>CM060953.1:132783545-133091045 GCA_030765055.1 Mantis religiosa | reverse complement strand
TCGGAGTTAAGTGTGTTGAAGTCTCGTATGTTTACTTATTAGAGGTCTCTTATTTCAAAATACGTTTTTTATATTTGAAGGGGGGGGGGGAGAAATTCTTTCCCTGAACTGTTATACCACTTCCTCTATATTAAGGTGCTATCTCTTCCTTGACTTTGCACATCCATTTTGCTTTTAAAAAAATCTTTGTGAAACCTCGTGTAGTGAACAGGATTGTTCTTAAGCAATGCAAGCATGTAATCATAGTCTTCCACTTAGCGGCTTCCCAAATATATCGTGAAGCTTGTGTAAAACCCCATGATACTCCATAATAGAAGAGAAATGAGGAGAAGTGGTATGATATGTGGGGAGCAAGGTGCAAGAATGTTATTAAAAGTCGGAAAAGGTCGTATATTAAACCCTTAAATTAGCTTTACAGTCTCCCCATTTCCTTTATTATGTAAGTTGAATGGCCAGTATTATTACACATCTTTGCTTCAGAATTGGGGGATATAGCGACGTTTTACACGACCTGTACATTCACACAGCTAAATACTGTGTCAGCATGCAGCAAATTTCTGAGATGGCGTTGCAAACTCCTCGGAAACCGTAACCGAAGAAGTAGAAGTAGCCTTCATGATACTTTTTGTGCACTTCTCAAGTGCGTAATATCACCATGGGCTGCATACTTATCAAAAATTTGTTTAAGTTGGACTCCACGAATGTAGACATTCAGCAAAATTTTCGTACTTCAACTACCATCTTCCCTCCCTCTTTTTATTTTCCGTTTATAGTTTAATGTGGGACGGGAAAGCCTAGCTTCTTAATGCCCTACATAATCTATATAGCTTTAGAAAATTTATTTTGTCATCCAATTATTTTCGAGCTACACAATGCCTTTAGATTTGTTTTCTTACATAGAATTATTATCTTACCTAGCTATGTAAGGATGAGAATTTTATGTTTTCTTCAATATGACGCTGAATTTATTATACACACGCCTTGATCTCTGTTTTGCATATTGCCGATGTTGGGTTTAAAAGAGCGAACATGAAAACATAGGTATGCAGCGACTTGGTGTGAACATGATATTTACAATTCAAATGCGCTGACTCTTTAGAGCTAAAGGGAGCAGAGATTTGTTCATCTCAAACACAGGATTTAGAGATCAAAATGCTACACTTTCGCCATACTCGCAGAATATGACACACTTCGTTTGCCTGCCTCTATATATGGGCATCACTTTGAATCAGAGATAAAAACAAAGAGAAGGTTCCGTTCTCACTCCATGAGGGAAATGTTTTCTGAGGCTTGATTCATTCAGGAAGAGCATCAAACATTCAGCTCAGGTAACAATCGATGTCACATGCATTAAACTTTTTCTTCAGCAACAACCGGCGCCAGAAGGTCAGAGGTTTATTCTGTTTTCTACTCATCATCCTTGGTTGAAGACCGGACACATTCTGCCAAGCCCTAAAGCAATGTTGACAGAAAACTTTTTAACTCCTCTTGTTGAATATAAACTAAAAGTATGAGAAATGTAAGCATGTAACATGCACAATCATTTTTTTTTCTTTTCGCTCATTTTTCTTTCATTTATTTCTAGCTTTGAAGTTGGAGCGAATAACAGTCATTAGCGGTGCCTGAGGCTGTTTTGTTTTCTCCCCACCCCATCATTATTACACCGAACAATAGTAACAATAACTGTGGTATGGGGAAAAGGGGAATATAGGCAACAGAGAAACATACTGATACGTTGCTCACATGAGTTATAAATATGCCTGCAGAGTAGGATGAAAAAATGAGAAAATGTCGATACTTCAAAACAGGGAGTCCCACCAGCGCAAATATAAATATCTCCAGAGAATTCGACATGTAAATGAATTTATTGCTTTTCTTGCTGCTTTTTCTGAAAACCCTCTCGAGATATTCAGATAAACATCGGAAGCTGAAGTTTAGATTATAATCCCTGGATGAGCATTATTTTAGTTGCTTTTCTCAATATTAACGACACCACAACTAAATTTTAAAATTAATCTAATGCTCCTAAAGGGAAATAATAGATGTATAATTACAAATAAGATTATATATTCTACTGTTGTGTATTATAGTTACAAATAAATGCATAAATAATGCTACTTATTCACTGATCGTAGAGTATGGGGATAAGATTTGCTATAGAGGCGTTTACAATAAAATGGGGAACAAAAGATGCAGAAAATTTAATAAATAAGTATATTATAATACATTTAATATGGAAATAATCATTTCTTCCACAGTAGCCGTGTATAGGCTAAGAGTTGAATGAGTAGAGCCAGACTGAAAAATTCAACGCCATAGCCGGGATTTGAACCACGGATCTCATGCTCTCCGTGCGGTTGCTCTAAACCATTAAGCTACCATGGCCAACGTGCCGACATGACATTAAATTCTCCAACTGACTGATATGTTTCCCGGTAAACCACTAGGAGTTCTCATATGCTATGAGACACTCACCTTTTGTGGTGAATAACTATGCTGCAGGTACTTAAATCCCAGGCTTCATAGTTAAATCACTATGTTTTTATTTTAGATAAATTGATGGAAATAATCATTTCTTCCACACTAGCCGTGTGTAGGCTAAGCTTTGGATGAGTATAGCCAGACTGAAAAATTCAATGCCATAGCCGGAATTTCAACTACGGACCCCCGCTCTCCGTGCGGTTGCTCTAAACCACTGAGCTAATAGGGCCAACATGCCGGCATGACATTAAACACATCTGGCTACATACAGCTAGTGTGCAAGAAATTATTATTTCCTTCAATTTACCTAAACTACACAGTGGTTTAACTATAAAGCCTGGGACTTAGTACTTACAGCAAGGTAAGTCGCCACAAAAGGTGCGTGTCTCATAGCATATGAGAACCCCTAGTGGTCTACCGCGAAACATACGAGTCAGTTGGAGAATTTAATGCCATGTTGACACGTTGGCTACAGTAGCTCGGTGGTTTAGAGCAACCGCACGGAGAGCAGGGGATCCATGTTTCAAATCCCGGCTATTGCATTGAAATTTTCAGTCTAACTCTACTCATTCAACAGATTTAATTTTGTAAAGGCGTTACTGGCGTAAACGAAATGCAGCTATGCATAATACAAGTTCCATGAAACAGAACAATTAACTTCGACATAATTATGCATTTAATCTGTTACCTCAATATCTTGTATCTAATATATGTCAATAAGGTCGTTAGAGATAGAGAAACATGAAACATAAAAAATGAAAAGTAACGAACAACTCTATTTACAAATAGTTGCTTGGCATGTAGATATTTTCTTTTAATTCGGCGAAATTAAGTATAAAAATGTACTCCTACCACGCATAGTAGAAACACTTTCTAAGGACTTTTATTTGCATTCAAAGATTATTACTTAATGATCGAATTCCACTCACTAAAAGCAAAAGAGTTTGAATAATTCGTTCAAGTCACACGAAAGCACCATATCCTGAACTTTATTTTATTAGAACAAATATAGATCGAGGATGGGGAAAATGCTTCTCCATGGTCGGGGACCAGCATCGCATCGCATCGCAGGTACTGGCAGGCTGTATTAGCCCGAAGATTGTTGTTGTATGCCCACCCTGGATAGGGTTTAACCACAGAAAGGATTTTCTTTTCAGGATGGCTTAGGATGGCTGTTTTTGTTTGAGGATGGTGGATTGATTTCGAGGTAGTTTAGTACTCCTCTGAGTAGGATAGAATGCTTTCTTTTAGCACCCTGGCGTTGAAGGATTTAGATTGATTTTTAATTGAATTTGTTAATTTTGAGACCAACAACTCTTGGTAGATTATGGGAGCTCAGCTTTTGCTGTAACTGCTCAGTGGTTACCTCGGATGCCCGCAAGCCATGCGGGGGACCCGGAATAGTCTCTGGTTAGTCTCTGAATAGTCTCTGAATAGTCATCTGGTTGTATCGTAATCACCAAGAGACCTAACCAGGGCACTTCTGTGCAAAGCTAACTGTTCGTATAATTTTGTAGCCCAGCGTCTAAGTTCATCCTCCACGTATGGAAGACCCGAGGCTTCATGGAGGAACCTTACTGGAAAGAATCGGCCTACTGAGTAGATGGACCTAAGTCCTTTATTCTGAGCGCGTTGAAGATATGCCATGCCCCAGAACTCTAAGGCATATAGCATCAACGGGACTATAAGAACTCGAAAGAGGTATAGCTTTACGCGGACTGGCATCGATCGAGAACCCAACATAGGATACAGGGAAGCAACAGCTCCCTGAACCCTCGCCGAAAGTTCCCTGATGTGTCGACGAAAAGTCAGCCCTTTGTCCAACTCAACTTCCAGCTATTTGATAGAGGGTACCCATTCTATCCTTCGACCTCTGAAATGGAAATATGGGCAGTCTTCGGGGGTGTGGCGCTTGGTAAATAGAATGGCGTGGCTTTTGTCCGGATTAACGGACATCCGCCAACGCCTGCACCACTCTTGTGTGAGACGGAGGTGTCTTTGAATTGGATTGAAGGCTCTGCGAATGTGCCTGTCTTTGCAGAACAGCAACACGTCGTCAGCATATTGTGCCATTTCAACGCGCGGCTCGGTTGGGAAGTCTGCCATATATACACTGAATAATGTGGGAGATAATACAGAGCCTTCGGGGACTCCGCCTCTCACGGGTCTGAGAGAAGATGTTTGCCCCGCGACTGTGACTTTAAAAGTGCGATGTTTTAGAAAGCTCTGTAAGATGTTGATTAATTGGTTTGGTAGACCCAGGTGAATAAGCTTGTGAAGGAGTCCGGTGGTTGTAGAGAAGGCCTTCTTGACGTCCAAAGACACTGCTGCCGTGAACGCCTGTTCCTGGAATCCCAGGGCAGCCGTCTCCACGACGCGCTGTAGCTGTTGGACTGTCGAGTGCCCCGGACGAAATCCAAATTGATAAGCAGGTATGGCTTGAATGTCACCCAATACTGTGGAGAAGCGGGTGAGTATTATCCTCTCTAAGACTTTCGAGAGGGTAGAGAGGAGACTTATGGAACGGTAGTTTGATGGGTGTACCGGGTCCTTTCTAGACTTCAATATGCAGATCGCTCTGGCCTCTCTCCATTCTTGCGGAAAGTGACCGAGAGTTAGGCACATATTGAAGACCTTTGTCAGGAACAGCACGGCGTTGAAAGGAGTGGGACCAGCAAGTTTATATAATCACTGCTTGCCGTGACGTCAGATGTAGCGTCATCTGCAGATTTAAAGAGAATCCACAAAAAATTATTTTTCCAGTTTTGGTAGTTCGATTTGCTGTGTAAATGCATATTCTTTGGCGAACTCGAATTCTTTTGGCTGTGAGTAGGTGTTTGTATGAAGTGAGTAGGAAATGTTTACATAATGAACTGTATTTTATTGTGATAGGCACTTTCTAGAACAAAGGATATAACTACCACAAGTAAAAATGAAACAAACTAAAACAAAAATATCCAGTTTTATTCAGACGACTTTTTCTGTTCAATCTCCCACACTATTCTAAGAAAAGTGTTTCAATTAAAGCTACTTCTTGTGGTTCAGATAAATTTTCTGTTTAGATTTAGACATTTCGTTTAAGGATGCACTGGCTAAATTAATTCCCTGCTCTTTGCATGTCAATCGGAAAAAACATGAATAAGCACTACTGTTGGGAAAAATTTTAAGTATTTCAATCTTCAGAAAGTATGCAAACATTATCTTGAAAACGGTCAAGCTAAATAGTTCACCTCCACATGTGTGATATCTAGAATTTTTTGGAATAAGACTTCATCGACCTTTCACAGTTTATCAGTTATAAAAGGTCACCAAGTATTTCAACATTTTACGTGAATGCAATATTGGCCCTGCTGAGGTATATGTTATGAAAAGCAGTACATCTGCACCTAATTAAAAACAGTTTAACTGGTAATATTTAGACATAAACCCATAGATGAAGTTGTATCAAGTAAATGTGCCGCAAATCAGTTTACGTCTTTAAATATTTGTTGTCAAATGAAATACATTCAGAAATACGTCGTTATTATGAATAATAAGGGAATATTACTGAGTAAATCTGCAGGCTGGAAAGAGTGGTGACGTGCGCATTTTTTCTGCTGCAGGATGTTCCCATATAATTCTATTTCCATTTTTTCTCTCTTAGTGCTCGGAGAGCTAATTAATGCAATGTTTGAAACCTCATTAGCAAACAATATCATTATAGAGGTTACCACGCAACAAAAAGAATACTTGAGTAGCTCCTTACTTGTCAATGCAAAACCTATAACAGCCATGCTTTTATCAGCCATCTGTAATAAGCTTAACGGCGTGGAGCGGCAGATGTCAATAAGGCTATGTATTGGCGGAATGTTAAACGGCACAAAAAATGTCAATTTTGGAATGTATGAATAACTCACTTAAACTTTATTTTACTTTTTAATCTTGCTGTATGATGCAGCGCTCCAATATCGAAATTCCAGAGGCAGCGCGTGTCCCACAAATTACGATAAATGAATTGTAGGAAAGAGTTCTTTGTTGTGGGTAAGCGAGATCCAGAGTGAGCTAGAAAAGTATGATTCAAAAATTGGAATAGAGAACTCATTTCCTATTTATGTCCGACATGTTTAAGATTGCTTTTAGGAGTCTTTTAAAGCCGAAACCTGGCCTAAGTGATTTACAAGATGCAGAAAATAATTATTTATAAGGAATATAGATATTCATTTTCTTTGTACCAGTAAAATGCCTGGAGTAGAATGTTTCCCATAAATTGAAAACATCTATGACAAAATTGATGTTTTAAATGGATTTTAAGCATAGATCCTGTATCGTTAGAGGCAATATGGATGGGGAAACCCAGGCAGCGTCAGAGACAGCGATAGGATAACACTGATTAATGACATAAAATGAAGAAAAGCCAAGTTCCATTAGGCTAAGGATTTCTAATTCTGGTCTGAAGAGCTACTACTTTAACTAGCTCCGTGGCGCAGGGGAAGTTTCTATAAAACTTTCGTTTGCTTTTCAGAATCACATATTAGTTAGTTCCCAACTTATTCTTTTACCTGTGTATGTCGCGTTTTTGAACTGGACTTCTATCGGCAAGAATCATAGTTGGAATGAATTTTGCCCAAACCCTGTATTTTGGAGACTACTCTTATGTTCATTTTCAATACCTTATATTTAAAATTGCAGTGACTAGCTAGACCTGGAAAGAGTTCTTTGTTGTATGTAAGCGATATTCAGAGTGAGCTAGAAAAGTATGATTCAAAAATTGGAATAGAGAACCTATTTCCTATTTATGTCCGACATGATTAAGATTGCTTTGGGAACGTTTTAATGCAGAAACCTATCCTAAGCGATTTATTGGATGCAGAGAAGAATTACTTAAAGGAATGTAGGTATTCATTTTCTTTGTACAAGTAAAATGCCTGGAGCAGAATGCTTCCCATAAATTGAAAACATATAAGACGAAATTGATGTTTTGACCAGTAGTCAGGTTTTAAGGCCCTTTAAACATATCCGCTGTACTTAGTGACCATCCTGGTCAAAGTTCTAGGATCATATGCTGTAGCTGTCAGAGAAAGTATTAGGATACCTTTTACTGTTAGAAAAGATACCCTGAAATATGTACAAAACCTTAAAGCAAATAACTTTTTAAAGATGTCCACACGTTTTACTTGGCGTACGTTAAGTTCTATCACAGCATGGTAAAACATTTTAGTATAATATGTAGAATTGTATTAGGCGATCTCCGTTTAATTATATGGATTGTGTTAATTTAAAATGCTTCAAGTATTACATTGTTTATTATATTCCATTACCGTGGCCGCGCCATGGCTGAGTGGTTAGACCGCTTGGCTCTCACCTAGGCTGCCCGGGTTTGATCCCAGACGACCGGAAAGTAGGATTTGTGGTGGACAACATGGTGCTGGGGTAGGTTTCCTCCGGGTCTTCCGGTTTCCACCATCATCATTCCACCAGTTGCCACATCATTGATCCCAGGCGCTGGGCCCAACCCCCAACCCTGATCTCATTTATCAGATCAAGATGCTTCGGCTCCCTCGCTCTGAGGGAACCCAAGCAACTCCTAACACAACGGTTGGTGAGGAAGGGAAACAAAACAAAGAATATTCCATTACCAAGCGACATCCAGGTGTATATTCGGGATGATCTGAGATCAGCCACTCTGACTATTCATTTTTCGTGGTTTTTCGTCCTCCATAAGATGAATTCTGTAGTGGTTACTCCTCTACCACTATTCTCTTTCCCTCCTTTCGTATTATTTTACTTATTCTTTCATGTTTAAGATAGGCTCAGCTGCTGTGTAGCTTCAGACGGTGTAGGGCAGATGGCGCAAATGCTTGCTTTGGAAATTTCTACAACGCTCTGCGATGACAGCCTTGTCTGAGACGTCTCAGGGCGGGACCAGTTCTCCCCAGCTTGACCAAATGAAGTCTTCTCTGAGACGCCAACGGGAACGACAGGGTCATTAAGTTTGGGACCGATAGGGACAGCTGCCTGGAACCTGTTCATCCTTCTCTATACACAATTCCTTCCTCCACAGGCTGCTAATCATAAAAGATCTGCACAGAGTCGAAGTGCTATACTCGTCCTCAGAACTCTGTGTTATTCCTGCCCCTTCTCTCTATCCAGCATTTGCAGTACATGATCGGCTGGCCTCAAAACATACCAGTACAGAAACAAAATTACTTTCAAATTTGACATCATATAAACAAATAAAACGGTTTCGTATGATACTATCAACACATTTCAGAAAGACAATTAAGTCATAAAACATAGAACAATATTTTAAAATTACCTACTGTACATAACTGTTATTTTATTGGCAGACATACACAAGCCTGTCTGGAAACATCTTTATTATTTGTACATAACATTCCATTAGCTGAATAGTTTTATAGGTTATGTTATGCCTGTTTAAGGGCACTGGGAGTTCGATAGGTTTCAAAAAAATTCATTTTTTGTTTTTAATGTTAAAAATTATATAATTCTTCAGCTTTAAAATTATATATATATATATATATATATATATATATATATATATATAACAGAGGCTGTCAGATGGTATTAAAGTCCTTTAATTCGTCAATTTAAAAATGGCGGTGTAATGATATGCCCACTTCCTGAGAATGGTGCTTAATCTGTGGTCGTGATTTCCCAAAACCTTGATTTTTCATACCTTAGGTGCATGTTTCTCAGAAGCTATAAAAGATAATGAAACAAAATTTGTAGTGATTATTTGTCAATGTTCCTTGAACACATTCGGCTAATATTTATATTCATTTGATTTATAAAATAGATGAACAGAAATATACAGACCTTGAAAATGTTATCCTTTTCTTACTCAAAAATAATTAATTTTTCATGTACATAGTATAAACTGTATGTGATTTTTCATTCAGTCGATATTACAAAACTGTATCTTAGGTTATTTAGGATAAAACTAGGTGCATGTAGCTTTAAATTCCTATAAGTAAAGTGCACTTGAAATATAGGGTGCAATATTTTTTCAGGACACACGGTGTGACTTATGTCACTTTTACATGGACCTATATAAACGTAATTTAAATATTATACATTAGTTAAATGCACACTTCCTTATTCAGTAATCATACCGAATTTCAATTTCTGATAATGTTTAGTTTTCTATATATTCAAATTTTAATATTGGTAAAAATTAGCCATGTCTGGGAAAAAATAACGTCCCATTGCCCTCAAACAAAGCCTAGGTTGGTAACAGAATAAGGAACTATCTAAAAACACAAAATTGTTACAGTGAATTTAATTTACACAGTCCTTCTGTATTTCAACAATCTCTGCATTCACCCAAGTTTCATCTAAAAGGCAATTCATAATGTAAAAACATTTCTAAGATATTCGATTTATTGGAAATTTACATTATATACATAATATGTGTGTGTGTGTGTGTGTGTGTGTGTGTGTGTGTGTGTGTGTGTGTGTGTGTGTGTGTGTGTGTGTGTGTTTAACTTCAGCTAGCTGTATAAGTAAAGCATTGGTATTGTAAACCACAGATAAATCTTATTTTAAAACTTTCTTTTCTAAATTGACGAATACCGAGTAAATATGTAATCGGCTTCTATCAAAACTGCTGCCTTCCCGCGTTTCTTGCAAACAAATCCTAAATCTATGAATAATCTGCGAACACTACTCTCATTGAGGTTTGGGAAATCGCTTTTCTTTTCTGATTATTTTACTTTATTAAGCACCACAGTCACCTTCCTAACTCTCAAGCTGTTTCTGAAGAGCTCGTGAACTTCCCGCCGAATGCTATTTAGTAATCTCATAATTAATTTTCCGAACATCTTTTAATGCCGTGCACCAGCAACTTAAAATTCTTGTTTTTGTGGCATTATTATAAAAGATTTTCGAGGGAGAATTTTCGGTCTGAGAATAACGTAACATATGGTTACAGTCGCAAAGATGTAATATGCCAATTTATTCTTACGTTGTAGAGGAGTTTACATGTCTTCTTCGCTATCGTTCTCCATGACCTAGGGCAAAAATTCTGACCTTTGGATTCCTAGATCACAGATTCAAACCCGGCAAAGGGCAATGGATTTTTTGGGTGTAAAATCCATAGCTTAACTCCGAAAGAAGAAAACTGGTGTTCCTAAGTCATAAATTAATGACGTATAAGATATCCTTAAGCCTAATAAAGAGAAGATTGAGCAAATTTTAGTGGTCTTTCAAGTCAAATATAGGGTGCGACTCTGAGAATCAGTTACATATAGTCCAATAATAAAAACTCAGTTTCAATTTTCTCTCTGTTCCGTACCAATACACTTAGGTTTAAATAATATTTGATTTAGTGTTTAGCAGACAAGTATAAAGAAACAACCACTGTAAGTTTTACAATTCAAATAAACTGTGACAGAAGAAAAAAGTTTCCCTCAATATTATAAATATCAAGATATCAAAATATTAAATGAAAAATAAAATATGTAATTATGAGATATACACTTTGTATATCTCATGCAAATTATTCATAACATTCTATACAAAATTATAGTTTAGCCCAAATAAAAAATACCTCATATTAACGACGTTAGTCATTTACGAGATATTTCTCGTTATTTTACTTAAATGGAAGACTATTATTCATATTTTTTCTCTTTCAGACAAGGGACATTTGGAGTCATCACGTAATCACCACTCATAGAATACTTGACTAACGCTTAGGCATACTATATCCTGCTATTCTCTTTGTAGGTATAAGCAACAAAAGAAAACAATTATTTCTTTCGATTAATATCAAGAGAAAAAATAGCGTTTGTAAGATAAATGTATTGGAGAATGAATGGAAGTTTTCGCTGGTTTTACCATTCGTTTCCTAAACATTGACGTACAACAGGCCAAATCTTATTACAATAAGTTGTTAAATATACTAAGTTGCATGATACCGTTCTTAGTCATATTTTGTCCTTGAAACAACTTCCGTTTTCGTTGAAGGTTTGAGTACATTCAGAAAATTTCCAACTTCTGTGTGTATTGGGTGAGCAGCACACAAGCCACTACAGAGAAAGCTTTATCCTCTCTGACAGCATATCCCTTTTATCTCTCACTCCACCTCTCTCTCTCCCTCTCTCTCTCTCCCTCTCTCTCCTTCTCTCTCCCTCTCTCTCTCTCTCGCCCGGCTTTATCGTACCTACCGGACGGTTGCTAACACAATCAGTTTCTGTCCCACGTCCACTCACTCATTCATCTATCTATAAGTGTAGCTATTTCTGTACTGTATGTTACAACTTCAATGTGCCCACTCATATTGTTTCGACTAAGGTGACATGATATGTCTTTGCAAATTTTAGTTTACGAAATTAACACCCAAGCCAATGTAACACTACTTGCTTTCTGCATAGTGTATTTCTTTTTTTTTTCCTTTTTTTTTCCTAATTAGGATCAATGAAAAGAAGTTATACATCTAATGTCACACTCGTCTAAGCAATACAGCTTCAATTATTTCCTTATATATTATGGAACATAGATCTTATAGCCATTTATAAAGTAATTCTAATTAATTGGTAACATTTGTAAAAGTATAAGTTAAACAGAAATCCAAGGGAATGAGCAAAGAAACTTCATAATTGAATATGTATTTGTGCACTGTATATCTCAATTATTAATGAATTATTTTTGAAACGCTATCTGAGCAGCCTATTTTTCCTTTGAAATATTTTAATACTGTAACAAAATGATAGATATGTCAGTAAACCAAGCGATAAAAATGAGTAACTCGGAAAATAATTTAAAATATAATTTTAAACAGTATAATCGACAGATATGCATTTTAAAATATATCATTAGTAACCAGAAACTCGCTTACTTACTCGATTACTTACAAAAATGAGACCCTGCCCAGAGAGTGTAAGATATAAAGTTCACGAAAACTCAGAACCAGACAGTAGCAATCAATGTACGCGCACAGATACTATACAAAGCCAAGCCGGACATCAACAAACGTCCCTGTCAACAAGTATACCGATGCGAAGTGTGTACTCTCTGGTACGCATAAAAATGTAACCTACGTTACACTGTGCCATTCTTCTCATTGCTTTCGATGCGAAAATTACAGTGAACAACCATGTTCATTCGTAAATTGTCGAATGTGAATTTCATGCGCCTCTCGCTGAAACAATATAAAAATATTGGGATATAGTTCATTCAAAGCCACATGATGTTAATAGTGCATATGAGTAGTACAAATCATTTTCATGTGTTTTTCCGAGACTTAGTTTAGTTCTTATATTGCGCAGCACTGAGAATCCAGTAATTTTGTGTAAAATACTGAATAATTTATATTTTGCTCATTTGGTGGGTGGTGCATTCTCTATAGGTATTATTAATTTTTACAGACACAATCTCGACTGACTTTGGATTAATGACTGTTGATAATAACCAAAACTTTTGATTTATAAAATGGAGATAGTCCAATAATGTTTGTGAAAGTAATGTTATTAACACAATATATCAAACACCTTGCACTCCCGGGAAGGCAGATCTACCTGCGTATCGAGCAATAGTTGTAATGAAGCTAAAGCTACGCGTGGCGAACTGGACTAATCCTACGTGTTGTCCTCGGGACTGACGTCAGCAGTTATATGCTCCGAGACTCGTAAACTTCATATTCCTAGAAAGGTGTATGGGATCCGATGCCTGCTCAGAACAAATGTAATTGGAAATTAATTGTTATTTCACACTAGCCGCGTGTAGGACGCACTATGAAAGGGTAGAGCCAGACTGAAAAATTCAATGCCATAGCCAGTCTTTGAACCTCGGATCTTCTAGTTTCCGTCCAGCCGCCCTAACCATATGAGCTACTATGGCCAACGTGGCTCTACCCTTTCATAGTGCGTCCTACACACGGCTAGTGTGAAAGAACAATTAATTTCCATTAATTGTACCTAATAGTGGTCCGAACTATAAAGCCCGGGCCTAAAAGTACTACAGCATAGTAAGTCGTCATTAAGATAGTTGTCTCATGTGTTTATGAGAACTCCTAGTGGTTTAACGGGGAAAAAACGGTTTAGTTGGAGAATTTGATGTCATGTTGGCACGTTGGCCATAGTAGCTCAAATGGTTAGAGCGGCTGGACGGAAACCAGAAGATCCGTGGTTCAAATCCCGGCTATGGCGTTGAAATTTTCAGTCTGGCTATACCCTTATATATAGGATGTTTCAAACCTAAGGAGCATAATTTCAGTTATGTGTTCCCCACATGTAGACAATCAAAGTAGTCTATTAGAACATGTGTCCGGAAATGCTTCGTGCCCGCCTCGGTAGCGTAAATAGTAGCGTACCTGCCTCACGTTCAAGGGGACCCGAGTTCGAACCTCGGTCAGGGTGAGTTACGTGGATAAGGTTTTTCCCAGGGTTTTCCTTATCCTTCAAGACGAATATTGGATAGCTCTAAGCTCAATGGACCCTGGACTCATTTGAGCATCATTTCACCCATTTCAGTCACCGTCCGATATGACTTAACTTTGGAGGACGTAAATTACACAAAAAAAGCTTCGTTTCCGAGTTATGACCTTCACAACACTGAAATTCCTAGGAATGTTTTTCTTTCCGCTGGTTGTTGTCATTACAGAAGACGTTCAAAATGTCCTCCTCTTGCTTAAATACACACCTCACAGTGATGCCTCAGTGACCTGCATATCTCAAACTCCAGGAGTATTACTTACGCCCTCAAAGGATGCCACAATCGTGTGCTATCGTGTGCTGATAGGAGCAATCCTGTTCACAGCTTTCAGAATCTCCTTTTCTACAGCTGTAGTTGTAGATTTTGGCTCTCCAATTCCCAAAACATGAGAGATAAATTTTTCATGCTCGCACAGACTGCGATAGAGACGTATAAATATCTTCCCATCTGGATATTGGGTACCTCTCGTGGTACAAACTATCAACAAGCGTAGTATTGTCCATCTTAAAGCATATTACGTGCATACCTGCCAGCTTCTGATTTGCGTACATAGCGAACAGTCGAACGCCATACACAACACTGAGAGTAGCCTTCGCCTCAGTGTGCACTGTCAGAGTGTCGTCTTCTTTCATGGCAGCGACCTGCGGTTTATTTCTATATGTAATAATTTCCTACGTTCCAAATCGGCAACCCTATGATGTCTCACAACTTGAACACTATCACTTAGTAAGGTAATAAGCAGGTCACTGTCGCAACTCAAAGAACTGGCAATGCAAGGAACCGCAGCAATGACAATATAAGATTGAAAGGGTTGCTGCAGCCGCGTTGAGAAAACTGGAGTACTGGGACATGACTGGATAGTGTTGGATGTGATCAGTGTCATTATTATCGAGAACCTAAATGATAACATTTATTTCATCAGCGACACCAGAGAACCTGAAGAAGACTTGTGATTCTCAACTTGCTCAACCATTATAGATATTCGCATTGTGTTATAGTTACTTTGTTAGTCCACGCCTAAAGTTTCACACGTTTGTAGAGCGCATGTTCTTTGAATCGTTATACTTAAGTAGCATACATTCTCATCACAAACATTCTGTCCTGGTCACACTGTTTTGGAACAGAGTGGGGAAGACGTTTCTATTAGGAACTTTCTTTCCTTTGGCGAAAAGTACAGCTGATGGTTTCTTCTGTCCAAAGGGCAAGAGTAGGATGAGGTAACGGCTGAATATCTATGAGGCAAATTCGTCATCAGTTATAGGTTTAATCTCACTAAATATACATAACGTCCTTCGGACGTGGTTGAATCTATTGGATGCGGAATATTTGGATTTTAGGAGTGCTGTGGTAGCGGTGATCGCTTTGTGATCGGCGAAGTTTCATTTTCGGCAGTTGATTGAGTGATGAAATCCCCTAACTGTAAGACCCTGGTGGAAGATGGCTGGACTGTCTTCACTGTAGCTTGTATTTGGGAGGTAGAGGTGAAGAGATGGTTGGTGGAAATGGTTATTGTTTTAAGCAATGGTTTTGTTTGGGAAAGGGAATTGATTAGGAAATGAAATGAAATGTGTAGTGTTTAACGCCCGCTTTTACTACATACGGCACCGCAGGCGGTGACACTGATGATATATAAGATGAAGATGGAGCACCGGAGGAAAGAGATGGCGGGGGAAACCGGAGGTCCCGGAGAAAACCCGCCCCAGCGCCATGTTGTCCACCACAAATCTCACATTGCGGTCGCCTGGGATAGAAACCGGGCCGCCTTGGTGAGAGCCAAGCGGTCTAACCACAGAGCCATGGCGCGGCCGAATTGATTAGGTGTTGTAACACTAAGCTACAAGGTCCTTTTTAATATCTAGTTTAACTTAATGCAGTGATAATCCATTAGTGATGAATGCTTAGTTTTCCGAGGTGTTTATGCTAATCAGGGAATATTTAATTATACAGTTTGTTTACAATTATATTTAGTGTAGGTAATTTTTATTTTAAAGACTATGGTGAGCACTGGTTACCAGTTCTATAAATG
This sequence comes from Mantis religiosa, assembly GCA_030765055.1. Lineage (NCBI taxonomy): Eukaryota > Metazoa > Arthropoda > Insecta > Mantodea > Mantidae > Mantis > Mantis religiosa. The sequence continues at coordinate 133,075,105 of CM060953.1, read as the reverse complement.
ACGGATACCGGTATAGGATAAATAGATATAAAGAGTAGTAAACTAGATTTCAGCTTGTACTGTTGAATACCAACATTAAGTAGTTTATAGATATAAGAAATTGATAGATTGTAATAAATTAAAGATATTTTAATAATATAAAATTGAATTTAAAATGTTTTAAGATTGCTATATGTTTAATTATTTAATATACTTAATGAGAAGAGAATTTAAAAACGGAATTTGTTAAAATCATTTTGGTTGAAATATCTGAAAGGAAACTGTAATTAGATTTTGAACTTTTAATTGAAAAATTATTGGACTTAGAAGATGTTAATGAAGAAGAATTATTGCTCTTTTATGTTTTATTATTGCTCATTTTCTAGGTACAGGAATGTGGTAGTGGAATAAGCTTGTTTTATTTATTTTAGTTTATCATATTGTGGTTCTTTTATTTTGTATATATTGTTTATTTATTATCCATTTTTTATTCCTATTTTACCCAAAGGTATATTAGGAACATAGTTTCCTAATTTATGAATGTAATACAATTTAATATATAATGAAATTTGTATATATTAGCTAAAGTTTAATTAATATGAAGAACTTATGTAATTTAAATTGGGTTATGCGGTTAATAAATATAAATTCATAACAAACGTCCAGGAGTAAGAAATTGGGTACTCACTTACTTACTCACTCGCTTACTCACTCACGTATTCACTTACATAATTACTTACTCAATTACTTAGCTAATTACTTATTTACTTAATTACTTAATTAGTTGTTTGTTTGCTTACTTGTTTGTTTGTTTATTTGCTTTTAATTAATTAGTTAACTGATTAATTTATTTTTTATTTATTTGCTTGTTTGCTTGCTTCCTTGTTTATTTATTTATTTATTTATTTATTTATTTATTTATTTATTTATTTATTTATTTATTTATTTATTTATTTATTTATTTATTTATTTATTTATTTATTTATTTATTTATTTATTTATTTATTTATTTATTTATTTATTTATTTATTTATTTATTTATTTATTTATTTATTTATTTATTTATTTATTTATTTATTTATTTATTTATTTATTTATTTATTTATTTATTTATTTATTTATTTATTTATTTATTTATTTATTTATTTATTTATTTATTTATTTATTTATTTATTTATTTATTTATTTATTTATTTATTTATTTATTTATTTATTTATTTATTTATTTATTTATTTATTTATTTATTTATTTATTTATTTATTTATTTATTTATTTATTTATTTATTTATTTATTTATTTATTTATTTATTTATTTATTTATTTATTTATTTATTTATTTATTTATTTATTTATTTATTTATTTATTTATTTATTTATTTATTTATTTATTTATTTATTTATTTATTTATTTATTTATTTATTTATTTATTTATTTATTTATTTATTTATTTATTTATTTATTTATTTATTTATTTATTTATTTATTTATTTATTTATTTATTTATTTATTTATTTATTTATTTATTTATTTATTTATTTATTTATTTATTTATTTATTTATTTATTTATTTATTTATTTATTTATTTATTTATTTATTTATTTATTTATTTATTTATTTATTTATTTATTTATTTATTTATTTATTTATTTATTTATTTATTTATTTATTTATTTATTTATTTATTTATTTATTTATTTATTTATTTATTTATTTATTTATTTATTTATTTATTTATTTATTTATTTATTTATTTATTTATTTATTTATTTATTTATTTATTTATTTATTTATTTATTTATTTATTTATTTATTTATTTATTTATTTATTTATTTATTTATTTATTTATTTATTTATTTATTTATTTATTTATTTATTTATTTATTTATTTATTTATTTATTTATTTATTTATTTATTTATTTATTTATTTATTTATTTATTTATTTGTTTATTTATTTATTTATTTATTTATTTATTTATTTATTTGTTTATTTGTTTATTTGTTTATTTGTTTATTTATTTATTTATTCACTCATTCATTTATTCATTCATTTATTCATTTATTCATTGATTCATTGATTTATTTACCTATTTATTTATTATTTATTTTTATCTATTTATTGATTTGTTTGTTCGTTTATTTGTTTACTTATTTGTTTAGCTATTTGTTCAGTTGTTTGTCTATTTGTTTGTTTATTTGTTTATTTATTTTCTTACTTATTTATTTACTTATTTACCTACCTATTTATTTACTTTTTATTTGTTTTTTGTTTATTTATTTGTTTTTTTTTTTTTTTGTTTGTTTGTTTAATTATGCATCCGTCCATCCGTGCATCCATTTATTCACTTGTAGCTTGTACTGAGAAAGTGGAGATAGACTTAACGGAATTAATTTGATAAAATATTTGTATGGTTTTGTGCTACTCCTTTAGACCCAGTTCAAGCAACAATCCCAAAATATAACTGCAATATACAATGTTATGAAGCATGGGAAAAGTATATTTCTTTCGTCTGTTAAGCTATATTCCTAGTTTCTGCGATTAGACAATTCTTCTCTATTAGCATGGGCAAAAAAGAGCTCAGAGCATTGCTTAGACAAAGGTCTCGTATTAAGTCAATGAGTTCTCTGAGAGAACTGTTGAGGTGACTTATATTCACTGTCACTATGATTGTAAGTGAATATTCTAGCTCTAAAGCATCTTGGATATGTGACATCCTTTGCCTTGCTGAACTCTAAATCAGCATAACTCCCACTACCGTATCTTGTATTTATTGAAGTGTTATATACTCACAACTGAAATTATGTTCCACAGAGAATTTCCTATCGTCTACACAGCTTACTCTTTTATTTCCTATTTGAAAATGCTCAGTGTCTTACCTGTGCACTAAAGTGTATGCTCAAAGTCACCCTGTTTCATCTTTATATGGAGAAATAGGATTAAGAAGCTCATTGAGAAAAGGCAATTTAATTTAGCTTTGAAGAGAAACTATGACAGCTGATGCAGTGGACAACTTTTGGACAAATCGTCTCTTCGCCGCTGCATATAAAACGGGGGCTCATCAGAAAATCTTTTAATACTTTCTTCAGAAATTATAATTCCTGAAAGTACATTTTCAGCTCATTCCCTGGATTCAGTTGGGTTCTCAAATTCGCAGGCCTAAACGCGATTTAAATCCTAATAATTCTGGCTGGTAGAGAAGCATCTCTTCTCTGGAAAATTTGTTTTTATTGTAAGGAATTTCTTGGGTAACTATAAAACATTTCTAGCAAGAATTGGACGACAATATACTGGTAAACGTATGATTTAGATGCTTATGTGAGCATAAAGGAGCACTTCGTCTACAACCACCAAGACAGATTACTTGTCAACGTTGGTGATTTCATTGAGGAATAAGGGAAGCGGTTCTATCAGGACATCAAAGTTACGGTGGGAGGGTATCAAGGAAATGGGGGAAGCGTATTACGGCAGAGGAAGTGTTCCTTATCTGACGGTACAAAAGCAAGTTCTTCTTGTTCAACATGTTTTCCATTCTAGCAAAGAGGCGTTTGCTCGCTTCACCTTTCACACAATTTAGATTATTTGCATCTCTTTCGTCATTTCTGTGTGCTTTTCAATTACGTTGAAATATTGTTATTTTTTTACTGTCGTTATGACAAAATAAAAATATCACCTAAACCACTAGCTTCAGCTGTGAGAAGTCTGCGTTCTAACTTGGTGCGACTTATGAGACTCACTCTATGCCCCTTTAGAGGACACGTTTTATCCTAAGATAGACTAAATTGTTTAGTAGGAAAGACCAGATGTTTAACAGAATAAGGAAAAGTCAGCTACACTCCAAAAGGTTTCCATATTTTTACTTTTGAGATGGTACAAGTTAGTTCAACTAATATAGGTATAATATAAAAAAAAGAAAACATTCATTTGTTTTTTAAAATGAATGAAAATGAAAATGACCCATAGCTCTAAAAATACCCTTACGGAACAAAAATAGCCAAAGAGGATAATACTTAAAAGTGCTTTAATTTTACTCAGAGTGTTATTAGCTACACATCTTTTTTTAACATAACATTGTCTTGACATACAAAGTTATCGAAACTTGGGTGCAAATAATAGGATTAATAGTTTTATAAGAAAATGAGGAGGATGAGAACCACTCACAACAAATAATTTTCCGATGTTCAAATTATTACATAATATCATAAATTATATTTAATATATCTCTAGGAAAATTCAATAGCAGGAAATGATTTGTGTTGACGATATGCGAGTAGTTGAAAGTCATAGTAGCTAAGGTAGTTAGGGTTCAGAGGAAAGCTGGTCAACACGTAATCAATTAGCTCAAGTATATCTTCGAACACAGTAACACTCAGAAACCTAATACAATTGCAAAATTCAGTAGCTAAAGTTCTGAAAATTTGAAGTGTGATGCAGCTCTTATAATTTAGTAAATCACAAAGTAGATTCCGTTTCAAGCTTAGTTTTAAAATTTGGTAATGTAATATAGGATCTCATATAGTGAGTCATAGTGCAGAGAGGACTTAAGAAGTTAACATGAAACGTATTTCTAAGGTTCCCGTCTTTCTTTCTTGTTTTCGTGCCGTACAGAAGTGTTTGTTATGATCGACTATCGGTAGTTCGTAGCTTTTGAACGCTTTTGAACTGAGTGATTTACAGTGACTTAAGAAACATTACACTTCTCTTTACTCAAGAGATACGTTAAAAGTTTACAAAGAAAGTACTTCAATATATATGATTTCGTGTAAAATAAGACCTGAAGCTTTCCTGGCGACGAATATGCTCACTTTCCTCTCGGGCAACTATTGTTCTATTATATCTAGTGTTTCATTTGTGGTTATAACATTTTATAAATATCCTGATGAGGGAGAGATGCACACTCCCGATACTTCGATATCTAATCGTCTTTTCATCTGGCTTGCTGTCCGAGAAGAATGTGAGCATGATTTCGTGAGTTAAGACTCAGAAGCAGTTGGTGTATTCCATATCCTCAGATAATCGCAACACTCTCCAGGTAGCACAGTTAGTGGACTCCATTAAACTTTTTAACCATTGTCTCCAAATTATTCAAATAACTTTTCTATTCAGTGCATTTTCATCGAATTTCCACGTATATTTATAATTCCTTCTCATTGGATAGAAATTTCTAATAATTGTAAAGCTTAGTCTAAAATAGAATAGCATATGTATAATGTGTTTTCCACGTAATATTTTAATGTATGTACATATACACTATTTCATGTCCTTTATGTCCAACGGAGTGAATGAGGGTGTGATGTATTAGGGTCACATTAGAATTAGTTTAAACATAAAAACTACAACAGTCCTTAGACTATTAAACTGACGATTACCTGATGTGACGTTTTCTCGTGTCTCTGGTAGAAGATCTTTAGGGCTACGGTGCAGCGGAAGTGTGGGTGGGAACGCGGGTAAGAAATGATATTGTGTGCCCAACACAAGAAGGCAAGATGTAGGAATGTGTAACATAATTACTTTTTGCTATCCGTTCGGTGTTTATGCTCCCCTTCCCAGTATGACAAGGATGCTAGATTCGTTTAAAATACGCAATTGTTGGAAACGTTGAGTCAGACTGAAAAATTCAATGCCATAGCCGGGATTTGAACCACGGATCTTCTGGTTTCCGTCCAGCCGCACTACCATTGTGCTACTATGGCCAACGTGCCGATATGACATTAAATTCTCCAACTGACTCGTATTTTCACGGTAAACCACTTAGGAGTTCTCATAAACACATGAGACAACTACCTTAATGGGGACTTAGTACATGTAAGTACTTTAAGGCCCGGGCTTTATAGTTAACCACTATTAGGTTAATTAATGGCAATTAATTATTCTTTCACACTGGCCGTGTGTAGGCTAAATTGTGGAAACGTTGAGTCAGACTGAAAAATTCAATGCCATTGCCGGGATTTGAACCACGGATCTTCTGGTTTCCTTCCAACATTGTGCTACTATGGCCAACGTGCCGATATGACATTAAATTCTCCAACTGACTCGTATTTTCCCGGTATGTGCGGCTGGACGGAAACCAGAAGATCCGTGGTTCAAATCCCGGCTATTGCATTGAATTTTTCAGTCTGACTCAACGTTTCCACAATTTAGCCTACACACGGCCAGTGTGAAAGAATAATTAATTTCCATTAATTAACCTAATAGTGGTTAACTATAAAGCCCGGGCCTTAAAGTACTTACATGTAGTAAGTCGCCATTAAGGTAGTTGTCTCATGTGTTTATGAGAACTCCTAAGTGGTTTACCGGGAAAATACGAGTCAGTTGGAGAATTTAATGTCATATCGGCACGTTGGCCATAGTAGCACAATGGTAGTGCGGCTGGATGGAAACCAGAAGATCCGTGGTTCAAATCCCGGCTATGGCATTGAATTTTTCAGTCTGACTCTACGTTTCCACAATTTAGCCTACATACGGCCAGTGTGAAAGAATAATTAATTTCCATTAATTAACCTAATAGTGGTTAACTATAAAGCCCGGGCCTTAAAGTACTTACATGTAGTAAGTCGCCATTAAGGTATTTGTCTCATGTGTTTATGAGAACTCCTAAGTGGTTTACCGGGAAAATACGAGTCAGTTGGAGAATTTAATGTCATATCGGCACGTTGGCCATAGTAGCACAATGGTAGTGCGGCTGGACGGAAACCAGAAGATCCGTGGTTCAAATCCCGGCTATGGCATTGAATTTTTCAGTCTGACTCAACGTTTCCACAATTTAGCCTACACACGGCCAGTGTGGAAGAATAATTAATTTCCATTACGCAATTGTTGTCACCTAACTCACCCATGCTAAATACCTATCACTAGAGTTACTGAAACAAACGTTCTATCTGACAGCATGGGGGACTTATATGCACGTTCATACACTCATTTCCTAGTAAAGAGATCCACTAACAGAGCAGATAAACAATTCAAACCCCTCTCCGCTTCATTCGTCTCTTGCCTCCTTGTGATGGGTATACAGTATTGCCTCGGCAAGCCTTAATCGGTTCACTTTGGTCTTAGTCAGGGTGTGCACAGTCCCAACAATTAGTATCTTCAAGTTTGTAGTTAGTTATTTCATAAATTAATCAATATAAGCACTTTATTATCTACATTACTTGTGCAATATCTAGCGTGTCGAGTATACTGGTGCGTTAGGTGTTACGCTCACGTGTTTTTCATCGGCTGAGGCGGCACTAAACTGAAAGACGCTTCTTTGCGAGAGTTAAAAATATCTAGTTAGATTTCTAACGGTAACTGGGGTTCTTTGTGCTCTTAGGAATTATGCAAGTCTGGTACATTCCTAAGCGCCACGATTACACTCCACATCGCCATGGCATGCATTCTGAGCTTAAAATATTGTGACTCTGTGGGTTCGTAGAGTTAAAAGTCCAATTTGCAGAAAATAAAAATCGTTCTTTATTTGCGTAGGAATGCACTGTTCAATTCTCACGTAACAACATTACGTCACATACACACAGTCTACAACGTTCTGATCAGCTCTCAAAACTCATGTTACACAACTACTACTGTTTCAACTCGTCACTTTCTTAAATACCTCATTCATAATTCGAGAGATTTCCAGATCAATAAAGAACCGGAAATAATCCAGATGTTACCAGAAATTTCTATTTATCTCAGTTTGTTTGTTTTGGTTAGTCTTTCAACTCTATGACAAACTATCCGTCTCTTGTTTATCGGCGCTATCCTTAGTTGTCGGCCCTTTGTAAATGCTAGCCGTCTATCAGTTCCTTTGTGTAAACTAGCCGTGCGATTGTTAACTGCTTATGCAAGCTCTTTATTACCGTGAAACATTATCCGTTATCTATTATCTGTTTGCGCCGAAACTTTTATGCCTATTACAGTGAAAATATACATTACATACTATTTCATCTGTAACGCTACATCATACCTATTATTATTTCATTATTTACAAATTTACATATATTCATTAGCATATGATCAGGGTGCAAGTAGTACCGTCTTAAAACATGCAGTTAGGCACTACATCCTGAATATTTTGATATTATCTGCTAGAGATATGTTCTAGATACATTAATACCTACTTATAGACTGGTTAGATGGATATGCAGCAAATAGCCGATATACTAACAACTAAGGTATTTCGTATTTTGACGCTCATTTGCTCATGGAATCGATAATTTCACCTTTATGCTGTTCTAAACGCCATGAGTGCTTACGCAATCATTAATTAGTTAATTACTGACCTCTCGTTCTTCTACATTACTAGGCTCTATCAATTCTCTTTGGCAAATGTACCTGCCCTTTTATTTTGGTGCTGCTTTCGATACAGTCGTGGTAGAGAATTATAGAGCTGTAAAATAATTATTGTACATAAACTAAAGTATATTTTAGTCTGGACACAGGGAAAAACTATAAGGTATACTAAAAATGATCACAAAATCCATTTGCTTTCTAATTCGTGTTTTGTACTTATTAAATATGAAAACTTATACGATCACATGGCGACTATAATATTTTAAAGTCTTACGTCTGAATATTTTATGTTCTGATTCATGTAGACAATGGAAAAAACCTTTCAGTTTAAGTAAAAGCTCATACAGCTTACGATTATCAACATTCTTCTTCTGAAAAGAGTTTACATGTACAATACTCATGGGCCAGCGTTAGCAGAATTGTGACTTCCAATCCAAAATTTAGGTGACTGTATTTCATCAGATAATAATCTGCTGAGTTCTACTGAACTGTAAAATGGACAATTTAAAACGGCAATTTAAAAGAGAGAGTGTGTAATTCGCGTGTGTGTATGTAAATGTGTGTATGTCTGTACATCAACAGCTTAACATAAATACACAAACTCATTTGAGTAATACATTTAAGTATCTTTAAAGTCCTTATAACCTGAATAACCTTCAATTTAAAGAAACAAACGAAAATATACACAGTTATCTTAGATTATGGAGGTTTAGTCGTACCTAACTTCTTTCATTAATCGCTCCTGATTTATTTTATGCAATGTCGGATCCAATAGATTTGTATCCCTTTAGTTACAGAATAGAAATACTATCTCAGCATATTTGATTACAGCATGAGCTTTACCTTTTTCTCACCATTCTACAACTCCATATGTAAATCATACTTACATTTGAAAGTTTTCATAGTATATTTCTATCAAATATGTACATATACTCTCAAAAAAGCAAGTTTATTTGCTATGAGACAAATAACCATATATAATAAATCTTTATGAATGCTACAGCAGATTTTCTACGTGAGTAAAGTCAAACATATTCAAATAATATTTATTTCATTATTCCCCTAAGTGGCTATAAATTTTTCATCGCATTGGGATCAAGAATAAAAAATGAATTATATTTTAGTAAAACTTTCCGTGGAGATATCCTATAGTGAAAAACACTTACTGCAGGAAAAATGTAGACTCTTTTAGTACACAAAATTGCCATGAAAGAAAATATTTCCTGACATTAACTATTTTAAAATGTTCCTTTAATGGGGGGAAATTTCAGCTGATTTGGAATTTTGATTAAACGTTGCTTTTTAGGTTCTTATAATAATAACTATTTAACAATATTAGGTGGCATAATATACCTAATTTCTTCGAAAATATAAACTTTACATATTTATAAAAATTTAAAACTACTGATAGGTATATAACTTCAGTTTTAAACTCATAACATGCAAATAAACAAATATTTATTATAAGATCCATGAACTTACGTAGCATTAAATAAATATGCATGTAAATAATTATTTAAATAATTTATTATTATACTTTCACAGTAATATTTAATTTAAAATAGGAGTTAGGTAGAATAAGTGAATAAGTTGTAAAATAGAAACGTAAACAAGTGATAGTTCTTTATTCGTAGATTACATTACTTATGATAATTTAAAAAGTTAAGCTATATTTTATATTTTTCTATAATTTAGCTTATATTTGAGAAAAACAATCTCTGTTTAACTTAGCCTTTTGTATGTTTAAAAGCTATGCAATGTAGAGGATCTTAGAAATATTTGCAAATGTTATAACATCAGGAACAGGAAAAAGTTGCCTTCTTGACCAAGCAATGGATTTAGTTTTCTTGAAACACTGAGTACTACGTGTGAAATAACTCTTTGACGTTATATTTAAGGAATGTTCAGCCAGGATATTGGAATGTTCCCAACTTATTGTTGTGGAAAATACTCAATTGCTATAGACCCGAGCTCCATCATTAATATAAGACAGCAATATAGGTCAATAACTGAATGCCGTATAGACTGTGAATACTATGTTGTTGGTACGCTATGTGTATGATTATTACAAGAACATCCACTACAGCAATATTTACGAACAAAATGTTGTCCTTATCTTCTTTAGAACTAGAATAAAATCCATATTCTTTATTAATATATGATTAATTGCTTCGCTTTGAGATTTTGTAGTGAATTCACCACACACATAACAAAATACGTTCGGAGAATTTACACACTGACGCAACATGTTTGCTGTAAATTGCCCCCTTCGTATGAGTTTTACAGAATAAAGGTACGTTTAACGTACTTCTAAATGTTAGACTGTTAAGAGCACTGCTATTTACATGCACAAAATTAACGCCTGAACTCACACGAAATGCGAGCACAGAACATCATGTAGAAACAATCTCGGAAATAGCAAGTCACTATATTGTCCGAATTTTATTCCTGACAAATAACTGTGGAGGAAGGATATACATATAGGATTATATAATTGGAAAATAATATTAACAGAAAATGTTTTTTATAATAACCTCCCGTCCTGAAGAAGACCGTGGAGTTTGCAATGACCGAAAGCTCGATATTTATTAACTTGGCACGGCTGCTCACCCGCGAAGCCTTGATTAGTATTGGTTGCCATGAAACCTTTAAGTCTTACAAATAATGCAATATTTCAATTAAAATGTATCAGAAATTATTTCAACCAAAACACCAATCATGCAATTAGCATGAAAATAATATCCGCAAAAACTCTCGAAACTTTCGATAGTCTCTAAGAAAAGGGTTATTTATTCTAGAAAATATCTCTCGAATAACTCTCGAAATTACACATTGAAAAATCCAACTTGCAAATAAATAACTCACATGAATTCAACGTACGGAAGCTGGAGTACTCAATAGTAGTGCCACTTTGTGGAGAAAAACTTCCCCTGAATTAACGTTTAAATCTCTATTAAGTGTATATGCGTATGATATACTCGTGTTTAAAATTACAGAGGGATTAACTTAATAAGACTGAAGGACCATTCTCTCTCTCTCTCCCTCTCCTTCTACCTCTTCGTCACTCTCTCTGTCTCTCTCTCTGTTCAAGGATTAATTGGAGTATATTTGTAGTTAGTTTCTGCCTTTAAGCTTTCAGTCTAACTGTTTTAAAACTAACAGATTAGTAATAAGCATTAGAGCTTATGGCAAAACTTTGAAAGCCATTATCATCATTCGCCAGAACTAGGCGCCTAACCTAACCCTCGGGCGCCACTAAAGCTGGTGTCGAGGACTGGAGGGTCTTTAAGCTCCTCTGGGGGTGCGGGCTGAAGGGTAGGAAATCCGTGAATAATACACTGTGCCTGGGTGAAAAGAATGAGATGGCTAACAGAAATCCCATGGACTTGCAAACCGGCGCCAAGGGCACTTGTGGATTAAGTGGGTATTGTACTCTTGAAATGCCATGACAAGACGTCAATATTTGATTCATAAATATCTCAAGGGGGTAATAACACATCCTCATGAAGCTTTTGTTCACAATGTGTTTATGAGTACTGCTATGCAAATAGGACTTGCAGGACAGATGTTGATGAACAAAAGATTGCACATATTCTGTGGTTGTTACGAGGAGTCTGTATTGTAACGGACTACAAAAGACTACGTATGTGTGTACGTGTGTGCATGCTCGCGCGCCTGCCTGGGTGCGGGTGTGCCTGTTGTGAATGGAGAGAGAGAGGAGGAAATGAGGACCATAACTATTTGGAGAGTTAGAACAATTACATAAAGCTATTTTGAATGTTATTGTCTGTGAAAAACATTATAATCTACGTTTATAAACATCTGCCTAGATTTGTAAATATATTATTAAACTCTTTGGATAATTTCCAGCCAATTGTTTACAGTCTACTTAGCCGTTCATATTTACGTTTGAAATAAACTCCAATTATATTTCGCATTTAACACGAGAAAAATGTTGCTATGCATTAACAATGACACATACTGCTCGTCCTGTAGCTCAGTCGGTAGAGCACCTGCCTACCGTGATAGGAATCCCTGGTTCGATTCCCAGCGGTAGCGGTGGGGATTTCTCTCCGGCCAAGTTAATTCCTCATCTTCCCCAGAATCTGGAAGTAAGAATGAGAGTGTGAATGTGTGCGTGATCTAATGATTAACACCTTCGACATGTTCCAAAGGAGAACGGCCGCCGATATAACCATTCTAGTTAAAGGCGGGGTATAACTGGAACAAATAAAAAATAACACATACTGTTGTAGGCTGTATTCTAACCAATCCTGGAACTATACAACCATACGTCACCAAGTTCTGAACAATAATTTCAAGGCCAATTTCTTGGCTTTGCATAGTTTAAAACTAATATTATCGTATACTGGTTCTTTATACTGTAGAAATTAAAAAACAAAAGTTCCTGGAAAACGGCTTCCTCTTTTTTCTGGCAATAGAAAATTTGTATAAATGTCTTTATAACCTTTATGCATCCATAGTGTATTAAATGTAATAATGTGTTAGATTACTCGGGAGAATTTTATAAATACATAAATTCAAGATAAAAAACTGAAATACGATTTTAATATTTACTGGCAAAAAGATTCCGGAACATGCAAAATATACGTCCAAAATAAACCAATTGGAGGTACTTACATGTCATTAAAGAAACAACAGTATCTTCTAAAATTGCACATTTTTACTCTTCCTCTTGTGGGTTAGGTCACCTTCCCTAGTTATTTATTATATTGTCCTTGATTCCTTTTCTCACACGCTTTAAGGTTTTGGTAGAGGATTTTTCCTGAAATGTGCCCATGTTTGACTTCGACTACTAAATATGAAAGGAGAATCAACAACATGAGTGTCATTTTCTAAATCCCATTTTGTGATAATTGTAGAGAATATTCCAATCACAGTTTTCTAATTGTTCACATTGTGATTGCCCAAAGGCAAGTTCTTCCATGCTTTCCTTTCAAATAGTGTCATGCTTCATGAATTCATCATTCATTAATTTCCTAACTGTGGGCAAAATTATATGTTTAGAATAAAACCCTGCTAAAAAGGGTATTCCACATAGAGTAAAATTTGATATTATCAAAACATGCTGAAGTTAAAGGTATAAATAATGATAAATTTCCCATAAACCGAATATCTCTCGTAAACTTCTTTTCTGATCTTCGCTTCGGAATGTCGTTGAAAAAGAATTTAGGTGTTAGAAAGCTTTGATAGATTGCTTAATGAGCCCCCTATTTATATGAAGCAGAGACATTAATACCACCTCTTTCTTAACAAATTGCTCACAGTTGATGTTCACATCAACCATAAAATTATTCTTCGTTACCCAATCAGGCGTCCCATAGTGGCTGGTAGTATTATCTTGTATAAAGACAGGAAATATAGATGCCTGGAGTATCTAGCTTGCAATCCCAATACGAATGTCACCATTTTAAAGTCGTCTGCAACAATATATTTTAGCTTCGACCATGACATCAACCTCGTACTTCAACACCTAAATGATGTATTTGATATTTTTGTAATCATCCTTAAGATTCGCTGAATGAGCAGTTGGGATACTAGGGTACTTAATGGCATTATGGAGAAAATGTGCTTTTAAACATTTTCTAGATCTATTAATAAAGAGTGGCCAGTAATTTGCATTATAAGGAAATACAATTTATTAAAATAAACCTCCACGTTGAATAAATCACTGGGAGAATCTTTGATGTTGTTTCGTTCAGTTTCCACGTTTTGTCTAACAGATGCTATTCCTTGGGCCTACTTTTGATTTTGTTGCTCCATTAACAAAATTAATAAAATATTTTTGATTTGAAATACATATATTCAGAGATTTCTGCAACCCTGTTTCTAGTGACTGCTTAATTTATATTAAAAAATAAAAATGATATTTTCTCGAAAAATGCAGAGTAAGCTCAAATGTACGCTATAAGTTTGTGTACGTTGTAAAACTTACCACCAATATGCCATTGGTTGTGGTGCAGCAATTCGGTTTTAAAGAAGTAATGGTACAGTGATTGAGCCATACTTTTGAAGGTAAGCCAGACCTACATCTGTGGTCTATGTAAAGAGGAATAGACAGGAGAGTAACAGATTATGCATATGTATACTTCGCTATTTGAGCCCCAATGAATAATTGATTGGTTCTAGTTAGCTCCCCTCACCCGTCCTTATTGGTCCATATAACTGAAATGGTCATATCGGCGACCGTTCTCCTTTGCAAGATTTCGAAGGTGTTAACTCGTATACGTGGGGTTCTAATTACACAGGGCAACAAAAATAATTTTTGAATGTTTGGAGCACTTCATGAGGAAATTCCTACAAATTTTGGGTTGAGAAAAACAAATATGACAATGAAAAAATTTTATTAGCTCCAGTTTCCATGATATACACAAGGTGGAAGTACCACATATTAACGGATTGAGAGAAAAGGATTCATTTTAATTACATACATTCTAACAACAATGAAAGTGCATTTTATTTGTTTAACTGGCAATTACATGCTAAGAGTTCTAAATTGCTGGAAAAATACTTCGCGGATTGTCGTGTCTGAAGAGAATCATGTGGTGGACTACTGATTTCGTCGTTTTTTTAGCTTGGCTATTGTGATGGAGTTCTGCAGAATCCCTATACAAAGGCCAACAGTAATCGGTAGCATTACTTCATTCCAACGGCCCTGATATCTTTGTTCCTGATGGAATCTCTCCCCATGTTCATCACTAACAGCTCCACGACTAGGAGGAAAAAGTCTAGGTGGGAGTGGAGAAAATGGATCTTAAGGGACATGTTACATCCAAGGTTACAATATTTTTGCAGGAGCACTGTCACCAAATCCTTGTAGTTGTCATCTCTTTTGGTGCCTAAAGATCCATGCACAACTCCCTTAAAGGCTTCCCAAACTTCCTTTTCTTCCCCCCCCCCCAAAACAAATTGGTAAATGCAGGATCCTCTACAGGTTCTCCTTCCTTAACTTTTGCATTACTTACTTTCCAAAATTTCTCTCTGATTGTGTTTTTTTATTTGATAGGTGTGCCAACTCCTAAAAATTTCCCTCAAATTTAAAACCTTCACTCTAAAAAAAAAAAGAAATGTTACTTTATTTTCAAAACAACAGCTAATATATAACTTTTGTGGCCATTTTTTAATTCAGCAGATGGAAATACATATAAATTCACTATTTTTAAGCCCGAAACATTTTCATTGTTGCCCAGTGTTATTAGATCACGCACACATACTGTCATTCATACTTCCAGGCTCAAGGGAAGATGAGAAATTATCATGGTCGGAGAAATGGTCGATTCTCTGGTGGGAATTGAACCCGAGACCTCTAGGACAGCAGGCCCCGTCCTTTATGAAATCATACTTCAGTGGTCTACGAGGGTTTTATAGTGACACATCATTTTCAAATACACACACAAAATTATCGAACTAATTAACAGCTTGGGTGTAACAAAAAGATTTTCAAAAATGTTCCTGCATCCCGATCTACCATTTATATGGAGTGATTTTTTAAAACATTAAATTTTGTCACAATTTCTCTTAAAGAATCTGGTAAATATACCACAAATTTAATTGTTTGTGAAAAATAAAACACATGTCTTGAACTTTCTTTAAATAGCAATGAAGTCCTCTTCAATATAGCGACTTCTGCATAGCTTGTAAGCCGTAAGAGAAGATAAAACTGCATAATGTTACATTTTACTATGTAAAATATGTACATTGTGAAAACATATAATACAGGTAAAAACTTACGTTCTCTTTATCAAGATAGTATTTCCAGCACATTCTTGTTATAGACTTAATTTTCAATTAGTTATGCTTTTTTTTAAAAAAGCAAATAATATCACGTTATTTTTATATTTCCTGGCCAGTAAAGAGAACGAAATTTCAAAAGCACCTATTTTTAAAACCTTAATCATTTCTTAAAATATGTGACGTCGGTATAAACCTGTGTATTCCCATATTTTCCTTATAAAGTAATTTTGGTCTTGTAACTTGGTTTCTGCTAAATGAGATGAACAACGTTTAAAATATTTTTGTAAGTATAAGACACAAGGCTATTTATAATATACAGGTTTTAAATATTTTAAGAGCTTTCTTGAGCCTTAATGTAATTGAACACATCCGGTAGACAAATAGGCATTCATTTATACTTGTGATATTCACACATACCAGAAACTCTTGTTTATTTATTAGTTTAGTTAGATTTGTTCGTATGCTTTCCCAGTTTTACTTCCTAGTTTGCAAGTATACATAGCGCACACGCTTTAAAAGGGAAAATAAAAGGAGAAAAGCACACACATACACACATACGCTCGTAGCTCGTTTGCTCTCACAAATTTTCTAGTGGAGGAGGATAAATAACGTGGTGCTTGTTGCCTTCCAAACATCCCTTTTGCTCTTCCATTTACAAGAGATTGCAAATATAGCCTTTATATGGAAGGGCTAACTTCAAAGGGGAAAAACCTATTAGTGATTTACAAAACTAATGTTTTATTTCAACTTACCTCTGACACTGGGGAGAGTAGATTTGATCAAACGTGCTCTCTGGAGTTCATCGGAATTAATGCTATTGCTTATATGGGTTCCATTATTTCTGATACGACTGGAGACTAAGGACTTTCATAAAGAATTAAAAAAATGTTTCAACAAAAATATTAAAAGAAGCAGAGTCCCAGAATAAAACTTAATATTCAATATTTTCCTTCCTCATCACAACAAAGAGCGTCTTTCGAAACCTAGATATCTGATATAGTATGAATGGCAAGATATTTTGCAATTTCATAAAACTGCAAATATAAATAGTTATGATGAATGAATCGTTTTCCGATGATACGTTTAATAGAATTTTTCGAACAGAGTTTCAATCATATAATAAAATTGTGAATAAATCTCCTGACTCCAAGAAAGAGTGTAAGTTGTGGTTCTCGGAAAGCGTATTGGAGCTTCTGCAAACCTCCAGGAGAGGGACGAAGTGAGAACACAGGGAGAATTAGAGCTGGCGGGACCAAATCGGGGTCCCTAACGTCTCCAGATATGAAATCTTAAACTGTGGAGACGCCACCATTGACCTAGCTCTCTCAATAGTAATATCTTTCTGAGAACCTGTCATACAATGATCGCATTACTGTACAAAGCAGTGTTGCACAAAGCAAACTTCAGTTATATGCTTCGCTCGGCGTCCACTCGCCTGATCCTTCAACCTGAATACAATATAGAAATATAAAAAGGAAAATAAGGAGGCATCTAAACTTGGGTATTATATAATTCACCAACGAGCGGAAGTTGTAGTAAGTAAATAAAACTAAAAAGTAAATAGGGTCAGCGCGGCCGGTTCTAGTAACCACTGGTATTATCAACATTTTAATGTGAGGCTAAAGTAGACCAACGTTAGAAAAACAGAACCGCATCGAAAAGTACAGTGTTGTAGCAGGATTTCTATATTGAAGATAGGATGCACGTTGCCTGTTTCAAAGACCCAGGTCAGGAAACCAGATGAAACAAAGTTACTTCGTTGTATTTTGAGTTGTTTCTTGATGATTGTGTCTGCTTAAATAAGAGTCATGAGATCTGTCGTTTTCAGGTGTGATTTCAAGTGAAATAAAGAAAATTGGAATGCGTCCAATTTCGTAATATATATAATTGTATAATCTGGATTACATTTTACTTGAACTTTCTTTCCTAGTCAATCAATGCAGGTTACCTCCAGCATATCGATAAATACTTACTTCCTTAATAAATAGTTTCCGTTAATTACATAAAACTGCCTACTCCTACACGTCCACTCCTTACTGTTAAACTATTTATCTTCCCCGGATCGTCTTTCCACCAGCAAGATTACAGAACTTATCGTTTTGAAGTTTTTTTTTTTTTTTTAATTTACGTCCTCCAACATTTAGTCATATCGGAAAATTTTTTGAAGATTATTGATTTTCTGTTACTATGCAAAACTTCTATTTTCACTGCGACCTTTTTCCATCATTAAGCAATATTACAAAACATATCTTTTTGAAGATTATTGATTTTCTGTTCCTATGCAAAACTTTTATATTCACTGAGACTTTTTGCCATCTTTAAGTAAGATTACAAAACTTATCATTTTGTAGTTTTTTTTTTTTTTTTTTTTTTTAATTTACGTCCTCCAACATTTAGTCATATCGGACAAATTTTTGAAGATTATTGATTTTGTTTTACTATGGCAAACTCTTATATTCACTACGACTTTTTTATATCATGAAGCGCGATTACAGAACATATCTTTTTGAAGATTATTGATTTTCTGTTACTATGGCAAACTTTTATATTCACTGCGACTTTTTTATATCATGAAGCGCGATTACAGAACATATCCTCTTGAAGATTATTGATTTTCTGTTACTATGGCAAACTTTTATATTCACTGCGACTTTTTTATATCATGAAGCTCGATTACAGAACATATCTTCTTGAAGATTATTGATTTTCTGTTACTATGACAAACTTTTATATTCACTGCGACTTTTTTATGTCATGAAGCGCGATTACAGAACATATCTTTTTGAAGATTATTGATTTTCTGTTACTATGGCAAACTTTTATATTCACTGCGACTTTTTTATATCATGAAGCGCGATTACAGAACATATCTTTTTGAAGATTATTGATTTTCTGTTACTATGGCAAACTTTTATATTCACTGCGACATTTTTATATCATGAAGCGCGATTACAGAACACATCTTCTTGAAGATTATTGATTTTCTGTTACTATGGCAAACTTTTATATTCACTGCGACTTTTTCATGTCATGAAGCGCGATTACAGAACATATCTTTTTGAAGATTATTGATTTTCTGTTACTATGGCAAACTTTTATATTCACAGCGACTTTTTTCTATCATGAAGTAAGATTACAGAACATATATTTCTGAAGATTATTGATCTTCTGTTAATAACCAAACCTTTTTATATTCACCGCGACATTTTTCCATCATCACGAAACAAGATTATAGTTTTTTCCTCTCCTAGCAACCGTTCATTTTTTTATATTGTCATTACATGGCCCACTATTAGTCAAATCAGAAAACAATAATTTACAACTGGATATTCATATAAAAAGTTCCAACTGAAACCTACCGTTACAGTGTCAAAGCGAAAAATCTCATTTTTGGACCTTAGGCTTCCTTATTGTTGCTCCGATTACAATTTAATATGCCGAAATACTCTAAAATATCCCAACCAACGCCAATTTTGATCATTTAACTGTAGGACAGCCTATAATTCATTCTGAGATAATATACCTCAACGTTTACCTGTCTTATTTTTATACTTAACTACCACTAGAATATTGAGTTAACATTAATTGACCTTTCTTTGTAGTCCATTTATGTTGAATGTTGACGAAGCCTTCCACGGCCGATGTCCGTTATTTTCCCTAGGTCTTCCGGTGAAAGGGCCTACGCCGGAAGACTTAATTAAAATAAGAACACAGTTAAGTTGCATGCCAATTACAGAACATTGTTCATTTACAAAGGTTTGGCTGTATCATGGTGCTGACATCATAGTAGCGTGATGCCCTTCTATGGTGTATAGAAGCTTTAGGAGTGGATTCATTTTTCACAACTCTGTTCTCATGAAAAGAAAGTGAAAGATGGCAAACCGCAACTACTGGAATGGCCCAACCACGTGATGATTATGAAATAGAAGAGCTAGCGTTGGTGACAGATTCATTGTCGGTGAATCCTAGAACTTTTCTACCCTTGAAAAGCCAAAGCGAGCTTTATGGTCATTTCATCAATGTGGTCATTGGGCGTTCAGAAGCAGCTTTTCCTAAGCTATTTAAAGCAACACTTGTTCTCTGTACTGAAGACCAGCATACTCCAGTCGCGGAACAGAGCAACATCTTTCAACCTCGAGTGCTTCCGGAAAAGGCACTCTCCACCGACTTAAAACTTAAGGCTAGCCCTTGTGAATAGAACCAAGCGACAACACTTAATTTAACGTCCTCCAACTTAAGTCATATCGGACAATGAAAGAAATGGATGATATGATGTTAACATGAGTCCAGAGTCCATAGTTCTTAGAGTTATCCGACATTCATTTTTCAGGATGAAGGAGACCCCCAGAGTAAACCTTACGCAGATAACTCACTATAGCCGAGATTTGAACTTGGAACATCCTAAATGTGAGACACACACGCTGTCCCCACATAGCAGTGACCAGCATTCCACCCTAGCTCCAGCACTGCCTTGAATCTCAGGAATATCAGCAGCATAATCTGACTTGTCCTTGTCGCTTTTGTGAAACCTGCTGCAGGTATGATTACTTCAGCGTGCAGGCTTACTGCTCGTTACAACCCCGCAGGGTTATCGCCACACACACACGGAGACGGTACCGATTCTTAAAACAGTACACTAATCTCTGTTTCATATAACCTTGCTCCGCTGATATGTATCATTCCGCGTGCAACTACCTTCCCCCTCGCCCTAATTGGCTAATGCTTTCGCGCCATAGGCCATTGGCGGTGCCTTCCCGTCTCATTTAAACCTGCAGTAAACATCATAATAATTGCCAGGAAGATAGATAAAATCATACAAATAAGGAGATGAAGGCATGCAAAGGTATAATTTTATAATAAAACTGAGCAAGTAGAAACCAAATGATTGAGCAATGAAACTGAAACAAGTTTGTAATGAAAGGCTTTCGGCCATTTCCACTAGTTTTTTTTTTTTTTTTTTTTTTTTCAATCAGCACACATACCTTGCAAAACTGCTTGTCTTTCAGTCTTAAAAGTCGTGTCACGCCATTCTTGTCGTGTGTCCTTCTTTCTCCCGAGTCTCGTCAATATGCGATATGTATCCCGGTACAGTCTGATTGTCCTTAAATAACGTCTTCGCCACACAGCAATATCGCCCCTGGAGTGGTAAGTTTTCCTCTTGTCTCAATTTCATGTCGAGATGTTCCTACGCATCTAACACACCTGTAGGTTCAGATCACAGCTGTTCGACTTCTCTGACTGACAAAGACGGATTCTTCTCTGTGAGTGCATTAAACACATGCACCAAAATTCTTTTTTCGCCACTTTGTAAAGGGTTTCCCTTACGATGCTTCAGCGAAAAACCGGCGGTAGACTCTGCCATTATACCTATAATAAGTACACGCGCAATAAACGAGCAATAAAATAATTTAGCTCTCGCACTTGGCACAGTATACCTTGGAATGGCGATATGACTAATCCAGTTCAAAACAAGGTCAGTGATGAAAGTCATATAAACAAATATAACATCACTGCCGCTAAAGCACGTGCTATCGTGTCATATGAAAGGCAGGCCTGAGAGCAAATGAACCTCCTCTTTACTTCGTTTAACAATTAACATGCATTTCAGAAAAATCAACTGTGTTGCGTAATATATTTAATTCAAACAGTTACAAAAATATTAATTTGACAACAGATATATCACCATGTTAAATAACGAAAAAATATTTACCGCACAACAGTCTATGCTACAATAGCAGCCAGTGAGAGGTGATAAGGTTACGTGACCGTTAAGGGATATGGGGCAAGCTTAATTAAAACAAGGATTAGTAGTATATCTCTCAGCATCTGCTCATCAGCACTTTTACGACACAGTAAGGGATATTCTAGTATCTGCTGAAAGCCTTTACATCGCCTAATCCTTGCATTTGGTTCTTCAAGTACTAGGAAGCATACGAATGAGTTTTTACACCTTGCCAACAACATTACCACAAAGGAAGTGACACTGAGACAGATTAGGTATGAATAAACAAAGAAGACGAAGATAAGATGATATCTGCATTAAAAACTCTACTGCAATTAACAGAGCAAGTGGAACATACCTATCAACATCAGGAAACTTATTAAGGGAATGCAGCACCGAAATTGTATAAAGATATGGGAAAAATATTTTTTTTTGTTTTGTTTTTGAGATAATAAAATACTTTTAAACTTATAGTATCATAATCCAACTAAATTCATGAGTTTCGGGTATTTAAATACCCTCACATGACAATTTAAATGCCCCTGCGCACGTATATACCGGCCCTTGGTTCACAGAATTCTGTCATTTGAGTTCGATTGAATGCACTAAATTAATACATTTGAAATTGGCGGGCAAAGTTTCTGGTGGAATTTTGTGTGTTGGTATGATGATTATTTCTTACAATATGTGGCACCATGAAAACAAAACACTGGCTACAAACATTTGAAGTAAATAACAATGTTTATATTCTTGCTTTTGTGTGAGTTTATAACGGTCGGGATTTCCTTGTGTTTCTTGTTAAACTACATACTGTTTATATATAATGGATGAGTTTTACTGTGCCATTTGACATTTCTAAAGGTATTATATACATCAAAACGTGCATACAACTGTTATATAGCTTATAGGTAAAATATTCCTTGAAACAACTGACCGATTGGCTGTGTACATAGGATCATGAATAGGCTAAACAATACATGGGAAGAAACACCTAAACATAACACAACAATGGGAACATACTTGAGACCTGATGTGGTAAGAAAACTAATGCCTGTGTACCAAACTCTGGCATTAGATGAAATCCTAAGGAGATGTACATTGTATAAGACACAAAATGAAAATGAAAGTTTACATAACATGATATGGCATAATTGCCCAAAAGGAATATTTGTTTCAATGAAGAGACTTCAGGTTGCTGTGACATCAACCATCAGTGAATTAAATTTTGGTTGTTCTGCCTCACTCAAGCTGCAGTCAGACATAATGGACACAGATTTCACCAGCATCTCTAAAAATTAGCCAGGGGATAAATCAAACTCAAGTTCCACTTTTTGTTTGATCTGTAGGTATTACAGCTTTACTCTTACTTTTATCTCTTCCAGTTCTTGCAGGACCAATTACGCTTATTTCATTCAGCAATTTCTGCGAAAGTAACTTCTAAGACATCCAGAGGGAAACTGAAATTGAAGAACACTGCTGGAGAAGAGAGATGGAAGAGGAAGAGGGTCCAAGTTTTAGTCTGGACGGTTTTGGTCTACTTCAAGGCATGTAACTGAGAAGGAAAATATTTCGGATTTTAAAATTTGATTTACTCAGTTATACTCCACTAACTAACTCCACTAACTATGATGTCCGGGCTTGTAGGCCGTGGTCCATTTTTACTACCTTCCAACGTTTCGCCGAAGGCTGCGTTCGGCATCATCAGGGTTCTAAGTATATAGACCCGGAGTCCAACACAAGACTGGAGCACCGAGTCCTGAAGCATGGAATTTATAGCCGCGCGTGGCTAGGGGGCGTGGCCTGGTGGTGGGTGGAGCGTGATTGCCTATTGGCTCTGTCGGTCCGTGGGTTGTCTCTGTTTTTAGGCATAAATTGGAGCGCTTCGTCTTGCTGCGGTTTCACTCTTGTATTCTCCAGAGCCGGGATCCATGCCCTGCTCATCTGTTGTCGCTCTTCTTTCCGATTGTAGCAATTCTTATGCTTGTAAATTTCTATAGCTTCCCTTGTCAGTCGAGCATGGTAATGTGTAGTTCTTGACAGAACCGCAGTGTCCTTATAGCTTACGTCATGTCCAAACAATAAAGAATGCTCTGCCACTGCTGATTTTTCTGTCTGACCCAATCTGCTGTGTCTTTCGTGTTCTTTTAAACGTGTACTGATGCTGCGCATGGTGGTTCCAATGTATACCTGGCCGCAACTGCATGGGACTCTGTATACACCAGCTGCGCTGTGAGGATGACGCTTGTCCTTTGCAGAATTCAGTAAATCCTTTATCTTCTTAGTTGGTCTGAAGATGGTACTGATGTTTTGTGACCGTAGCAGTCTGCCTATTCGGTCCGTAACTCTCTTAATGTATGGTAAGCAGATGGTAGCTAATGGCGGTTCCTTCATGTCTGTCCGTACCGACGGGTACCTCGGATGCCGGGCTCTAGCGATTTCTTTGTATGTGTAGCCATTCCTTTTGAGGGCTCCATTTAAATACAGGATTTCCTTGTGCAGCTTTCTTGGTTCGCAGATTTTCTTAGCTCGTTCAGTAAGAGTCTTGATTATGCCTGATTTTTGCTGGGGGTGATGGTTTGAAGTCTTGTGCAGATACCTGTCCGTGTGAGTAGGTTTACGGTACACTGTGTGACCCAGGCGTGATCCATTTTCTCTTGTTACCAAGACATCAAGGAAAGGAAGACTGTTGTCTGTTTCCTTTTCCATGGTGAACTGTATGCCTTGGTTTCGGCTGTTTAAATGTTGAAGGAATATTTCCAGTTTCTCAGCTCCATGATTCCAGATGGCAAAGGTGTCGTCCACGTATCTAAACCATACTTTCGGTTTATATACAGCTGTCTTCAGAGCCTGGTCCTCAAACCTCTCCATGAAGAAATTGGCAATCACTGGACTTAGTGGACTGCCCATGGCCACACCATCTGTCTGTTCGTAGAAGGTGTTGTTCCAAAGGAAATAGCTCGTCGTTAGGCAGTGGTGGAAAAGGTCAGTGATGTCGGACGGAAAGATCATGGCGATATGCTGCAGAGCTTCTGCTACCGGAACCTTGGTGAAAAGTGAGATGACGTCAAAGCTGACTAATCGGTCTTCAGGGTCCAGTTTTATGGAGTGCAGTTTTTCTATGAAGTGGCTGGAGTCCCTAATGTGGGACGCACTGTTGCCAATGTGTTCATGTAGTAGAGTGGCTAAATATTTCGAAATGTTATAGGTGGGGGAGCCAATGGCACTAACAATGGGCCGCAGTGGAACGTTTTCCTTGTGGATTTTTGGCAGTCCGTAGAGTCTAGGCGGTAATGCCTCGCTGCTGCAGGTTTTTTGTTTTATCTTGTCAGTCAGTGAGGAACTCTTTATGAGAAGATTGGTTTTCCTTAAAATCCGGCCAGTTGGATCCTTCTGTAGCTTTTTGTAGGTGTTAGGATCCAGCAATTCTGAGATTTTGGTGTTGTACTCTTTCTTCGACATGACTACTGTGGCATTCCCCTTATCCGCCTGGAGAACGACGATATTATCGTCATCATTTAGTGTTTTGATGGCCTTCTTTTCCAGAGCTGTTAAATTGCTTTTGGGGGCTGGTGTTTTCCGTAGAATACGTGCAGTCTCGCCCCTTATTTCTTCAGCTAGATGTGACGGTAGCAGTCGTAAAGCAGGTTCCACATTGGCTATAATATCTTCCACAGGAACATAAGCAGGAGTGATAGCAAAGTTTCCACCTTTAGATAAGAGCGATACTTCGCCCTCTGTAAGAGTGCGGTCAGTATTTATGTACTCAGTTATAGTTTTTTCTATATTTTTTGTCATTCATAATATTCCACACGGTGCAGTTTTGCTGCAGTCCCTCTAAAATTTTCAACATAAAGAAAGGTTTCTATCACATGAATATTTAATATTAATTATACTTTTAAAGCTGTTGATATAAAATTCAACGGTTTCATCATTTTTTGGCTTATTTGTTTGCTCCCTACTTAATTTTTTTCATCTGTAACTAAAGGTAGTATAAGAAAATTCATATGATAGAACTTTTCTGCACAGCTCTCTGAATATTTTTAGAAATTGAAAAACTAAAATTTTGAAACTTTTCATCGCGTGGAGCGTTTTGAATTATGCCAAAATTTTGCATTTCACAAATTAATTACTCAAAAAGTATTGAAGACAGAAAAACCAAATTTTTTATTCTGTGTCCACTATGCATCAGAAATTAGTGGCAAAAATTTCAGCAAGATTGGTTGAAAATTTCTGGATTTGGTGTTTTCGGTGCTACATCCCCTTTAGTAGGATATGCCACTCTCAGACGATGCTGAAAATACAGTAATATTAACGGGACATCCGAATGTGGCTTATTGTGGAAACTCTGTGTTATCTCCAAGAAAGGATTCATTCCTCAAATCTGATAATCACCTGAGAAACCGCTGGTATTAAACGACAATCACCAAAAGTGCAATTTATATTGTTATAAGTTATATGGTTTGCCACACGCAATGAATGGAGCAACAAATCTCGGTATGGTATGTTGATAAAATGCATAAAAATGTACTAATAGCTGAATTATGCAAAACATTTAATTACACAAAATGTATATTAGAATCCGTTCCCAAGTAATTACACTAATTCCAAAGTAAGCACTAGCGATCACACCAATTCTGAAACTAAGTAATGGAAAATATTAATTTACAGAACTTTGAGGTTCATTTATGTGAAAAGTCCTCAATTGAAATTTTAGATTATAAAACTATTTTAGTGTACTCGGTGCTGCAAATTTAGGTGCTTTGATTGCTTTAAATCTGTGTATGGCTCACTGTAATTTTCAACAATGAAATTGAAATAAAAATGTAACATCAATATAAGGAGAATCATGTATCATTTGAGGAATTAATCAAGGATAATTATTGAAAATGGAATGTAAAATGGAAGTCCACCTAGAACTGTTGTAAATTTACTATATTATTCAGCCTCTTATATTAAACTTCAAATTAATGTTTTATAAAATATTTGGCAAAACTAAAGTTACAGAATTATATATTTTCATCTAGTACATTTTGACCTTTGAGTTAACGAGGGGGGTTATGACATAGTGTTATCAGCATAACATTAAACAAAGTGTCAATAGTAGTAAGTGAAACGCACCTTCAATTGAAAGCAGGCAGGCATTTTAAACAGCCACTCGATCCAAACGAGCGACGTTGAAGTGGAATATAGTATCATACGCAAAACTTCAATGACAAATTCGAGGGAACTTAGGTTGCTCCATTAACGTCTACGGTCGTCCTAATCTTTCCACTGAGGCTAGTGCAAGAAGATGCTATTTTCATGTAAACAGAATTGCCAATATAAGTTGCATACGCCGTCACTACCACCTCTGCACTTTCTTGAATATGAAATTCTAATTCTGAATATCATAAGGAATCTCAAAGAAGAGGAATGATGTTGAGAGTGGCAGGCGCTTCCTAGTCAGAATGTGAACGACTTTCATGTTACGAGAACCTTCCATCCCCGCTCCTGAAAGAAGAGCCAACACGTCTTACTATATTTTGTCTTTCTTTCTGTCGCGTGGGATAAAAGGCCTTGCTGAGACAAAGGATCAAGGCAAAGGATTCTGAGATTTCTTCAAGACCCGAAAGGAAGTGGGTTATGTTTTGTAGAGCATTATGTATAAGCATTTTAAAAATTTGAAGTGTAAAATCGATTTGCTTTCGTGACCCACATTTTTAATTTTCGTATACAAGTACATACATGAGTTTCTTTCTTTATAGAATATACAAAAATTAAGTCACCTCCCCCCTCCCACCCGAGACAGAGGGAAATAGCTCCATAGTGAAGTATGAGGTTGACATTCGGGAGATACGCGGTAGATATGCCGCCTGGACCGTCCTTCAAGATATACTCAGGCTTTCGTAACTAGTAGGTGTTAGGCTAGATCTGTAGCTCAGTCGGTAGAGCATCTGCCTGCTGCACAAGGGGTCTCGGGTTCGGTTCCCGACTGGGGGTGGGAAATTTTCTCCAGCCAAGATAATTCCACATCCTCCCCAGAGCCTGGAAGTATGAATGAGAGTGTTAATGTGTTCGTGACCTAACGATTAAAATACAAAGTACAAGGAACACAACGTATACTCGATAACACTATCGATATGTTCCAAAGGAGAACGGCCGCCGATATGAACACTGCAGTTAAAGGCGGTGTATAAATAGAACAAAAAAGTTGCTTACATCGCGAATTTTCCCTACATTATTACACAGATGTATGTAAATGCATATCGGTGTTTTAAATCCTTGTAATATTTATTGAATTCAACTTATGAATGATATGTCAAATGAAAAGTCAACTCAAATAGGTTTAACGAGATCCTAATGAATGTTCAATGTAACTACCCTTTGTCACACGGCACACATCAAATCTATAGCCGAGTTCTTCCCAAACGTTGATAAGTGTGCATTCAGTAATTGTAGCAACATCTGCTTCAATCCGGTTTCTTAATTCAGGGAGGTCAGCTGGTAGCAGAGGCACGTACACACGATCCTTGATGAAGCCCCAAAGGTAAAAATAGAATGGCGTTAGATCAGGAGAACGTGGAGGCCATGCATAGCAAACCCTATTATTGGGGCCCTTGAGGCCTATCCAGCGCTCGGGTACAGTGACGTTCAACCAATTTTGTGCTTCGTTATACCAGTGAGTTGGCGCACCACCTTGCTGGAAAATGAAGTTCTCTGCCTCGTTTTCTTCCAACTGAGGGAAGAGCCATTGCTATAGTGTATCAAGGTAAGAAGTGCCACTTACAGTAGGTTCACCAAAAAGAAAGGCCCGTACAACTTTTTCCGGGATACCGCACAAAACATTCACTTTAAATGAATCTCGTTGCATTAGTAACATCTCGTGAGGATTTTCTGAGCCCCAGATGCACGCATAAGTGTTATCATGTCCACTAAGGTGAAAGGTCGAATCATCACTGAAGATAACACAATCAATAAAATCGTGCGAAGTTGGCACGTAATCCGTGGTCTGTGGGCTTTAGAGCCTGTAATAACTATAAACGGTAAGGACGTAGCCGTAAGGGTTTTCTTGCAACTTTCCAAATAGTCGACACAGGAACTTATAATACACGACTAGCTTTCCGGACTGATCTTTTGGGCTATGAGTGAACGACTCATTCACTCAACAGTTTCTTCACTTGCTCTTGGTCGTCCCGTGGTTGTTACCTTTACAAAGGCAGTCGGTATCTTCAAACTGATGATACCATCTATGATTGTTATTATTACTGCGAGAATCACAACCGAGCTTAATGCAGAACGCACGTTGCAAACGGTCTTTGCAAACTGCAAAACACAAAACGCGCTCTGTTTACAAGTCGACATCTTTGCTACTAATGCTCTCTAGCAGATTGCGGCAGAAACATTACACGCACATGCGCACTGGTGCCAGCAAACAAAACTGATTGAATTGCTTGTTCATTTGACATATCATTTTTAACTGTAAGTTTAATGTAATAAATATTATAAAGAGATATTCATTTATACCTATACACCCTGTGTATCGTTTCATCAGTACCCACCGTCGTGTTGCTATAAGAGGTGAAAACGGTCGTAAAACACTGCAAAAGTATTATTGGACAATCTTCGGCTACATTAATCGGCATGATTATATAGGGACCTCCCAAATGCAATCTAAAGGTTTACTATAGGTCTTGCTTGCACATTATAATAACCGTGTGTTATAATTCTACACAAAAATCTCCTAGTAACTTTGAACATGGGATTTCTGTAGCTGTACCCCTCCCACCAAAATAAAAAGGTTAAAATAAATCTAAAATATATATATATTTTTCCAGTACACGGAAAATTTAAAAGTAATGCATTTCATTATACATCCAGCACTAAATCCGTTATGCTAATTAAATGCCGCCGGGTTTTTATTATTATTACTATTTTTTCTAAATCCTGTGCGCTGAAAGGGTCAAAACGACATTAAAATGTAGGATCAGGTACGTTCTCATATTATTTAATAATGTAACAGCAAGAGTAATTGACTTTCAGAAAGATCCGTCAGGGCTCATTTTACCGAGCTGGGTAACTAAATAACTTTTTCTGTGTTTTTACTTTTTATTTCGCATGAGCTTGTTCCCGGAGGCGAAATTCTCGCATAGAGATTATTTACGTCAACGGATGATGGATTTACAGCACGTATGAAATAATCTTCCAGCTTATGATGCATATATTCAAGCCCTATTGGTTTAAATAAAATCAGGTAAAACGCAATGGCAAAGAATTACCAGGGGAGTAAATGTAACAAACCGTAATTCAGTACAAATATCCCGCAGGATTTCCTTCACCATACTGCGAATAAATTCCTTTTCGAATGTAACAAATGGAAAATAACAACCTGTTATTGTATTTTGCTTCAAATCATATCAGTTAGAGAGAAAAGTAAGCTTTTATTATAAACCTATGTTGAATAAGTAACATAAATTTAAGATATATTTCTTCACGAACTTCAGCAGTTACGTACGCTCTAATGTCGTACCGTTTTAAACTTTCAATTTTCTCCTCATATCTATATTTCACTGTTCTAACTCGTTATATTGGTCTGTAAACTTAAAAAAAGGTAAATAAAATCATTGCTCCTGCATATAAGCATTTTATAATATATATTGTTGAAAATTCATAAAATTATGAAAAAGGCATAAAAGCAGGAAACAAAGATGTTGAATCAATCAAGAATTTAAGAATAAGTATAATATGAATTAAATTAAAAAAAAAACATTTTCAGTTTATTACCACCTTCATTTCTGAATATTTCACCCCGAACTTGGTGAGTATATAAAGTAACAAATGGTAATATGCAGTAATGTAAATTCATTCCCAATAATAGGTACGTGCCCGCCTCGGTAGCGTAGATGGTAGCCTGTCTGCCTCACGTTCAAGAGGTCCCAAGTTCGAATCTTGGTCAGGGGGTGTTACTTGGATATGGTTTCATCCGGGGTTTTAACTTATTCTGATAGACGAATGTCGGGTAACTCTAAGCTCCATGGACCCCAGACTCATCTGAGCATCATTTCACCCATTCTATTCTTCGCCCAATATGACTTAACGTTGGAGGACGTAATTTGAAAAAAAAATAGGCATGTTCTCAATGGCTCCGTAGGGGAGGGGATACGTCCCCTTCAGCTGCCGTTGTGCGGGCGCTGCGGACCCCTAGCACTCGTAGTACCTCTGACGAGGTACTCGAGGGGGCAGTGGTTCCCGATACCCTTGGGAGATCGGTTAATTCTCCGGACGGGGTTGAGGGAAGCCATATATTCCCGCGTACTAGCCAGCATAGCAAGTAGAAGGTGTGCTAGATGACCAGGCGGCCCCACCGAGGTCATATCGGTAGCCTTCCCATTTTGGATCTGGCGCGCGTAAGTGGCGTATCCACTTCCATCCCGTCTTGAGTCCACTGGACCAGATGGGCGGGGGGCTTGTTAGTCTCTAGGTCTTGCGCTATGGAAAGCCCCACGGAGGCGCCGGGCGCCCTTTCGGGACAGCTCGGTAGCTCCCTGGTGTCAGTGGGGGGCTCATTCCTCACTGCGTGAGGATATACTCTGGTAGACACCCTCGAGTCCTTTCCAGTACCCCCTTGAAGTCATAACAGGTCTGCAGGATGCACAAGGTGTACGGAATACTTATGTAATGTTTATTTAAATAATAATTTTGATAGTTGTATGGCTTTTTAGAGTAATACCACGTGTGTGGAAAAGGCTATGCGGAAATATCGCAACACCACTCTAAATGCTGAATTACAATTCTGAAGTAATTACGTAAGTAATCATATACTAAAACATGATCCGGAAAAAGTACTTACTTAGAAAGTCAACGTTCGAAAGACAAACGAAATTTGTCGTCAGAAAATAACATAAAAATAAAAAATAACTTTAAGATTTTTCCTTCTTAAGCACCCGCCAATTCTTGATCCCTCCAGGAAGTATCCATGACGTAGTCAATCAAGTACCTAAGGAAGTTTCGTCTGGGCCCCACATTTGGGAGGTCCGTGTTCAATTCCCATGGCCGGCCTAACTGACCCATGAGTTTTTACATCGGGGTTTGCCTGAGTCGCCAGGTGAATGCTGGATAGATTAATTACGTTTCACAAATGTTCTCCTTCATTTCATCTCCATTATCATTTCAGATCAACTCATTTCTTTTAGGATAGAAGGTGTAGGTGGGAGTCTCTGCGCTGCATGGCAGGATGATATGCTCATGGTAAACACTTGTAACGGTTGTTTTGTTTCAGGCCCCGAGAGTTAAAATGTTTAAATATGTGGTTTAAGAATAGTTATTGTCATGTTAAAATGAATAAGAAGGTAAACTGCTAAAATTCAGTAGGTCATGAACTGACGCAACATGTAAGTGATATGATGTGAATGTTTTATGATTGGTAGTTTTAAAAATGAGTTTATGTAATGTGTGACGTAGACCTGTAAAAATTTGGTTTGATTGGTAGTGATGGCAAATAGAGAAGGAAAACTCAAACATTTTGTTAAACAGCTAAGGAAAAAAAGCGTCTTTTGATGGAAGAACTTTATGGTGAAAAGACGTAAATTCAGTGCTGCGACCAAATCTTGTAAAATGGTTAATATCAGTTTACTATTAGTTGTGATCAAGGTATCCAGTATTATTGTTATGTTTCATACGAAATAATTGTATAAATAATATAAATTGAACATCTGGATATTTTAAAAGTGAAAAGAATTTCTTTGTATCGGAGTTTATTTAGAAAATGTATCCTTTCATTCGCGACCACGTCTGAAAATTAAGATTGTCATAGTTCAGACTAAAGAGGATCCGGGGATTTTTTATATACATCGATATATCTGAGTGCCAGATCTAAACCAAAGTTTCTGATTCGGAAGAAGAGCAGCTCGTAGCTTCATCGTCTTCCCGGGATAGGTGGGTGCTGAACACAACCCACAACTCCAGTCACTCTGGGGGTGGGGGGGGGGGGAGGAGGAGCATAGAGGTAAACAAAACGGTGGACCAAAACTACAGAAGGTTTTGTAAAGAGCTACTAGGCTTACCAAGGTCAGTACCTAAGGAAATACCTTTAGTAGAATTAGGAAAGACAAGAAGAAATGGAATAATAATGAAAAAAAAAATAATAAAATTTTGATATAGGTGCTTGGCCAAAGAAGAAGGTGAATTTATGCATGAGACAGCAAAAAATATTAGCGAACTCAAATAGCTGGTGGGCAGAGATAGGAGGAGTTATGTAAAAAATAAGAATGGGAGATATATGGAGATTATAGGAAAGGAATACATGCGATGTGGGTAAATTAGTAAAATGCAGAATAGAAGATGTAGAAACACAGGAAATCTGGGGAAATCTAGAAAATAAGAAATCATTAAACTTTTACAAGCAAATAAAGAGAATTTGGGGGCGAGAAGCATATGTAGAATACTGCAATAGGCAAGAGAGAGAGAGAGAGAGAGAGAGAGAGAGAGAGAGAGAGAGAGAGAGAGAGAGAGAGAGAGAGAGAGAGAGAGAGAGAGAGAGAGAGAGAGAGAGAGAGAGAGAGAGAGAGGGTTGGCATGGATGAGAACAGGAATAATATAAGAGGGATAAGATGTAGGGAAAAGGGAAAAGAAAGCATGGAACACAATGTAACAGAATGCGAGGGGATTGAAATATGGAGGAAAATGATTTGGGAGGAAAAATGGGAGAAAGTAGAGAAGAGGATGGTACCTATAAAAATGTTAACTGGCAGGGAGGAAAAGAATATAAAAAGTATTGGTGGGTTCTTGCAGAAAGTAAAAGAAAAATGGGCCAGAAATGTAAAGAATGTAAGAAAGGAAGAGGACGGGGAAGAAAGGGGCTAATTAAGGAATCAAGGAGGTATGGAATCTAAGAGCTACCTGGCAGAGCAGGTTGTCATGCAAGCCAAGGTGGCAACAAAGTAAAGACAAATAACTGTAGTCAAAAGTTGCAAATTGTAAAATTTTGGAATATGCACGATAAATATATCATGTCATGTATCACAACGCGGGATATCTCATGAGAATAATCCCGTTCCCCTATGATAACCGTAGAATACGGGAAAGTCACCATTTTCTCATCAGCAATATAATCCTGTCATATACTTCCTCTGTTAGGACGGTCTCCGGTCAACGGGCCGGCCTAGTGAGCGTTTCATCATAACGGTGGGTGCCGTGGTGTTTCCAGCTGGTCAATAATATGAACCCTGCCCTCTGCACTGTCATGACTCCTTCGGTAGGTCACCCTCTTCTCCTTTCGCCTCATCTTTGCTCCCGGATATGCCCCTCTTAGGGCATAGGCTGGTCTTATGCCGAATTTCCTCCATAAAGATCTGTCCTATCCTGTCCATGCCGTAATTACGAGCGTCCTTTTGGAAGGGCGTTCCCTAAGTCCGGGCCCTCTACTTATTCATAACCGCAGAGCACAGATGGTGACCTACCTGACTCCGGAGACTCCATGGGAAGACAGCGAGCTGCCGAATCACAATAATTAAGTTATACACATGCTTACCTACCACATTAGTGAAAAGAGAATTATCCAAAGGCTTACTGTGCAATCTGTTTGCACTGGCTTTGATAACATGTGCATGCATTTCACTCGCATACATAGAGTTGTACTGGTTAATTGCTCCTAGCTGTGGACGTACGATTGATCTGTCATTAGTAAATGCAACTTTCCTCTCTCTATTGTTTGCGCATACTATAGTCCTACTACATTACTTTCAGATATAGTTGTGCTCACACACTGCTTTGTACTGTAAATATAACACCGTTAGGGAAGATGTTTGTCTAACTACTACAATTATTTAATACTGAAATATGTTAATAAAAGATAAGAACATGACATCTGCCCTTTTAACAAACGGGTATTGAAATGTGTAATAAAATATCACCTCCAGATATATAATTTGATCCAGGTAAATTATAAATGGTGTTCATTTTTATTTGCAATTTTACCGCGCAAAATTTGACGTCATCAATAGCATTGCTGATGGAGCGAGTTTATATAGGATTCTTCTACCGGCTTGCGATCGTATTTGATGTGCTGACAGCAGCTTTGAGGCCTCCCTCTACCGGCAGGTAAATATGCTATTTGAGAGGTGGGTCTGCCCGCGTAATACGAGTTTTAAAAAAACTATATAGTCAATGCAATGCACCTCAAAGCTAATTATCAGCCACAAAAGCATACCTTGAAGAATATACGAAATGATATGTCAGTAGATACTCATTTCACAATGAACATTTCTTTTCTATTATAGTAGACATATATGCATATTTAAACCTGTCACATAAAATATAAATATTTCAATTTAATCTCAGTTCTTTTCTATCACCCACAGTTTCCTCACAATGTAACTTTATTACAAACCAGAAAATTAGCAGAACATGTTCTAGGAATGGAGATAAATTAGTGTTACAATATGCACAAAGCTTTTGTCTAAGTATAACCAAGAAAATAGCTCTAGTACATAGTCTTATGTATCAATTTTCTTATGTTTCCTTTCTCTTTTCCCCTTAAACAGTGTCTGTATTGCGAGAAGGTATGCTTGAGGCCTTTCTGTCATGACAATTTATTGCTTGTAGATTGGGACCAGTCACTTTATAGTGTGCGGTGTCTCTCTTTTTGCGAGTGACTAATCCGGTATTATGGAAGTGTTTGATGCACCTCTTTGTTTTAAAAGACATAAGGATACCAACATTAAATAGACATTTTAATTAAGCGTGTGAATGATACAAAAATAATATCGTATACTGATAAAATGTAAGCCGTTTGTGTTGCACACAAAAGTATGTCCATATGACAGTAGTTGAACACTTTTGACAACATTACGCTCCAAGGGGCTTATCTGAATGCCGGGTAGCTTTGAATAAACTCCTCTATGCAGCGGTTTAAACTATTTATATGTCGCACCAGTTTTAGTGCCGGTACGAAAGTGGCATTCAACCATGAAGACTCGTGCTCTGTGTTCATATCCAGGGAAAGCTAGTTGTATTAGTTACGAGAGCAACACACTCAGAACGCTGAAATTTGCTTTCTCTTCCGCAAAAATTACCGCGTCTTCTCCGTAGAGGGCATTATGATTTCTAGATAGACTCACCAGTCAACTATGACGTCATTCTTTCTGAATCCTAGGGCGGGAAATAGGGAGTAAAATTGAACACCGTGTATAAAGGACAAAGACGCATGGAAGAGGGGAAACATATAACCATGTGAGATAAAGCAATATTTGAGAATTTTGTACAATAGAACTTTTTGTACACCTCTTATTTCGATATACTAAGTATTTAAAATATATGTCATAGCATAACAATTATGATAACACTTTTGTTATTTTCAGCACGTTTCGCATCTGAGCTACTTTAAAACCAGCCCTTAATTATCTTAGAAGTCAAACTCAATATTTGCTACTAACTTTAACTCCTAATAATACTTAATGTTACATTAATTTACAAATGGATATTATTCAAGACATTTATCGGAGAATTAAACAATTTTTAGTTAATCTCAAAACGAAACTTGCACACTGAGGAAAGAATCTCACTAATGACTCTGTTAATAATTATATTGGAACTGTTTATTGAATGAGATGGGGTATATACCTGTCAATGATGACGTCAAAGGCTGTTTGCTGAGAGCATCTCTAATCATTGGCGGTCACGCTTTGCACATCACATCACGTCTTGAGGCAATACCGCGAGATATAGTAATGTCAGTAGCATATGCATCGCGTCCTCTGTGACGTCAAGGATCACGAGAATTCAGAGATACAACATTTTGTACTCTGCTTTATTACTAGAGAAATAATCAATTTTTGACATTTAAATGCTGTTATTTTGTGTATATGTCATCCATGCATGTCAGTCATACTTCCAATTTAGGTTAGAACTTATGGATTAAAAATAAAAGATCTTTCAACAAGAGAGTCTTAAATTTGTATTTCATTAAAACACATTCTATAAATTATAGAGGTTTATTTATTTTTTGCATTGCATGTCATTTCGTATGGAAGAGAACATCAGTTAAGAAACCGCCGTGACTTCGTTGAGTTGTGCTTATACTGGTGACCCAATTTTCAATAAAAAAGAACGTAAATTAAGTACAACTTTGCTAATAACACGTGTGATGTTATTCATAAGAACATTTACTGCTTTTTGACTTTTTGGCATAAACGTAATGATTAACATAGCCGTAGAAGAAATAATCAAAAGGCATTAAATCACAGGATCTCGGAAGCCAGTCAACATCACCACCACGGATAATAATGAAGCCACTGAACTTCTGCTTTAACAGATTAGTTGTTTGGAGAGCAGTATGACATTTGGCACCATCTTGCTGGAACCAGCTGTTGCTGAAATCCATGCCATTTAATCGAGGCCATAAATAGTCCCTTATAAGAGCCCGGTATGATGCAATATACGGAAGGTCTGGCGAACAGATGATCTACTTTGATAATACATTTTCATCATTTCTACGCATTGCTGAATGGTGTAACGTTCCGCAGGTATTTGTCAATAACAACTGTAACCACATGAAAAAGTGACTGCTATAACTCAATAATAACTGCAGCTATCACATGTTAAAGAAAGGACACTCTTGTTTAACAGCCTTTATAGCAAAAGTCTTCAATAAATAATTTATATTATTATTAATGTCCCATCCAAGACTTCATTTGTCCATAATCTTCTTTTTATATTCTTTACTACGGGGCATGAAAAATACTATATTCCACTCAAGTCCTCGTAGATTTCACCGGAAAATATTTCAGGAATCCATCTCATAGTCCTAAAAGCGTACAACTTTTAGAAAAATGTTAGTACGTGTGTTCAAGATCAATATTTGACAAGAATTCGACAGGAATATTTTGAAGAAAATCCTTAAAGTAATTTAATCTACATGAAACACGTGTTAATCATTTTCATTAAAATTTAGTATGCTTCTGATAATTTTAGATGGCAAATATAACGAAGATCTTTAGTCTTCCAGATATGGCCTCTGAATTCCATATACTAATTCTCAATAAATGTAATGCAGTAGGTGAAACGCATGCAATTCTCTCCAAATTGACAAACACAATACCTTAATAGTTCCATGATTTGCAGTTGTTATTAATATTTCAGTGCAATTTTGGAGACGTTTTATATAAAACATAAATTCCCTGCTTGTTCAAGGTAAACGATGAATAAGTATGTAGCTTTTTTCATAATATATTTAATATAAAACTTGGTCAATATTTATACGCAGCTTCAACAATGTCTTAAATTAGCATCGTAATACTTAACTACAGATATTAATAAGGGTTATTTTACATAGAAGTTCACAGGAGAGCTAGGTGAAGTTCCTCTTGACCTGGCCAGCACTGAGGAAAATTGTCTGTCTATCGTAGGTTGGCCACAGAGGAAGCTACTGCCGGAGAGATAAGTGTAGGCAGAAACATTTACAGTACAGAATAGGAGCAGAACAGAGTGAATTTGCTGCATTATGCATAAACATGCACATTTAATTTATGTAGCACATTTCTTGTGGTCAGCATTCGTAACCCATCAAAATAGGTAGGTTGTTAGAAAAGTTTAAACAAAGTGAGTTGATAGCCAGTTGTTCTCAGAGATAATAGAAGTTCTGTGGAGGAAATCTGTGCCTCATATTACAGTTATTTTTTATGAAAGAATATCTCTGACTTATTTAGTGTGTGGGAATCGCTTATAGAAAGGGGTTATGCTGCAAAACCTCTCACGCTGACGAAAGCTAGTGCTTTCCAATATTTTTTCTCATAAATTTTTTGATCGCATTCAATAATGTGATCTACAGATCTATAGATTTTGGGTTTTTATAGATGAGATGCAGAACAGCAGAACACTCTTTTAAAAATGAAGGGGCAGGTATCACAAATATTTCGTATCGTTAATATTACGGGTACGCCGTTATTGGAGGGCAGCAGCTGTACAAGGCTCTTGGAAGTTGCAACCCTAATGAGAAGCTCAAGTGCTACTTCCTACGCAACAGGGGTCTTTGCCATAAGTGGATTTACAGGTTTTTCATTTCATCTCATTTTAAGGGAGATTAGCAAACGAAATGTACAGTTGCCCGCCTCGGTAGCGTAGATGGTAGCATTTCTGCCTCACGTTCAAGAAGCCCCTAGTTTGAATCTCGATCAGGGTGAGTTACCTGGATACGTTTTTTCCGGGGTTTTCCCTTATCCTAAAAGACAAATGTCGGCTTACTAAAAGCTCCATGGACCCTGGGCTCATTCTAGCATAATTTCCATTTCATTCATCGTCCGATATGACATATCGTTGGAGGACGTAAATTAAAAAAAAAAAAGGTACAGTTAGCACCTCAACCCGCAATTTGACCTTTTGTGCGTATACTCCCGGGGAGGAACGATTGAGCTGAACGAACCGCAGGAGACGAACAGGTTGCAGGAACGGACGACGCAAACGGCAGATTCGCGCAAGGTGTCCCAACAATTGCTGGTCCGACCACTCAGCTAGAATATGCTCGGTGGCTCGGTGCCGACCCATCCAAACTGCTGGAGGTTGGCTCAAAGGTCCGCTCTAGCAAGAACCGAGAAAAGCTCGAGCCAGCAGTGGAGACTCAAAAGGACACCTTCTGGCGAAAAGCGAGAAGTGGTAAACCGCGGGCTTTGGCTTCATTCGTCCGCCGTCTACCGACACAAAGCCCCACAGTCGTCCTGTAACACGAAAAAAGAGAAAAATTAAGATGCAGAGAGGGGAGGCATGGTAGAAGATAAAATACTTCAGCATTCCCCTTGCCAAACAAGGTAGTACCCATGATCAAAATAGACATAAATATACCCATGACCTGAATGCGAGCCTTGCTCTTTACCACAAGGCCATGTCGCTTGGTTTGTATTATCTATGGAAGAAATAGGGGGTGCTCTGTCGCCACTGTACAAACGGATTTGTATAGCAGTGCCGTGAAAGCAGCGGAATGCTAGTCTCGCGGTTTATGAGTGAAATCCCTGTAACTGGTAATGTTAGTTGGTACCAGAAGCCGCATACGCAGAAATTATCCCCCGCCAAACTCATGTTCTCAACCTAAACTCCTCCCCTCTTTGTATATATAAGTACATATATACATCATAACAGAACCAGTCAGTACATTCTAGATTTTACATTCTGCAAGTCAAGGCATCCTTGCATTCATTGTGTTTGGGTTTATTTAAAAAGGCCCCTCACGGAAGTTTGGTTATTGCTCCATATTTTATTTAATTACACAGAGATCACTTTATCAACTCTGAACAAATTATTCCAAAACAAGGTCAGCGGTTTAACAGCAGGAGCTTAGAGGAGGCCATGGGATTTGCTTACACAGGTCAAGAGTGATTTTACTGTTTATGGCTTTGATGTCATTTTATACTAAATTTCATGTCCTAATTCCAAAAATTGATGCCTATTTAAGCGTATGACGTACTATTTTCTTATAAAATTAAGATCTGCATTTATTTTGCTATTTTATGTGATCATAAACAATTACACCTTTAAAACAATGTCATCTATTGGAATAAATCTACTTAAATGAAGTTGTTGACTGTGTTGGAAGTAGGTGGCACCACATCCTAAGCTGATAACACCATTTTGTGTTGTGAATTCATATACGGGCCATAATAGCTGTTACATAAAACAAGATCATACTGTATGCAGTGTTTGTGTTGAAGACTTAAAAAATTGGACAAAGAGGAAGAAATAATCACTATGCTTCAGAATAGGAATGCCTTGGAGTGAATCTCAGAATCACAACACTGTCTTTGTACATGTAATATAAAAGGTTATGACGCAAGGAACAAAAAAGTAATTATATAACCAAGCATGCCACCTCCTCTGATACCAGTGGTTCATAGTGATGTATTCCTAAAGCTAAGCGACCTACAGATACTGGTGAACTTATTTCAGATACAGACAGCAACAGTGATTCAACATTTTCACTTATATCTGACAAGTTCCTTCCTGAAATGTTAAATTCCTCAAACCATTGTCACAAACCAAGCTAAATGATAGAGTAAGGGATTTAAACATTCCCAAGACTGACCTGGTAAGCTCCACACTACTGGGGTTCTCTTAAGTATGACCCAAATGACTGGAGGTTATTTATCGATTCAAGTAAAATAGGCCTTAAGTGTGTGCTGCTACACCTTGGTAATCTTCTTGTTTTAGTTCCAGTAGCACACTCAGTGCAGCTGAAAGAGTTCTATGCAACTTAGGAGTATGTTTTGGAGAAAATTAAGTATGTTGAACATCAACAGCTATTCTGTGTAGATTTGAAGGTAATATGTATGATATTAGGCCAACAATAAATATTCAGAACTATGGATGCTATTTATATGAGTTGGATAGTAGGGCCAGAGGCAAACATTGCAAACAAAGACAATGGTCCAAAAGAGAAAGTTTAATACCAGGTAGCAATAATGTAAAAACTAGTAGATCCTAAGAAAATTAATTTGCCAACATCCTTTCATATAACACTTGGTATAACGAAGCAGTTCGTGAGCACCCTTGACCAAGAGGATATTATTTTAATTATCTCAGCGACAAATTTATGCTCTTTCTGAAGCAAAAATAAAGAAGAAGTCTTTGTAGGTCCTCAAATCAGAGCTTTAGCTTCACACAGGCAATTAGAAGCTACTATGACTCCGAAAGAGAAAAACGCTTAGAATGCATTTAAAGAAGCTCTGGGACAATTTTCTATGAAACAATAAACATTCTGATTATGCCAAAATTGTAAACTACATTCTACGGGAGCTGAGAACTTTGGGATGCACCATGAATCTCAAATTGCACTTCCTATTTTCACACTTGGAAGTATTATCTAACAATCTGGGATCATTAATTTAGGAACAAGGACAGACGCTCCATAAGGAGGTTCGAAAACTGGAGAGAAGACATCAAGGACGATGGGATACTTCATTGATTGTGGATTATTGCTGTATACTGAGCAGCGAGTCTACGAAGAAGACAAGAGGAAATCCAACAGACAAGCGTCTGATACAAAACGAACAATATTTTAGTACCATGTTGATCATAAAGTGAACGGAAATGCAAAATTTGGCAATAAAATCTCCCAAATACTTATGTAAATCATGATAATTTATTTCTTTTATAGCAGAAAATTTCATTCTTGATTTGCCAAACAAGCCTAATGTGTTGGAGAAAAACGAAGTTAAATTTTGAAATCAGCGGTACTGAAATATTATAAATAAACTTCTTCTTCTTCTTCTTCTTCTTCTTCTTCTTCTTCTTCTTCTTCTTCTTCTTCTTCTTCTTCTTCTTCTTCTTCTTCTTCTTCTTCTTCTTCTTCTTCTTCTTCTTCTTCTTCTTCTTCTTCTTCTTCTTCTTCTTCTTCTTCTTCTTCTTCTTCTTCTTCTTCTTCTTCTTCTTCTTCTCTTCTTCTTCTTCTTCTTCTTCTTCTTCTTCTTCTTCTTCTTCTCTTCTTCTTCTTCTTCTTCTTCTTCTTCTTCTTCTTCTTCTTCTTCTTCTTCTTCTTCTTCTTCTTCTTCTTCTTCTTCTTCTTCTTCTTCTTCTTCTTCTTCTTCTTCTTCTTCTTCTTCTTCTTCTTCTTCTTCTTCTTCTTCTTCTTCTTCTTCTTCTTCTTCTTCTT
Organism: Mantis religiosa; assembly: GCA_030765055.1. Lineage (NCBI taxonomy): Eukaryota > Metazoa > Arthropoda > Insecta > Mantodea > Mantidae > Mantis > Mantis religiosa. The sequence goes on along the minus strand of CM060953.1, from coordinate 133,032,772 downwards.
CTTCTTCTTCTTCTTCTTCTTCTTCTTCTTCTTCTTCTTCTTCTTCTTCTTCTTCTTCTTCTTCCTCTTCTTCTTCCTCTTCCTCTTCCTCTTCCTCTTCCTCTTCCTCTTCCTCTTCCTCTCTCTTCCTCTTCCTCTTCCTCTTCCTCTTCCTCTTCCTCTTCCTCTTCCTCTTCCTCTTCCTCTTCCTCTTCTTCTTCTTCTTCTTCTTCTTCTTCTTCTTCTTCTTCTTCTTCTTCTTCTTCTTCTTCTTCTTCTTCTTCTTCTTCTTCTTCTTCTTCTTCTTCTTCTTCTTCTTCTTCTTCTTCTTCTTCTTCTTCTTCTTCTTCTTCTTCTTCTTCTTCTTCTTCTTCTTCTTCTTCTTCTTCTTCTTCTTCTTCTTCTTCTTCTTCTTCTTCTTCTTCTTCTTCTACTCCTCCTCCTTCTTCTTCTTCTTCTTCTTCTTCTTCTTCTTCTTCTTCTTCTACTTCTTCACTTCATGGATTAGGCTCTCGCCTGTTCCGTCTTCACAGTGTCTCCTTCCATCTTTTCCTCGGCCTCCCTACGTCACTCTTTTCTTTAGGACTATATTGGAAAACTACTATTGGCAGTCTTATATCACCCACTCTTCCAACATGTTCAATAAGCTTTCAAATGTAAAACAGCTCACAAAAGTTTGTTATTTGTAGACATTCGACAAGATACTAACAGCATAAAAATATTAATGTTTTGGATCATTATCTTGCTACAGTGCCAAATTCTTGACAGACTTATTCCAGATGTGTTTGCATGGCTTTGGAGAATATTTTTTTCATAATTGAAGTTTACTTATATTTTCACCTCCAAAACTGCCAAAGATCTTCACTGAACCATTTTATCCTTCACTGTAAGGCTATACATCTCCTTACATGCGCCAATAATTAGATATGTTATGTTAAGTGCAGTAAATATTTTGATCAATATAGACCTTTCGGATTGAAAGGTGACCATATGAAGGTTTTCCGTATATGATAAAATAACTGCATGGTACTAATATTTTCGGGAAAATATCGCCTTAGATTGTTTTAATGCTATTTAATTACTAATACTTCTTTTCGTTTCAACCTGTTTGGGATACGTTGAATCAATCATATCTCTATGTGTTGTTCTTTACTTAGTTCTCAGTGTTTTCATTCTATCTGATCTTTTTTCCTTTCTTCTGCCGAGATAATGAGTTTGTATTTTAATGTAGATTTGTCTTTGAACATTATATTTTCGGTTTCAATTATTACTTTCGCTGTCCAAGTAATAAAATTTCTGTGATTTTTAATTCTGCTAAGTTATTTTCAGTTTCTTTAAACCTGTTAGGTTTTGCTTTAAGGTTACGGAAGAAATTAAAGATTTGTTTAGTTAATCTGCTAGAGTTCATTCTGAGAAGATGGCCATAAAAGTTTATCCTCATTTTTCGCATAGTATCTGAGAGTTTTTCAATTTTCTTGTGGATATTTTCATTCTTGTTATATATTATCGTATTATCTTGAAATGTTAGTCCTATGATAATTCTTAATATTTTGCGTTCTGTTAATTCGAGCTTCTCTGTCTGATCCTTGAAATCCATGTTAAGCATTTGTGATGTGGAAGGTGCTTCTGGTTTAATCACTGTCTTATAGTGTTTAATTTTGGATTCCCATGATAAACATTTCTCGTTATAAGTAACTTTCGTTAGTTGAAAAGCTAGTTCAAGTTTATCTTTTCTGGATTCCATTGTTTTATTATACTTAGTATTCCAGCTAATCCATTCTTCAAGATATTTGAAATATTTTACTATTTCAATTGTTTGCTCACAGGCTTTGATTTATTTACGTGGGAGCTTGCAGTTTTTCATAATTTTGGTTTTTTTCAAAGAGATGTGAAGACCTATTTTACCTGCCTGTCTCTCTAGTTCAAAGATTTTCTCCCTTGCTTCCTCCATTGTTTCAGCAAAGAAAGCCATATCATCTGCAAAAGCAATAGAGTTGATTTTAAAATTTCTCTTTTTGCATCCCAGTCTTACTCCACTTTTTATATCTTTATCCCACTCCCTAACTACCTTCCAGAGCGCACAGTTAAACAAAGGTGAGGGTGCATCCCCTTGTCGTATCCCCGTTATTTATTCAAAGTGATCTGATAGTTCACCCAAAATTTTAACTTTCGAAAAAGTATTTGTGTTAGTTTCTTTTATGATATTAGTTGTTTTCTTGTCTAAACGAAATTACTCCAAGATTGATAAAAGGGATTCTTTATCAAATTAATCATATGTCTTTTTAAAATCTATGAACGAAGTTACGTATATCTCACCTCTTGATTTTTATATATCATAATATTTTTGAGACTGAATATTTGATGTTGTGACTAACTGTTGTTCCTCTCTACTTAGGAGGATTTTAGAAAGAATTTTATATGTTACATCCAGCAGCGATATTCTTCTATAATTATTTGGGTCTGTTTTCAAGCCTTTCTTGTGAATATGGTGGATAAGGGTTGTTTTCCACTCTACAGGGATCTCTTATTCTTTCCAGATTTGTTCAAAAATATACCGAAGGGATGTAATTGCATTGATGTTAGCTTTTTTCCATAGTTCGTCCACTATTTGGTTTTGTCCAGACACTTTATCATGTCTTAGTTCTAAAATGATATCTTGTAATTATTCAGTTGTTGGCAGTTCTGAATCTGGCTTTTAATAGTTATTGGGGATTGATTCAAAATTTTTGGGGACTGGTTTACAGTTTGAGTTTCTCAACGTATTCTGTTAGTACGAGGGCTGTTCAATAAGGAATGATCGTAATTTTTTTACGGTCATAACTTTCCGCACCAAAATTCAATCTTATTATATTCTGTTAGTTTAATGTGAAACAAACACGCCGTAGTAGTTTCATTGTTGGTACTGCTAGTTCTCGCCTGTGAGAACCAGGCAAGTTCAGGCATGTTCAGTATCGCCTACCGTTCGAATGGAGGTAACAGGCAAGAAACAATATGCGGCTTTGAAATTCTACTTTCGTCTCAACAAATCTTCAGCTGAGACCTATACAATGTTACAGGAGGCCTATGGAGAGTCTGTTGTCCCATAAAGTACAGCTCGAAGTTGGTTTAAAATATTTAAAGAGGGGACACAATCAATTTCAAAGGAAGGTGAACCCAGTGCTCCAGTTACTGCTCTTACGGAAGAAAACATCAACACTGCTGCTGCCATTGTGAGAGAAGATCGACGAATTACCTTAAATACTGAACATTTCAGTGGGTGCCACCCACACGTAGGTGACAGAAACATTACAAATGAGGCGTGTTTGTGTGCGATGAGTTCCAAGACTGTTGATTCCCGAACAAAAGGACAATCCATGCAGGTCTGCATGCAGTTACATTTGATTTTAGAGGTAGAACCGGAGTTTCTTACAAACTTAATCACTGCTGATGAAACTTGGCTATATTATTTTGATCCTGAGAGCAAACAGCAAAGCTCAGTGTGGAAATCTCCTTGATCACCAACCCCCTAAAAACAAAAGTGGTTGCTTCTGTTGGGAAAGCTATAGTCATCTCATTCTTTGATATTCATGGAATGGTTTATCAGCATGTTGTACCTGCACACACATCAGTAACTAGAAAATACTACAGGGATGTCCTGAAAACATTGCAAGTCCATATCAGGCGCAAGAGACAGCATTTCAAGCAGGCAGCATCATGATAATACGCGGCCGCATATTGCCAATGTTGTTGTAGAATATCTTGCAAAAATTAACGTGAAGTGCATCCCTTACCCTCCCTATAGTCCGGATTTACCCCATGTAACTTTTTCTATTCCCCAACTTGAAGAAACGCCTTCGTGAGAGGCATTATCCATCATAAGAAGCAGTGGTGAAGGCTGCGGAGGCGGTTTTGAAATATCTCTCATAAATGGTTTCCAGCATGTCTTTGAAGACTGCCAGAAACGCTGGGACAAATGCATCGCATTTAGGAGAGACTATTTTGAGAAGGAACATCAAAATTATGATAATGAGTAGAGGTACGTTGTGGAAAATATTTCTGATTGTTCTTTATTAAACAGACCTCGTATCAATTTTCTATGTTATTATGGGTGACCACCCCATTTACATCTCGATACTGAAGAGTGACTGCTTTATATTTTGATAAATTTTGTATAAAATTTAAATCTTAACTTCGTGTGTTGTTTTTGGTGAATTCTTCATCAATTTGGTTGAGAATTTTACTGCCATAGAGCTGCTTAATCCCTTTTATCCCCTTGTCTACCAATTTTCTTTTTACAATAAATTTTTTATAGTGCATTAAACCGAAGCTACGTAAAATTCGAGGAAAGTAAGTGGTCCTTACGCTGAAGTAAAACACGGAAATTTTCTTGCGCCATTATCAAATGTGGAGTCTACCATCCTTTGCGAAAACGTGATGGCACTTGTTTTATTTACAGGTTTTAGTGCCACTCGCTTGTTTGCTTAAGGCAAATACAGTCTATGTACAGAATGTGAAAAGAGAATTTAAGCCATACTATTCATGCAATTCCAGAGTACCATGCTTCCTCATTAGCGCTTTTTGGAGCTCTAGAAGTTTACAAACAAAGTGAGAGATAAACTTTGATCATTTTAAAATTAATTGAATGAAGTAAACCCTTAGCATGAATTCCTTTTTATCGCTCATACTGCACTACTCGTGAATAACCTCAAAGGATAACTACCTCCACGAATAATAATCTCTTGTACGCCATCTTCAGAGGTACGGTGCATAACGACGCCATAAAAGTACAAGTTTTGGCCAAAGTCCTTTCAATCAGAGGTTTGAAATGGCCAACAAAAAGCGAAAAGCTTGCTCAAGTGTACAGCATTTCGCATAGTGCTGGAAATAGCATTGAGAAAAAAAAAAATCAGTGATGGAAAAGCAAACAGGTTGGTGAGAGGGAGTCAGTGATATTACAGATGGAACACTTCACACGTTCTGCGTATAAAAAAGACGTTAGCACTGAAAAGGTACATAAAGGTCGCTTTGATGTCTGCGACGAAGTGGGTACCAGAACTGAAAGAGACAGGGGGAGTGTAACGTGACGAAAATGTGATAAGAGATAAAGGGAGAAGCAAAAGAGAAACCGTGAGGGACTGTATGCAGTGTATCTAAAGGAAGTGTTGCTGCACAATGGACTGATATTCTGCCACGTCAGTAAAAACCCTTCGGTTTCCCAAAGAGAATTCACGTTGAAGAGCTAAGAACCTTATGCCCTTTGGGTGCTACATGAGAGGAATGGAAATCCTTTCTTGGTTCGATCAGAGTTAAATAATTCTCACCTGCGCAGCGCTTATCAGTATACTGTCACACTTTTCTTATCATTTCTTGTAGAAAATGTAAGGAGCGATTTGAGTACATCGTCCAACCCTCACTTCTTCGCGCATTCCGAAATTGAATTATCATGCACGAGCTATAAAAGTGTCTTCATACTTTATAAATGTAGGCATTTTGTGATGCTTGCATTTAGAAATACATTTTTAAGTAGTTGGATTTAAGATTCACATGATATCGGAACTACTGTATTCATGGTGGCGCTGCAAACAGCAACTGTTCACCTGTTTCTTGATTTTTGAGTAAGGTAACTAGTGAGCTATTAATACCTTGTGAAGTTATTAATATAAGCAGAGATGAGTCTGTTCCCAATACTTCAGCTTTAAGATAATAAGCAGGTGAATTAAACTTTACTTCGTATTTGCTATATTACATATTTGGGAATATTTTCCAAGTGTACAGGTTGTTAATGAACTACACCGAAATATTTTCAGAGTAAATAGATATATCTTAAACTAGTAGTATGACATAGAAGATTTGGCCTTCTGGTTCAAATGTGGAAGTTATGGCTGTAAGTTTCTGAAGTGCCAGTACGCCACTGCTAATGATGATACCACTTGAGTGCACACCACTTGTCGGAGCACTGTTTCTAGCGCAGTGGTTATGATTGACATTAGCTTTCAAGTGACAGCTAAGCAAGTTCGTGTCTCCTTCATTATTTTGTCATTTCCTTTTTTGTTTTGTTTTTATCGCTTTTGTCTAAGTTTATGTTTTGTCTAAGCTTTTAATTATTGTATAAATATATGTATTTTATGGAACAATTTACCTTGCCAGAGCAATTAATTACAAGTCTTTTAAATAAAGGTTGAATCCTCCTTAATACGTTCACATTCTCTACGTCAAAATGGGTGTTGGTTTAAGGGATAAACAAACTTACATAAAATAAAAAGTAAATACAACTCTCTACAACAGGAAATGGAGACTTGGTTTGAAATGGAAAACACAAAGATCAAAATAACAGAACATGATAATAATTATAACGTTTTAACTATTTGATCAATGAAGTGCTAAAAGGCTGAAGTGCAACATTTTTAAGTATTACATTACACAACGGTATTTGAAGATCTTTATTATAATATGCAAGATTTTGAATAATATTATATCTGTTTTTGGAATGAAGATCACATATAGGTGTTAAGTGTTCAGAACTCTCATCAACACTTTCACATTTACGGAGGCATCCTACATGAGAGTCTACATGGAATCTTCGAAATTAAGTTTTAAATTTACCATATCCGGTAGCAAACTGACAAAAATTGCTAATAGTTTATAAGCAGTATGTGTGAACTACTTTTCCAAAACAAAAAACAGGGACTAACCTTTTGTTCTATTCAGATAGAGGTGAACGTGTAATCCAATGAAACAACAGCGCTTGTACCTCCATAACAGGGCTATATTTTCAATTTATGGAACTGCAAACGTTGCAGAATTAGAATCCCCTATAGCAATTATAGGAACGTGTGACAGGACATGATTTGTGTGCCGGTAATAAATGAGAGTAAAAGCAAATGTTAGTATTGTGAAACATTGAGCAGTTGTATACAACAATAGTTTAAAATAGCCAGGTCCTGAGAGCAGATAAAAAAGAATGAACGACCTTTTCCACAAACGCCACATTCGCACTGAGTTACAGACAGTTGTCACATTAGCAACGAGAGTGAACATCTGCGTCTCCATTTCCAACCACAAGGAGTAGAATTTCAGACTTAATTGCACGTCTTTCTATAAAACGCTTTCATCGCTTGGGATTTTTTTTCCTCTGCAAAATGAATTCTAGGATTGGAAGAATGGGAAGAAAATGCAAGTCTCTGCGAGAAAGTGCTTTATTGTGCATAACTGAGGCGCTGAAACTGTATCGACTATGCTTTATTTTTAAACCTAGATTATAAATATTAATGTTATACCTAAATTGACTAACTTTATACCATTAAGATATTATGTATTTATCACACAATTGTGGACATTATGTGTGGTTCTCAATGGTCGGTATGCAAATGCTTCAACCATCAACAATCTCCCTATCATTTCGTATCACCTCTTTTTTCAGATGTTCTTCATTATCTTACGTACTTATAGTATTGGCAAACAAATGTCTATTTTCTCAAAGGAAAAACACATTTACTGGGCACTAGACGGTTGCTTGGTCGACGGGTAATTCTTGGCCCTATCTAGACAACCCCAGCAGTCGCAACTGCATGCCTATGAGGCGTGTCTGCATAGGACCTTTAGACTTCCGTACTTCCTTCCCTTCTTTCCTTCCTCCCTTCCTCTTAAGAAGTAGATACCCACAATAGGTTGCAGTGTGTAAGTTGGCCCTCTGTTTTGTAACCTACACGTGATTCAGGAGTTTTAAATATCAAATTTTGGCATAGGCTTCATATATTCGTATAAATATCCAGGAACTAGTGAGTGGAAGGTTGGCAGTTCAAATTCCACCAGAGTGTTCTCCTGTTATTTCTTCCTTTCCTTTTTTTCTCTTTCATTTTTGTTCCCACTGATTTCATTTTCTTGCCCAGGTTCTATCTGCATAATTGGAATAGCGAACACTTAGGTTGGAACGCTTCTTTCTAAACTTGCTTTCCCAACTATCACTTCATGTTGCACAGGTTGCTTCATAATAACAACGAACGATTATAGCCGTTGCGTAGTTTATAACTTAACTAGTCCGAATTTCGGTGTGGTAGCTTTGAAGTTCTTTTAGGTATAAGTTTATGCGGCATTCAATTATACATGATTTTGTGATTAGGCAGCGCAGGAACCATTGGTGTGCGGACCTCAAAAGTTGTTATTGGGATGCATCGACCTCGAAATCAAAAGCATTACTTCTTGCTCTTTATTAGTGATCCCAGCCTACCTTTCAGGTAATGGGGCAAAGGGAAGTTATTTGTAGAAAGTCGACTAATAACTCGGATAGTTGCAAAGTTCCTCTTCAGTGTAAACGTACACATTTCGTCCTAACAGGGAGGATTTTTGCGTATACTTAGATAGCAAATCCAAGCAATATGGGGCGCTATACGAACGCCGAAATGACGGATATGGTTTCAATGGATAGAAGAGCAGAAGGGATTTCAATGCACGCACGATTAATTTAGTTTCATTGAAAATATGAATTGTAAAAATAGTTACATCAATGATAATATTTCTTTGTTTAAATTCAGAGCATTTTGTTATGATTTTAATGGTACAATACTTTCAACCACGTAAATATCAACAGCTTCCTCTTTAGTATTACAAAATAAGATAATCGTCTCATTGTATAAGCCATTTAGTTTGGGTTAATTTATCTATAATCCTTTGACGTTATTTTCTGTTCCGTTTATCATTTACTGCTTCTACCCTCCACCTCACTAACATTAACTTCCCCCTAAAAGGTATAAGTTGCATATGTCCACCAGCTTATTTGCCATTATGCACTGCTATTACGGAATTTTTCAACACGTTAAACACCCATAAGCAATAATTAAACATAGCTTAAGTATTGCGGTTTCATAAGCCAAAGAAATTCTTAATAGTATCAAGCTACTGCGGAGTATACCGGTATATTTACAAACAGTTTCAGCACGCGGCACGGCATGTGAACTGTACCTGCGAAATCCGACAACGTGAGGCACGCGTCGTTGTTCCTGTCACTGCCTAATCCACACTCATTCTGGAGCATATTTTTATTCAGCTTTCTTGACGGTAAAAATTATCTATCTGTGTGTCACAGAAGCTGAGCAGCTACTTGTATATGTTCGTTCTGTGTCTTTTTAAGCATCCTGCATATGACCAGTGCCATCACCTTTTATATGAAGCGAGAGAGGGCTTTAAATCTATTTAAAAGAAAGTTTATAGGAAGAGAAAAATCAAATTAACAATGTTCCACTAAACGACATATATAATATATATTAATATATATATATTAATATATATTAATGAAATATATAATTCTGTGCGTTTCATTCATCAGTTTCATCTCCACTCAGGACATGGACAGAAAAACGAAGTAAGACAAGCAGCCTGGGTAGCAGATTCAATTGGGTCAGGTAAGAAAGTTTACACAGCGTAGGCTTCGTGCTATTTGTCTGTTTCTGCCTGAAGTGCTGCGCTGAGGACAGGAAATAAGAAAGGAATCTGTAGAATAGGACCCACTCCAGCATTCGTGTAGTGACAAGAGAAAGCCACGGAAAAAACCAAATTAAAGTGATCGGTGAATTGGATTTTTTTTTTAATTTCACGTCCTCCAACGTTGAGTCATATCGGACGATGAATGATGGCTGAAATGATGCTCAAATGAGCCCAGGGTCCATAGAGATTAGAGTTACCCGACATTCATCTTGCAGTATAAGGGAAAACCCCGGAAAAGAGCTTATCCAAGTAACTCACCCTGACCGAAATTCAAACTCCGGACCTCTTGAATGTGAGGTAGCCACTCTACCACCACGCTACGGAGGGGGGCTTGCTGTTGTGGATTTACTTTGCGTTATTAGTATGGCTCACTTCTCTCTCTCTCTCACTCTCTCTCTCTCTCTCTCTCTCTCTCTCTCTCTCTCTCTCTCTCTCTCTCTCTCTCTCTCTTTTAATGAAAAAAAGATTTTATAACACATCAGTTAAAAGCGAAACAACTTAGCAAATACAAGCACAGCAATGAACTTAACATATCTCCATTTGCATCCTGCAAAACTTAGATTGTTTTCATGGATGGTTTATAAAGTAATGGGTAATTAATTCTACAGATTCACATTTGTGAGATAGAACCTTTAATCACTTCTTAAGGGGCACGATTGGCGAAAATGGAAAAAATGATAAACAAATATAATTTGGGCACCTTATTACTAACTCCGATTCACTAGGAGTGCTTGTGTATAAACGTTTCTAATATGGGACTGAAGATTAATAAATTAGGTGATGATTAAACTAAATCTGAGCAGACCCCTGATATCGGATTTGAAGTGCCTTTTTATTTTTCTTACTTTTTTCAAACATATCTTTAAATGAATTTTCGGAGTCTGGTGCACATATCAGTTCATCATTCAGTTTTTGAAGTATACAACTTTAATAAATTTGACGCTGAATTTTGGAATAGGATTATGATGAGATGCTGGTGGATGTAGATTAGTTTCTCACCTTTGGTGATGATCTTCAAGAAATCTAGAAAATTCTCCTGCTAGTCTGGAAAATTAGGCGCATCTGTAATTGTTGAGCGATGAGATCCTTTTATTTCCCAGTTTCGCGATAACGGGACTGATAAAGGTAATATTACTATCTTTAAAGAATGAATAATACTTTTCTTGTTCAAAGGTGGAAATGTAATTCCTCATAAACAATTTTAAATTGCTTGAAACAATTATAAATATTAGTAATGTAGTATTTTTACAACCAGCGGTATATTCCACGGTGAACTACTTCTCTTGCGCACAGGCTACTTATGCCTCTTTGATGCACACACAAAATTGTGTCTGCACACACTCTGATAGACAAATATACGTCTTAGCCTTAAAAATTCCAGAAACAGAAAAACAAAATCTTTTTAAAACATTCAACAACTCACCATGATCCGTTGCCATGGTTACACCGTTACCCACTATGCATGACTTCTTTATTTGATTATAAATAATATCTTTGACTATTCCTAAAAACATAAAGTATGGCAATAACTGCTACAACTTATGTAATATTTTATTTAATTTCAGAATCCGAATATAAGGTCATTAAATTACGATGAGTTTTCCAGCGAGTTATGTTTCTGTAATATTTTTCTGCATTTAAAATATCCCTTACTGCGTGATGTTTATACGCGCCTTGTCCAAGAACAATTTCGGAAATATTTTCCCCAGTAGTGGTGAACCAAAAAATATTGTGCATTTATCAATGTGGAGTAAATGTGTTGTCATTAAATCCACTCAATTTTGTTAGTATACACGTTATTCAAAAGCTGAAACATACAGTTGAATAAAAATTATCTTTAGAAAGTTGTTTTATTATTTTGAAACTATTGTCGCGAGCCATTATTACAATCGCACGGCTTGCTTACACAAAGGAACTGATAGGCGGCTAGCATTCACAAAGAGCCGACAATTAACGATAGCACCGATAAACAAGAGACGGACAGTGTATCACACAGCTGGAAGGCTTGCCGGCACCGATATAGTTATATTCTAGAACATTCGTGTTTTATCTGGTGACATGTTAGAGAAAATTCGATAACAGTCTAGAATTCATATGGGTGTATAAAAAAAGCCATGGCAAGTGATGAGCGAGTTGTGAAACAGTGAGGCAAGCAGTAAACAGCTGAGAGTGTTGTTGTTGTAACGAGAGCTGTTTGTTATTGTCATCGACCTTGGAAGATTATGTGATGTAATGTTGTTACGTGAGAAGTGAACATTGTATTTCTACGTAAATAAAGAACATTTAGAATTTCGGCAAATTAGACTTTTGATTCTACGAACCCACAAAGTCACAGTATATTTTTTAGAAAAAAATATTTTGCTAGGCTTCTTAAATAATATAAATCTGAAATGTGTTCCAAAATTATGAAAACTGCTAAATTGAACTCCAGGGAAGTTTTTAAGAAAGTATTTAAGAGGAGGTAATTTATGTAAGGAAGGAGGAAATGTATTGGCATCGTTTTGACCTCGTAGTAAGATATATACCCTTGTTTAAAGACAGTTAAATTTGTCATTTAAAGGGTCTGACCTAGGAACTTATTAATATAAACACGAGACCTAGTAACCAGAAAATGTAAAAAAAAAAAAAAAAAAAAAAAAAAAAAAATCAGTTCTCAATTAAATAACTTATGCTTTGGAAAATTCAAATTTTACCCATTGAACTAAAGGAACCATTGAAAGTTCACATTTATCTCGTTTAATTTAAAAGGAATTCGAGTAGGGTAAGATAAAATGTTTTCACCCATGCTCTTGAAAATGAAACACCGAGTGTACAAGCACGCTGACCTAGCTAAAAAGCAGCTTAAATGGACTTGCATAAATAGGTAGCGGCGGTGTAAAAGTAGTATTTAAAAGCAAGAGGGACAAATGTACGTAAAACGTGGTGTTAATTGGCTCACAGCAGCCAGAGGTGGGAGTATTAAAATGTTCTCGGTCCATTGGTACAGACGAATATTAAACCCGGCTCCTCTCCAATCCCTAAATTGCAGACTCACATTTTTTTTGCTGATTTTTAATGGCGAGAGACTCGAATGCAGCGTTACATTATGCTCTCCATACAGCTACATCGCTTTCATCCCCCTTTGTTAATGTTTCCACCCCTTCACATATTCAAAAGTTGGCTCCGTTCATTCGTAACAATTTCAAACGGAAATCGAACTCTTGTCACATGGCTAAAAAGTGCGGAAAGGGGAATAAATTCGCTAACGCATAAAATTCGGTCAAATGGCCTTTTGAAAGCAGCTGTGCTTGTTTCGCTCAGCAGATTCCTGCTGTATGAGGTAATTAAAAGCCGTCACAACTAACTCCATGCAGCATTCGTCTGTTAAACACCAATTACACAAGGGGGCATTCGTTGCGAAAATTTTCATTGATCCTGGTGAGCACTTTCTTCACTTGGAACATCTCTTGTGAAATAAAACCTACAGCGCCGCAGTTTCGTAGAACCACCGCTGAAATGGGCAGTCTATTTTTCCTCTGCCTTTCACCATTCCTCTTAATTGCTTCTACTTCTACCGCAATTTCTCTACAGTTCTTCTTCTAGGCTGCTTTTATATCCTTTCTGACGTACTCTGTGTACACATGCGTACCATAATGTCCTCCAAACACTGGGCTCATTTCAAGCTTCAGACTGAGAAGTTGAAACAAGGACAAGGATAAAGTAATTTGGTGACAAATTGGACATTGCAGTAAATATTTTTCTTGCGGTGGATTTTTAAATTAAAAATATAAGCTGATGTTCTCCCATATGATAAACGTTAGTAGAACAAAATAATATATTTTGATGGTGCCCTGGAGAAGTTGATAGACCATTTGCTTTTCACTAAGGCGATCATAAGTCCTTAGGGAAGGACCTAGGAAACACCAAGGATTTAACAATTACATTTAGGCTACACGGCTGGTGTAACATAATGACTAAAAGGTTCTTCGTCCGGAGATTATCTAGAGGATATTTCAGTATTCTAACAAGCAGCGTAACAAGTCATGACACAAGCTCTTGCCCAAGAGAATGACTCCAGAAAAAATGACTTAAAAAGAATTATCAAGACTGTAGGAAGCTGGAGCTCTTAAATACGATCTAGTATCATAGAGGATCCTGGAAAATTATGCCAAAAATATACCGAGCTGGATGGCTCAGGTGGTTTCGTCTATAGCCCGCATCCGGGTGGCCCTGCTTCGATTCCCGTGGCCGACCTACCAGACCCATGGGAGTTTTCGGGGTTTTTCCCGGGTAGCTAGGCGAATAGTTAGGTTAATTACATTCCCCGAATGTCCTTCTATTTCATCTCCACAGTCATTTCACATAATCTCTCATCTGGTGGTCGCTTTCAGGGTAGAAGTGTCGGGGGGGTGTCTCGGCTGTGCATGTCGGAATGATATGCTCTGAGGTAAACTACTTCCTCCTCCCGAGGGCCGGTTGCCGGAATCCGCGCCTCTGCTGGGTACCTCTGACGTTACAAGAGGAATCTCGGGTCTAACTGCCGATCCCCTCCCGTCGGGGAGCTCTTCGGATTGGGTTGGAATCGAAGGGGCAATGTGTTCCCGACACCCGCGGGAAATCGGATACCTCCAGCCAGTCTACGGCCGCCCTGAAGGGATAAAGATTTGCCTCATAAGTCTCGAGTAGGTGTGCTAGACCCCCAGGCGGCCTCACCGAGGTTTTTCGGTAGTCTTTCCTGCGGGGTTGACACGCGTAAGTGGCGTATCCACTTCCATCCCGTCTTGACGTTGTCGATGGGGTCTTTTTAGGAAACCAGGTATTGCAATATGGAAAGAGCCCCGGAGTTATCCATCGCTCCCAGGTAGAAGGAGACCAGGGTCTTGGGAATTTTGGGTAGATACTCTGCGCATCAATAATTCGGGACCGCCAGCCAGGAACTTTGGGGCTCGGACCGTCCGCCTGGGACCTTTGGGGCTCGGCTGCTGGGTTCGTTGCCGTCCCGCAGTAGGGGAGCGTGTCCGTTGCCTGGCCTTTTGGGCGGTGCCCCTATCCAATTAAACTGAGGGATCTTGCCCTCTGCACTATTGTGGATCCTTGTGTCGGCCGCCCTATGTCTCCTCTCATCTCATCCTTCCTTCTGGAGGTGCTCCAATGGTACAATGGGCCCATCATGGTGACTTACATACAGAAACCCCTCCGTAGATAAATCCTAATCCTAATCCATCCCAAAAATATGATGTCCCAGCAACCTGGGTTTAAACTACAGCAACCAATGATAAAGCAATACGCAGATATTCTCGAACTTCCGTAGTGACACTTGTCCTCAGTCCGACGTGACCTTTGCTCGTTGCCAAGAGGATATCAATGTCGTGGTAAAACTCATGGGAATTGCAATCGGAAGTGGTGAACTGCACGTTTCCAATACCTCAAGTTGCTAAGCTCATCAAATTCAGAAACAATATATAAATATGAATCTACCAGAAAATACAAGATTGCTAAATACCAATTTAAATATCTCAAATGGACTGTAATTTACTGCCGGCATATAATAATTGTGGTGGACAATGTTGCACCTAGGTTGGTTATCTTCGAAACATAAATCTACGAGCAAACACAAGATCGCTAAGCTCCAATTTAAATATCTAAAGTGGACTGTCATTTACTGCCCCTAAATGCATACAGGACATGGGGACCGCATGTGATACTTTAGGTGGACGATATTGCGAAGTCCCCCGGTTTTCCCGCCGTTACTTTTATCAGCCAATCCATCGTCACCCTTCCTTTCATCTATTTTCCCTCATTTCATATCAAGTTCTTCCTTTTTAATATATCTGATAGCACATCGTGTTTTGTGTTGCGTACCTCTCTGATTCGTAGTTTGTCTGAACAGGCATCTAATGTCAGACATCCACATGTTCATCCTTGATGGTGAAGTCTTGCATATGAAGCGGAGTAAACCGGGGGAGCAGCTTTAAATATAATAATCTGATTGACCGACCTCCTTCAAAGTTGCACAGTAAACCCCGTATAGCTATAGGGACCTAAGATGCTGATGGGAGTGAGAAAAAAGAACACTTATATGTAGAACACTTTGAAATGATGTAGTATATTTATTGGTCCATTCTTCATGACCACAACAGCGATTTTGGCTTACAAATTATAATATATTTTTACAGTGTTTCTAGGCAGTTAGGAAACTTATTATTTCTACATAGATATACAAGATAATACGAACAATGCAGCCCTTTTTCCCGTTTTGTACTACTTCAGAAATTCGGCTTCCGATATGATATTAAAAACTAATATAAATCATAACATTTTATTTAAATTCCGTAAGTGTTACGCAACTATTATTATGTAAAGGGTAGCCAACTGTAACATCTGTTTAAATTCAGCCTCGAGGGAAGAAAATCAATGCTGTTGATACACTTTAAAATATTTTTTTTAATTTAAAGTTATATAAATAATTTTCAAAGTGCATTAATGTTTAAGAAAGTTTAAAAGAGTGAAACAGTTAAAATAAATAATACGTCTTATTGGTTGCTACGAATGATATGGTTATATAGAAAGCCATGGTTACTATGGTGACGGAAAGTCAATAAGCATTGTGTAGAGACGCGTGGACATCAAGCTTGAAGGCCGCGCTGTGGCTCAGTGGTTAGACCGCTTGGCTCTCACCAAGGCGGCCTGGGTTCGATCCCAGGCGACCACAAAGTGAGATTTGTTGTGGACAACACGGCGCTGGGGCGGGTTTTCTCCGGGATCTCCGGTTTCCCGTGCCATCTCATTCCATTGGTGCTCCATCTTCATCTCATGTATCATCAGTATCATCGCCTGCGGTGCCGTATGTAGTAAAAGCGGGAGCTAAACACTACACACACATTCAAGCTTGAACTTTGCACTGTAAAGACGTAAACAGTGTTAACTTGATCCTTTATAGAAAAAGGATGCTTTGTGAATTTATACTTGAGAGATTATTAGTTCAATTATGTTTTAGATTTTCTTTGCCAATTTTTAAAAAAAAAAATTAAATTCAACATATATAAAGAAATTCAGAAGAAAAAAAGCAGTTATTTCATTTTGTAAATCATTTCTGGAAGAAAGACATCTGTCTAGGCCTCAGCCTTGGGAGAAGAGTCCTCGTGTTACTGCTGTTTATATTTAAATTCAACTTAAAACAAAATTCAAGGAATTCATGTTAGAAAATTCTTCAAAATTGTTCACATATTTTAAGAACTTGGCACAAAGCATCTCATTGAAGTAATAATTACAGAACGAGGAGAGCCACCTTGCACTCTGTGACCTCTGTACGACTTTACTGGGGCTGACGTCCCCAGGAGGAAGGGATGAAGGAGTAAATCACATGAGGTCACAGGGTCGAAGGCAAACAGGACACAGAAACGCGCAGAATCCTCTAACACAGCCGTGCTCAATTGTACAGCACACGCTTCCTTCCCCTACACGTGTTGTTTTCCCCACACCAGTGATCAAGGCAGCGAGAGACAGACGTAGCAGTCAATGGCGTTACTACTAACGTCTAGCGTATCTTTGTTCTATGACGGCAGATCACAAAACTGGAAGAAATGAAAGTATAATATGGAAAATTTGGTACAACTTGCTTATAAACAGGCGGAACAAATTGGGACAAATATGAAATCATTTAGTGAAGGCGAATTTATCAAGTAAAGCTTGTAGTTACTGCGAAGGAATTTTGTCCCGATTTAGTCAATTTATTTTTATATAAAAACTGTGTTATGATATGGAAGGGCAAATCTAGCAAATTCTAGCCCTGCACGAAACGGTGGACACATCTGAAGCGGCGCGGGTAATTGTATTTCTGAGGGGAGTTGATAATGAATTAAATATCTTATTTATGGCACAATTGCAACTGTGGGATGAACAACTGGTAGTTGCAGATATATATCATTTCTCTTGCTTGAGTTTCGTCGTTATAATAAAAGTCATACTTCTGAAAAAGTATGCACAACTTCCAAAGCAACTACATGACACATTCTATTCGCAATTTACAGACAAATATCCAATTAGTTTGCGCTCCTTTGAAGTTTCGATATAGTGAAGCCCCACAGGAGCCACAAATGGAACTATTTTACTGCAAAATTCCACCACAGTAAAATTTTATGAGAAGGAATGGTGGGAATTATTTACATCTTTGCCCTACTGTGATTATCAGAGATTACGTTTGATTGCATCTTTATCTCTACATATATCTGCGAACAAATGTTTTCTAAGATGAACTATATTAAAAGTGAGTGTCGTAGCAAGACCACAGACGATCATCTTGCTCATCTTATGAGACTGTGCATTTCGTCTTCACCATTACATATTGCAGACCTTGTAAAACATAACTTGTGACACAGAAGTCATCCTAAGGATCATTAGTTAGTGTGGAGTAAACTATGAGGGCGAAATCTTATGACTTCCTATACGGCAGAATGATAGTGATGTTCCACCACTGGAACTCAGTAGCCACAGGTAAACGCGCGATTGTGTCGCAGCGGGTGGAAAGAGGTGATTTCAAGCTACCCTTTCCAGCTTTAATTGAGCACCCCAGCTCTAAAAGGCGCTGAGAGTTTTTCATCTGGCGCCTGGAGTTGCGCAATCACCAACACTTCGGTTCCAGTGTCGACAGGTGTCCTTCTATAGATACTGACCACACAACGGCGCTCAACTCCACCAAGGTTATATTAAAATAGCACACATTTAAGACATTTTCGTGATAACTAAAACTGATATATTGGATTGTCTGGAAATATTCTCAGAAGTTCCTATCATCTGGCTGAGAAAACAGGTATATGATTGTGGAAACGTAGAGTCAGACCGAAAAATTCAATGCTATAGCCGGGATTTGAACCACGGATCTTCTGGTCTCCATCCAGCCACTCTAGCATTGAGCTACAATGGCCAACGTGCCGATATGATATTAAATTCTCCAACTGACTCGTATTTTCCCGGTAAACCACTTAGGAGTTCTCATAAACAAATGAGACAACTACCTTAATGGCGACTTACCACATGCAAGTACTTTAGGGCCCGGACTTTATAGTTAACCACTATTAGGTCAATTGATAGAAATTAATTGATCTTTCTCACTGACCGTGTGTAGGCTAAATTGTGGAAAGGTAGACTCAGACTAGAAAAATTAAATGCCATAGCCGAGATTTGAACCACGGATCTTCTGGTTTCCGTCCAGCCGCTCTAATATTGAGCTACTATGACAAACGATATGGCTTTAAATTCTCCAACTGACTCGTATTTTCCCGTAAACCAATTAGTAGCTCTCATAAACACATATGATTAACAGGTATATTATTATTTAGCTATTTCTTAAACCACCTATATACTAAATTTGATGAAAGCTTAT
This sequence comes from Mantis religiosa, assembly GCA_030765055.1. NCBI lineage: Eukaryota > Metazoa > Arthropoda > Insecta > Mantodea > Mantidae > Mantis > Mantis religiosa. The sequence continues at coordinate 133,013,973 of CM060953.1, read as the reverse complement.
CACTCGAATAACCCTAAAATAAGCACTTAGAATTTGATGTTTCGGCCTTTCAACCGAGCGCTAGTGTGGCGATGAAACATGGAGCGTTATTAAATTGTTAATGGAGCGTAGTGGCGAAGTAGATTCAAAACCCTGCTAATATCCAATTGCAGTGGTGGAGAATCTAGTGGTGGTGGACAAATGGGTTATTGACAGAGCTGCATCCTATCTCATGGGGAAATCGAACCACAGGCCACAGAGATTGCTTGCTGCTACTATTGCCAATAATAGAAGATAAAGTCAACCAATATGTGTACGTGGCTCTACTAAACCATTTTGTAACGGTTTTAAGAGCACATTGGCTTATGAATATAAAGTACATTATCAAAAGCGACAGTGCTTCAGGTTCGTTAGGTCCGATAAAAGGAATTTACATTTGTTATTAAACTTGTTAATACAATATAGTTATTATTATTATTATTATTATTATTATTATTATTATTATTATTATTATTATTATTATTATTATTATTATTATTATTATTATTATTATTATTATTATTATTATTATTATTATTATTATTATTATTATTATTATTATTATTATTATTATTATTATTATTATTATTATTATTATTATTATTATTATTATTATTATTATTATTATTATTATTATTATTATTATTATTATTATTATTATTATTATTATTATTATTATTATTATTATTATTATTATTATTATTATTATTATTATTATTATTATTATTATTATTATTATTATTATTATTATTATTATTATTATTATTATTATTATTATTATTATTATTATTATTATTATTATTATTATTATTATTATTATTATTATTATTATTATTATTATTATTATTATTATTATTATTATTATTATTATTATTATTATTATTATTATTATTATTATTATTATTATTATTATTATTATTATTATTATTATTATTATTATTATTATTATTATTATTATTATTATTATTATTATTATTATTATTATTATTATTATTATTATTATTATTATTATTATTATTATTATTATTATTATTATTATTATTATTATTATTATTATTATTATTATTATTATTATTATTATTATTATTATTATTATTATTATTATTATTATTATTATTATTATTATGATCATCATCATCAACATAATCATCATCATCATCATCCATACCACGGACTCACACGAAGTCAAGCGGCGCATAAGGTGGCCGCGTCCTGGCTTAGGACCGTATTCATAGTTATCACTTTGGTCTAGACTATCTCCCAACTAAATTGGTCCGGACCAAAGGCGGTCTAACGTTTGGTATTCATAGTCGATAAAAAGCTTCGGACCTAGTAAATTGTGGACCAGCACGGAGCAAATGTTTCATGACTTAGAAAGGTTCTTCTGCGCATGCGCGAGCCCCATACTGTGCTAAACAAACCACAGTGTGCCTACAAGTTTACAAATCTCTGTGGTGGTTTCACAGTCGTTTCTTAATCATTCTTACAGTTGCTGCTGCTGTTTGAGGCTCGGTAGCAAAGTTTGGTGTGCTGTGAGTATGGATAATATGAAGAAGCGTGGTATCAATTGGTTAGAGGAAGACTAATGTTTTCTCTAGTTCAATACAGAATGAACATTATAGAAAATAAGTCCGTGTCGACGAATACAAATGTGAGAAAGGAGGGGGCATGGAGGGAAATGTATAACGTTTGCTGATAATGCGGCTTACTGATGCCTAATTAATATCATGCACTACTACCCTCATAAGGTCATTCGGCAATAGATGGAGAATTAAGGATCGAGGGATTTTGGTCATTGGTCGGGGCTCCCTTCGGTGTAGCTCGGCATGAGGCTCTTATCTGGAAATTCAGTGTTGTCTTGATATCCTCCTCTTGCACAATACCGAAGTGCTGTTAGGATTTGAGTGTCAACTGAGATACTCAGGCCTCGGTTATCGTCCCTATTGTACAGGTTAGGACGAAACATTTCTGTCAGCCTTCTGGCGTTCGCTTTACTAAAGCTTTATCTGCTTTTGAAGTTTAGGTCGTCGTACTTCGCAATAATTTCCATTCTTGGTAGATAACTTTTCCTCCATATTTTTTTTTCATGAATTCTACGCACTGCAGCTTCATTCATCACTTCATTATCGTCCATGATGCAAAGATAGACCGCCTTTAAACTACCCCTCGGAGGCGGACCAAAATTTTATCCGGATCAACGTGTTTGGTTCCCGGACTATCGTTAATCCCGGTTTATGAATAAGAAAGTCGATGGTGCACTATTAGTACACCGGAAGTAGCAAGTTGGTCCGGACCAAGTTTGACTATGAATATGGCCCTGAGTGTTTAGACCGCTAGGCTCTCACCAAGGCGGCCCGCGTTCGATCCCAGGCGGTCGCAAAGTGAGATTTGTGGTACACAACAGCGCTGGAGAGTTTTCTCCGGGATCTCCTATTCCCGCCACCGTCTCATTCCACAGATGCTCCATCTTTGTCTCATGTATCACCAGTAGTAAAAGCATGTTGTAGAAGCGGGCGTTAAAAAATTACGGAATTCATTTTTTGCTCATAATGTACCGTGTGAATTCACTGAACCAGACTGAGTCGTGCCCCTTTATTCTCCTTTTCTTTCTTTCCTTTGTTCCCTACTGAACTATAATTTACTATTTTCCCTGTGTTCATTTCTTTTGTTTCACACAGATAGGTATACACAATACACAGAAACACCCTTGCCCGAGGGGGACTTCGAAGTCGCGATTCTGCACGCGGCGGCCGTTTATAGTGGCACGTTGCAGAGCCTTCATATAAGTGTATGTTCTGTGCCTTCATATTACTAAATAACTAAGGAACAAAAGAGCAGAAATAAAACACAGTGCTGCCACCTCATTTATCTACATAAAAATCATTCAATTAGTAGGATCTAAAACAGAAAAACAAAGCATGTTTCCGGTCTTGAATATTGTGCTCAAAATTAAAAATTGTGAGCTGAAGTTTCATTCAATAATGTCCAAGATATCTTCCAACGCTAGCTAGCAATTGCACGCCGAAGAAGTTCGTGAACGAAATCTCAAGTTATGCGTTTACAGCCTTCGACCACGAGCTCTTGGATTGGAACTCATTCCCATTCATACCCAAATGTTCCTCGAAACCTAAATATGGACGAGATATTTAATATGTTATTTTTCCAATATTTGTGGTGATATAAGGTAATATAAAGTGTCTGTTCTTTAGGAGACTTAACGTGTGTTACACACAAAATATTTATAAGTAATTATGTATTTATTTAGTGACATGCACCAACATATACAAATAAGGTGAAATATACAATTGGCATTAGAGCAATGAGCCTAAACTACGAGGTGGTTCTGCCAGGTGGGAACCTCGCTGTATCATACTTCGAACATTCTACCCCTCATTTGGTTAATCGTCAATAGAAGGAGAATTAAGGATCGAGGGATTTTGGCGATAGGTCCGGGTTTCCTTCGGTGTAGCTCGGCATGAGACTCCTATCTGGAAATCCAGGGTTGGGTACGCCCTGACTCTTTGTAGGTCTGTGAAATAAAACACCTCGTCTCCGTGATGTAGATCAGTTTATTATGATCCTCAATCTCTTGTGTTCTCGCCACCTGATGGAATGTTACGTCGCAGTCGCCTCTCGGGTACAAAGGCGAAGTGAAGGGCGGTGCTTTTGAGGAGTACTCATTATTCCTTGGTGCGGAACTTCACACGCGAATAGGTCACAGACGATTATAATTTATTATTGTTGCTTGTCAGGGAACGTCACACATCAATCCCTCGCGAGCACGGTGTAGAGAGTGACTTTTAGTTCCTGGAACATATTTCTGTCATACTTCAAATTTCCCCCACACCTACTGAATTCTGGGAAGGTGAATAAGTCACGTGACGAGTAATGTCCTTCTCATAGGTCCTACATCATTATAACACTAGAACTTTGTTAAATTTGTGGCTACCACGCATGACGACTGCGCCACCTTCGCTAAAGACGCGTTCGCGATAATTTATGTATAGTCTATTAAGCGTCTTCTAGAACCAGTCTGCTGTGTTGGTTACGTCTTGGTATTGTGACTTTGTGGGTTTGTGGAATTAAAAATTCAATTTGCAGAAATTCTAAATGTTCTTTATTTCCGTAGAAATACACTGATCAATTCGCACGTAACAACATTATCGATTACAATAACAAACAACGTTCTGATTAGCTCTCGTTACAACACCACTCTTGTTACACAACTCACTGTTGGCAAGTCGTCGCCTCCTTATATACCTCATTGATAACTCTAAATATTTCCGGAATAAACAAGAACTCGAATGTTCTATAAAACAATCAAGATATCACTAGAAAGTTCCAGTTACGTCACTCATCTGTGTCGGTAAGTCTTGTCTCAGCGATACAGAATCCGACTGTTATCTTTATCTTCAGGCTATTTGTGTACACAAAACGCGCTTATCTCTCGGCACCGAAACTTCCATTCTTTTCACCGCGACAGTATGTATGAAAGAATCTGTTTCTCGCAAATTCGGAGTCAAGTGTGCCTTCAAGGCATAGAAACCAAAGTGCAGAGTTCCGTTGTTTACGGGTTTGCAAAAGGGTGTTTAATGACCTCCGCCCAGCCTTGTAATTCGTCAGATATCGGATAAACGTTCACTATATACGTATTTATATATGTCAGATATTTTCAATATACCGACACAACTATTCCCTATATATATTATTTATGTTTATTCCTACAATCATATTTATATCTTTATTATATTAATTTATACGTCATATCAGTGTCTCTACCTGAGAGGGACTTCCTCACCTATCTGTGCTTCCCGTCCAGATTTCACCAAAAGCAAGAATTTTGAAGTCATGTGAAAATGGACCATGTGAATAATAATAATAATAATAATAATATTATTATTATTATTATTATTATTATTATTATTATTATTATTATTATTATTATTATTATTATTATTATTATTATTATTATTATTATTATTATTATTATTATTATTATTATTATTATTATTATTATTATTATTATTATTATTATTATTATTATTATTATTATTATTATTATTATTATTATTATTATTATTATTATTATTATTATTATTATTATTATTATTATTATTATTATTATTATTATTATTATTATTATTATTATTATTATTATTATTATTATTATTATTATTATTATTATTATTATTATTATTATTATTATTATTATTATTATTATTATTATTATTATTATTATTATTATTATTATTATTATTATTATTGTTATTATTATTATTATTATTATTATTATTATTATTATTATTATTATTATTATTATTATTATTATTATTATTATTATTATTATTATTATTATTATTATTATTATTATTATTATTATTATTATTATTATTATTATTATTATTATTATTATTATTATTATTATTATTATTATTATTATTATTATTATTATTATTATTATTATTATTATTATTATTATTATTATTATTATTATTATTATTATTATTATTATTATTATTATTATTATTATTATTATTATTATTATTATTATTATTATTATTATTATTATTATTATTATTATTATTATTATTATTATTATTATTATTTATAATTATTATATGAATTGCAATGGAGGAATGCTGGTATGCTGGCGGGGGAAACCGGAACATTCAGAGAAAACACGCCCCAGCGCCATGTTGTCCACCAAAAATCTTACTTTACGGTCACCTGCAATCGAACCCGGGTTGGTGAGCGCCAAAAGGTCTAACCACTAGACCACGGCTCGGTGACAATGAATGCAATGGGTGAAATGAAGTTCAAATGAGACCAGGGTCCATGGAGCTTAGAGTTACTGACATACGTCTTTCAGGACAATAAACAAAAAGCCTTATCAAAAAAAAACGCGCCCTCACCAAGATTCACATGAAGGAGCTTTCCAAGGTGAGGCAGACACGCTAGCAGTTACGCCACCGAGGCGTGCTTGTTATTTATTGGTATTTCACGACAAAGTGCACTTTATAGTTAATATAACTGTTTTTCTCTAAACAATAAGTCTTATCTGTTTTTTTATTAAAGTCGCACATGTTCAAGATATGCCATTAATATATAATGTATTTTTTCTTGTGAATACCAGTGACACTTTCCTGCTGAATGACTTGGGTATAAGTTATAAAGATAGAAAGTCTTTTTATATATGAATATATGAAGTAATTATTTTTGGTGAAGATAGCAATATTCGTTATAGTGGTTTAAATGTTCAAATATTTTGTTTCACATTTTTTAAGTATTAGGAATTTTTTGTTTCTCACAATTTCATATAAATAGAATGAATGACATTTCGAAAACCAGCACTTGACGGCGTTGTGTTCCACAAGCTGCAGCCGTTCGGTTACTCCTGTATTTACATATAAAGAATTGTAGAACGAAATATTTCTGCATATGTAGTCTTCCGTGTTCATACCGAGCAGCATGGCTCAGGGGGTTTCGTCTGTGGATCGCATTCGGAAGGCCCATGTTCGATTCCCGTGACCAACCTAATTGACACATGGGTTTTTCGGGGAGGGGGGGGGCTTCCCGGGTCACTAGATGAATGCTGTGTGGGTTAATTACATCCCCCGAATGTCCTGTCCCTCCATTTCACCTCCATTCTCATTTCACATCATCTCTCATCTGGTAGTCTCTTTCAGGGTAGAATTGTCGGCGGGTGTCTCGGCGGTGCATGGTGGGATGATGGGCTCTGAGTAAAACTACTTACTTCTCCGTTCCTCTGCTGACACCATTTCGGGACCGCCAGCCAGAGACTTTTGGAGCTCGGCTACTTGGCTCGTTTCCGCACCGCTACAGGGAAGCGAGTTCGTTGTCCTGGCCTGTTTGGGGAAAGCCTCTATCCCAGTAAACTGTAGGGATCCTGCCCTCTATACTGCCGTGGCTCATAGGGTTGGTCACCCTCTGTCTGCTTCGCTTCACTCTTCCTCCCGGGGGTGCCCCATATGAGGGCATAGGAAAAATGAGCCCAGCATGGTGGCCTAGGATCTGAATCCCCTTCATAATGAAATCCTAATCCTTCCATGTTCATGGGGTGACATGCTAACTTCTGGATCTCGAGGTCGTGGGTCAAATTTTCAGTCGTAAAAGCTCTTAGAATTTTTGGATGGGAAGTAAAGTCGGTGGTCTGCTGTCCTATATTTCTCTGCTACACGTGTAATAACCTCTTTATAAACGGTCTTTAACACACAATATAGATAGTGACTGATAACCAGAGCAGTTGAAGTGCTTGTTTGAATAAAAGCTCTATTTCAGTTCTTTTCGGCATACATTTGTCGAATGACATATCGTAATAAGCTTTTGTACTTAAAAGAGGTATAAAGAATGAGGTGAGAGACGCAGTATGCGATGTGAATCACTCATATTAATTATTTGTTCCCTTAATTTTTTCCTCCATCGTCCGTATGTTGGCGTTATATGCCTCTGTATAAAAGTTCCGTTAGGCATCACAGACCGAAATAACCGCTCTTGATACTATCTCTATACAGTATCGTATAAATAACAATCGATCGCTGGCTATAAGAGACCCCTCCCTCTACGTTTGCCCCCTTTTGTTTTTTAATGAAACCAATAACCTTGCGCTACCGCCAGGGAAGGTCGTTCACAATGGCGCACATTGGGGTGGGATTGATCATTGGCCTTATCAGCGCTTCCCATCGCTTTTAACCCCCGTTTTATCGCAGTTTACCGCGCTATCATCAGCACATTAGATTTATAGGGTGGTCGCCATTCTCCTTCATGTCTTTCATACTGCATTTTTAATATGCTGCTTATCGCTGCAATGGAAACGTGAGAACAGCTTCAGCACCTCTCTATAACCGTGGACCCAAATATCTGACATAAAATACGTTCAATATTTTTCATACTAATTGCCTTTTATGCAAGTTTATGTAGAATATTCCGAAGGAAGCTTACTTTTGTAAAGGTTTATTTTAAATAAAGTATTTAAGGAAAGTGTATTCATTTTACTATTTGTGTTGCCCTCCTTTATTGAAGAAAATAACAGATGAGGAATTAGAAGTCCTTCCCTGGGTATGAACTATAATAAACCAATCCGTCCTTCAGAACAAACCCAGCTATCTCAGTAGCGTAGCTGCTAGTGTCTCTGTCTCACATTCAAGAGGTCCCGAGTTCGAATCTCGGTAAGGGTGAGTTACTCCGGGGTTTTTGCTTATCCTGAAAGACGAATGTCAAGTAACTCTTAGGTCTCTGTACCCTGGGCTCATTTGAGCATCATTTCACCCATTCCATTCATCGTCCTATATGACAACGTTGGAGGACATAAATTACTTACACACTCACACGCGCGCGCGCACACACAGACATCCATCCTGTCCATTTCCATAATCTTCGCTTTCATTTTTAAGCTCCACGTTGAATCCACTAATATATTGCTGACTGTCTAATTTCCCATTTAGGCTTCATTTCTTCTTGAAATAACGTTTTTTCAGTGTTTTCCCTTTTTACTACCTATTACCTATAAAGGATACCATCTTAGGTGGAGCTAGTTTATTACAGTAAACAATCAATTTACCTTTTTGCATTTTATCTTAATTTCACACTCCTCGCGTTATCATACAGCTTTATTAGAACATTTCTGTTTCTTCTCTACTAATGATGCATATATTTAATAAACTTTATGTGTATGATTATGATTATTTTATTATAATTTATTATTATTACCTCTTTAACTATTATTAGTTTATTACTTTGTGTTATGTAGCTTTCAGTAGGCAGAGAAAGAATGGCATTATTCCAAAAATTTGACTACCGAATTTTCACAGAATTCATATCTTTTAACACTCACGAAAAAACCCTGAAAAAGCAGCGTTTTTCTATTATATAAGCGCATGTGTTATAGGCACTGTCTAATAAATACTGTTCTTTAAGAGAAATAGTTATTTTAGATGTGTTCTGCCAGGTAATTAACTAATTTTCAAAGTATAGTCCAATGGTATTGAGCCATCGTTCAGCAAGGTTTATTATCCCACGATTCTATCTGTCTCTGGTTTTTGGTGACACCCACTTGCATTGCTTCATTGTTGTCAACATTTCTTCCACGTAGAGAATGCACCATGGTTCAAAAAGATAATACTCTGATGATGCGAAGTCAGGAATGTATGCTGGATGTGGTAGTGATTCGACTCCTCCCAATTCCTGAATTTTTTCCATTTATTTTTGCAATAAATAATCGTAATGTATTTCAAAGTAGCACTGTATTTGTTGAAACACAAACAGGTGCATTTGGTTGAGTCGTTTAACAAAAGACACGGGAGAAACAGCGTTCTTGGCAGGAATTCTCAGTGGATAACATTTGACTTCGTGGCATTGTTTGGACCCTTAATAATGCCGTGGCCGAGACTAATAACTATAATGGACAAAATAGTCACAAAAGGAATTTTGGTGTAAATAAATGCAAGCATCGAGAAGTGAAAGATACACAGCTGTAGTGCCCCAGAGAGCCAGAACGTGGCTGCAGGGCCAGCAAGGAAGACATCTGGTTTTGTCTTGGGCGAAGGCAGACCAGAAGCGATGAGAAAAGGTATCTGTCTGTTCCTACGTGAATATTGCGTTAAAGCATACTACATTCCTTAACTCTGTACAGTGATATATTGGTAAACCTTGGACGGCAACTTCGAGTTTGATGTGATGATAAAGAGAAGCAGTCATTAAACCAGTCTGAAACTTGCATTCTAGTGTCAATAGAGCCATTCTTACTCCCATACATATCCACGCATACCCATTAACGGAACTCTTTACTCTACCCTGCTCTACCCACCAGAGTGTTTTACTGTCCTGTTACAATACAACTCTATTTCGGTTTACCAGTGCTGGGTACTTCCGTCTCAAAAGTTCATGAACTCGTTCCTGTTGTTGAGAATAAATATCCGCATCAATTGACCCCCCATTTGGTACTAACTACTAGTGAGCAACACCTTCAAAATTGATACAGCATTACAACACATGGCACATGACATACAGCATTACTTTGGGAACGAACTGAGTTTCTTTTACCACGAATTTTGCAGGTTGGTGGAGATCAAGCCACTACTTCGAGGCATCAGAGTTTTGGCAATATACCCATTTTTCATCACAAGTGACAATTTTCCTGAAAAATTTATCACCCATGGATTTACGGATAAGCTGACGACAGATATCCACTTTACGTTCAACCTATTGAGGTGTCAAATCATGAGGTACAGATCTACAGCCTCTGTATGATTTCAATACTGTCTTAATGTGGCGATGTATGGTATCATTTGATGCTTCAAGTTCTTATGCAAGCCTACGTGTAATATTTTGCCGATTTTCTCACGCAAAACTTGGCGTGTATCCCAATATTTCAGACATAAAATCTTCCAGAACGTGATAAATATTTAGTGCTCTCGTCTCCTTGTTGAAACGTTGGAATCATCGTTGTGCCACACGCTCTCGACACCTTCTCCTTCCACTTCACTTATTTTTCAAGCTACGGCAGTGGCTTTTAATCTTCTTTCCGGTAGTGTTTTAGGAATCTAAGTTCTAACATTGTTGTCTCCATTTTGTGATTGCTTATTGACAACTGAAACTGACACATGCTCGCAATGCACGCAACAACAGCCATGACGTCCTGGCTGGTAAAGGCACCCTATAAATTTTCCAAAATTAAAAAAAAAAAACTTTCTTTACTTATGAGTTAAGCTAATTGCACAGATGTATTTTTTAGACGTGACATATGACACAATGTTGCGCAGTAGTTCATGGTCGAGTCCACTTGTTTATTTGGAATAAAAAGGGGTTTCAGATTAGTCATCCATTTAATCCACTAGCTTTATCAGCAAGCTGCCTGTGTTGTTCTCTTCATCCTGAATGTCTTCTGCATAGTAGCTAAACCACAAAACATAGATCAGATCGGGAAGAAATTTAATGATAAGTAAAATACAGGTCATTAAATTGTAGCGTTTATTTTATTTTTGTACAATGTTAGACAGTTTTTATTGTAGCTATTACTGGTTCTAAACTTTGAATATTTTTACTAAATTATTCCCTTTTCTCATTGTCATGTAAGTGGAATGCCACTTCAAAGACATCGTATGGGAAGACACTTTAAAGAAATAGACCAATATCACCTTAATATTGTATTCCTATATCTAATACGAAATGCTAAGAATTTAGCGACTGTTTCCCTTAAATAACAGTAGCTAGACAGTAGCAAAATATTTTTAATGAGTAGAGCCACACTGAAAATTTCAATTCCATAGCCGGAATTTGAAACACGGATCTCCCGCTCTCCGTGCGGTTGCTCTAAACCATTGAGCTACCATGACCAAAATGCTGACGTGACATTAAATTTTCCAAGCACCCTTGGTGGCGACTAGTAAGTATTTTAGTCCCAGACTTCATAGTTAAACCACTATGATTTTTAGGTAAAATTATGGAAGTAATCATTTCTTCCAGACTAGCCAGGTGTAGGCTAAGGTTTGGATCAGTAGAGCCATACTGAAAAATTCAGTGCCATAGCCAGGATTTGAACCTCGGATCTCCCGCTCTTCGTGCGGCTGCTCTAAATCAGTTGGAGAATATAATGTCATGTCGGCATGTTGGGCATAGAAGCTCAGTGATTTCGAACAACCGCACGGAGAGCGGGAGATCCGTGCTTCAAATCCCGGTTATGGCATTGAATTTTTCAGTCTGGTTCTACTCATACAAACCTTAGCCTACACACGGGTAGTGTGGAAGAAATTATTATTTCCGCACAATGGAAAATGGTTTTAGAAGAATGAGAAAAATGGTAATTAATGCAATGCATCAGAGTGTGTTATTATGTTACTTCTACGTTAGCTGATAGGGATGTTGTGAATGTTACGCAATAATTGTTCGGGAAAGGTAGTAAACTAAATACCAATAAGTAGGTCTTTGTTCGATAGTTGCAACGTTATACCCAGTTTGTAACTGAAACCGAGCGAGAGCTGATGAACTGTCTCCTACAGAGATAATTTTCTCCGCAGCGTAAGCTACTGAATGCCGCAAGGGAACGACGAAGACCCTAATACGTTCCTAAAGCAAAACCACCATTGATCAACAGGTTTTAACACAAGATATAAAAGAATCATAATAGTGTCGGAACCTTAAGCCCTCCGACTTCCCCTACTTCACCCCTAATCAGCACTAATGGCGTCGAATTTGCTGTGAGTGTTATCATTTCAAGGCACGAAATTGCCGTGGGGAGAAAGTCGGCTGGCGGCCAGTTCTTACTAATGAAACGAAGCGAGTTTTATTTTCCTTTGTGGCAGGAAGGGTCATCAACATGAAGGGCACGAACCACAATAAAAGGAGACAACAGGAAGGAATGGAAGCTAAACTGTAGCGGGCCACATTAGCTTTACCTACACGGAGCAAATGGCGTGTAGATTACGTGTGTTGCTTCTTGTGAAGAAAGGACTTGGAAAAATTGCGCGAGGACGCGTGTGTAGATAGGAAAGGCTTCATTATTTATCCTTTATACCACAGGGTGGATAAAGTCTTTGCTTTCTTCCCTAGTTAACCTTAAGTATGCTGGTTGCTCTTTCTAAATGTGCATCTTAGATGTACGAATTTATTGATAGTACTTTAAAAGTGAAAGTAAAAATATATAATAACTTTAACTGATATTGCACCACCAATTTTACTTTACAGAAGGACGGAGAAGATTTTTTATTACTGGGTTCGATGTTCTGCCAGTTTTCTCCGTTTATTTCCTTCCTTTGGATCTACCAGCTCAGATGTATTTGGTTCAGGAACGACTGTTTAGCAGCATCTTCACAGGTGAGACTTTGTGAAGATGCACAAATATTACATACATAACATATTCTTTCTTAATTAAGATTTTGGAAATAACTTCCAAATTTAAACACTTTTCTAAATCACCCACGAGCTAGCACTATTTATACTTAGGTATTGGTACTGTTACAGTATGTGACATTTCACTCTTAATTTAAGATATGTGTCTCATATCTTTGCCCGAATATTCGGCATCCGGCTGCTCTGCTGCGCGGATGCTGAAGTATCCCATTAACCACTGCTAAGATGCACCGGGTTCGGGAGCCCATGATTCAATCTCTGTCAAAGGTACACTCTGACTTAAGATTTTCTTCACAATTTGCTTCATCATTTAGGTAAATGCTTGGGTATTTACGTCATACCCACGATTTCAGTTCCATAATTTCCTCTTTTGTAATTTTTTCGCATATTACAGGTATGCTTTTAGACTCGTGCAATAGTGGCAACAGACAAATAGCGCAGATGCCTGGGCAACGTAAGGAATTCACTAGGAATTAAACTTATTTGCTCTCTGGCTTCTCCAGGGTGGGATGCACCATCATGCTTGGAAATGTTAGATTCCGCTCATTTCTGTCGTCTATGTGTTTACAAATTGTGGTTTCCTTATTTCATCCTCTCCTCCTGGGTGCTGTTAACCACAATAGATCTTCATAATCCAAGAGGATCCCTTCCTTTCTGTACTCTTTACCGTTTACTCTCGTGGCCGTGATGCTGTTAGTTTCCTGTGTCCTAATCGGAGTTTACACATCAAAACACATTCTTCATTGACACTGTTGCTTTTATAACTGAGAAATTACCTTAACGCGGCATTGACCCACAGACACATGATCTGTCCACTCGGGGATACTAAAAGTCACTGTTCTCCTGCGTCCTATTCGAGGCTTACATACGAATATACATTTCTCTTTGTGTATGTTGGTTTTAGAACAACTGAGAATCTCCCAATGCAGTACTGGACTTCAAGGCCTGGATACATATCTCTCACCTCTATTCATCTAGAGTAAACTTTGAACTGTGTGCAAATTGACAGTATAACAATTCCTGGTATAATTCATCTTGAGCCATAGACTCTTATTATATTGAACGCAGCACTTGATCTACTCCTAATTTTATCAGTAGCTATAATTCTCTTTAGTTTAACATGGTCCAAATAAAGGTGTTCTGCAGTAATTTTAGAGCAATTAATTCTGTAGTACATAACAAGTAGGTAAAGGAGGCATTGAATTGCACTCAACAATGATGCCTGAGTTTCACTGGAAATGTACCTTTGAGCTTCCTAAATCCAAAAATGGGCAACAGAACAACAAAACTGTGAACGTCTAGAAGTCACGACTGCCAAGAATGCAATATTCAAGTCTATTTGTCACCCCAAACCACATTTACACAGAAAAATAATCAAAATTTTTGCTTTTCTCAAAAATTTCTTATTAAAGTTCCATATGTGTAGCACACTTTTATTAAAATGAAAAATGTATATCGTGAAAGTACATCAGAATTCCTGTTTATTCTGAAATAATTTTGCATAATTGGAAAATTGTCAGACAAAATGTTATGCACAACATATAAATCTCCTTAAAGCATAGAGCTTATGTGAAATCATTTGTTCCTTATTTGTTTATATTTTCGTTAATGTATCTATTTGAAAAATTTATTGTTATTGGTTTCAATTTTAATAGTTATACATTTGACAATCTTTTCAAGTTATTTATGTAACAGAATGCTCCATTACAGCGACTACTATTACACACTCTGTGTGAACTTCTTTTTTTACAACTTGATATTGTTACTTTGTGGTTCGTGGAATTAAAAGTCCAGGTTACAAACACCAAAACTTGCACTTTATTTCCGTAAAATCCCACTTCGTACACAGCAGTCCAGAATTACGTCACATACACAATACAACTTGTAAGGTAATCGACCACAGTACAGCTGATCACACACGCGAGTTCAATTAACAACTGTCTCACTTTTGGCGGGCGGGCTCCATTTTATATAGATTACTCACATTCCGGAATATTCTCCAACAATCGAGACGGCTAGAACAAAGAACTAGAGCTCTCGAGAAATTAGTCTCTCCCCCCCCCCCCCCACTGTTTCGGCGTGCTTTTATCTACACACTGCACTGCAGTCTCTTTGAAATAGTCGCCCGCATGCCCGATCAACTCTGGGCTCGCGAGACTATGACCGAATGAATGAATTCCTGTACTTCCTTTAAGAGGAACATAGGGACTTCTAAACCGCGCAACCTCATGGCCTGTAAGAAAATGGGTTGAGGATCAGAGGTTTCCTGATCAGAGAGATTTCGGAATGAGTGATCAGCCAAACGCCAAAAGTGAAAGTACGAGAGAGATGAGGTGAAATGAAAGATGATAAAAATGATATTGGAGTGTTGCGGGGAAACCGGAGAACCCGGAGAGAACCCGCCTCAGCGCCATGTTTTCTATCACAAATCTCACATTGCGGTCACTGGGATCGAACCCAGGTCGCCTTAGTGAGGCCAATCAGTCTAGCCACTCAGCCATGGCGCAGCCCAAAATTATATAATTTCATAAATTATTTACAATTGTAATAATCATTTATTTTAATTTCAAAGGCTACCGTACTAATATTTGCATTCTATTATATTATTCTATTACCTGTCTAAATGTAATTTATATAATTTACATTATTAATACTCTCATTAATGATAATATAATAATATTCTATAACTTGCATAAATCTATGGAACTAGAATATACAGTTATTTCTTTTGTATAGTGCTTTATTAGTTTCAACTTCTCGAAAGTCTAAAGTCAATATTTGTTTATCATGTTGTTATTAAACAATTATCTCTCCCTATGTAACTTAACACCTCTAAATAGCAAATGATCAACCGTCTGCTGGTCATTTCCACGCGTACATTAAGTTCTGCGTTTTATTCTAAATCGAAAAAAAAAAGTGAATTTAGTTTACCATGTCCTGTTAAGAAAGTCATTTCATTTTCGGTTAATGACACTAGGTACGAGCAATTTTGCCACTGCTACATTTATTGTGCTATTCCACTCACTATCCCACTTGTTCATAGTCTCTGCCTGAAGTTCACTTAATACAACACTGGCTGGTTTACAGTCGTAAGGCGTGATTTTTTAAGCCACGCAAAGGGAATGAAGCGTAAGGTCCATATAAATACCTGCTCTGAAAATATTAAACTATCCTCTAAACGTATAATATTGTTGCATTTACATAGTACCTATAAGGTAGTATACACCTATAACAAGCATTTGTCTCATTTAGCGAGAAGATAGATCGCTCTTTGTATATGAACTTGTGTGCGTTCACAATTCGGGCCTCTTAGTAATGTTGAAGTGGTAAGATTAACTAACCTAACTTCTAAACATATTTGAGTACCTTTCTTTCGCCTTTAACATTTAAAGTCATATCGCGGATTTTCCTTTGGAACAATTACTTAAAGCAATGATGTACATTCGTTTACTATTTGTAGTAGATGGGTTTGGTTACGTTGTATTTTCTTTCTAAACATTAAATTAACACACTTACATTGTCACCCATACTTTCTGTCTCTATGGAGGATGAGAGATAATCGTGGCCAAAGATTTCCAGTCGAGACTCGAACACGGGAATTCTGGATTTGGAACCTAGCGTGCTAATCATCAGGCTCCAGAAGCAGTTTTATTAGTTTTCATTATCCCTAAGAAAACGACCAAAAAATAAGTCAGGGTCACCGACCAATGGGAATCCAACTTTTGCTTTTCAAAATCCATGGAAATTTAATGGAGATATAGCTGATACAAGCATGACAAGTTGTACTAAAAAGAACAAAATTATTTTAAAAATTCTACCTCACGATGTTTTACCCACGTTCATGAATTTTGTTCTTCAAACTCCCCTCGTGGATGGGGTTAGGGCAGGGGTGTGGCATGTCGATGACAGTGCCATGTGTGTGATCTCCTTCTACCCTTAATCAGGGAAGGCAAGACAAAGGCACATTTTTTGCTCTCGCAGACCCAGCCAGCCATTTGCACGGTTTTGTAATTACGTGCTCCATTTCATCAAGATGGAGCAGGGGAGCGTTGTGGCGTGACGGAGTGTTACCTACTCTAATTTCACTTATATGGCATCTTGCTAAATGGGGTCCCCACCAACATCGGATATATTCGCTCTGCTGTAATGACGAAATTGAAATTTGCCTGCGTACGCAGTACTTCCAACAGCTGGAAATGAAACAAGTACCGCTCAGCATGCCTCCAGATCTTGCAGAGAAAAAGCATTGTGTAAAGTTCCACCATGTTGAGTCTGATATTAATTTGTTTAAATGAATTACACGACTGTAAGAAATTGCAAGCTACAGTGTGTTCTACTCCATATGATGTATATACGATTCAACTTAATACAGAGCCATCGAGAAGACTACATACCAAAGTTTTTTTTTTTTTGCCCATCCACAAACGGAGTAGATTTGTCCTCACAATTCATGTTAATAATTTGCAGCTATTATGTGGAGAACATTTAAGTTAGCAAAGATGTTACATAATGCTGAAGAAGGCCGAGATTGCTTTGAGTGAAGGATACACGGGATTTTAAGTATTTACTCATCAGCACACTGTAAGGATTAAAGGTACTCGTCCGCTGATGAAGAGTTAAACGCTAAATACTACAGATGTTTATCATAAAAATTTGCTTATCTTTTTATTTTGACTTAGAAGAACCTTCTTGGCCCGCTTCGGTACTGTAGATGGTAGCGTGTGTGCCTCACGTTCAAGAGGTCCCGAGTTTCAAACCTCAGTCAGGGTGAGTTACCTGGAAAAAGTTTTTCCGGGCTTTTCCGTTATTCTGAAATACGATGTCGGATAACTCGAAGCCCTCTGGACCCTGGGCTCATTTGAGCATCATTTCACCCATTCCATTCATCGTCGGATATGACTTAACGTTGGAGGACGTAAATTACAACAAAAAATCCTTGTTCTTTTTTCAGATCACTCTTTGACAAAGGAGTACCAAAAACAAAGTTCTTTTCGAAAACATCGAAAAACCAGTCGAAAGCTGCGTTCACAATCTCCACTTTGGAAAGGTAGAGTCACGTTGAACGATTCAATTGGAATCCCAGTTATGGCATTGAATTTTTCAGGCTGATTTTAACTTTCCATTTAGAATACATACGGCTAGTATGGAAGAACACTTAATGTCAGAGGTTCTACTCCAATTAGTCCTGGACCCTTAGGAACAAGGACCCGGGCCACCTTCGATCAGGGAGTTACCGAGGTGTCTGTAAAGGGCATCCGGCACCTCCGTGGGGCTTTCCATATGGCAAGAGCAGGAGACTAACAAGCCCTCCCCCCATCTGGTCCTGTGAACTCAAGACGGGATGGAAGTGGATACGACACTTACGTGCGCCAACTCCAAAATGGGAAGGCTATCGATATGACCTCGGTGGGGCCGCCTTGTGATCTAGCACACCTTCTACTAGCTATGCTGGCTAGTACGCGGGAATATTAATGTCTTCCCTCAATCCCATCCGGAGACGTACCCGATCTCCCACGGGTATCGGGAACCACTGCCCCCTTGAGTCCAACCCAATCCGAACAACTCCCAATCAGGGAGGGGTTCGAATGTTCGGCCCTAGGTTCCTCTGTAACGTCAGAGGTACCACGAATGCTAGGGGTCCGCAGCGCCTGCACCACGGCAGCTGAAGGGGACAGATCCCCTCCCCTACGGGGAATATGGAAGAACAATTAATTTTTCCAAAATACCCTTTGACACCAATCTGGCTTCATTTCAAAGCTCTGCTATAGACATGGAGTTGTTTTATGGCTTGGCCGTGTGCATGGTAGCCGAGCGGTAAAACGAATGTCTCGCAATGAGTTCGAAACTTTCATGTGCAAGTTTGTTTTTATTATTGTTACTTTAATAGCAAAATATTATAGTTTTTCTTGCAAAAAATAAATAATATTTTAAACGCATTCACTGATAAAATGCAAGTAACATATTGTCGTTTTCAAAATAAATGCAATGCTATTAGAAAATTGCCTTAATTTTGGTTGTGTAAACACTCAGGCTCATTCATCTGTTAAAATGGTGCTGGCATATAATGCGAAGTATCCTTTCAAGAAAATTCCACAAAGCGTTTGGTCTCATCCATGCCCCGCAGAATGAGGGCAGTAATAGGAACAGAGGGTGTACATGCTCGATGATAGGTTTATTTCCATTTTTATTTGATTTTTGGTAAAGGAATACAATATATACGAGGGCTGTTCAATAAAGAATGGTCACAATTTTTTTGACAACTTATTAATACTCATCCTCTTTAATTTTGATGGTCCTTCACAAAATAGTCTCTCCTGGATGCGATGCACTTGTCCCAGCATTACTGCCAATCTTCAAAGACATGCTGGAAACCATTTTTGAGAGATCCTTTAAAATCGCCTCTGCAGCCTTCACCACTGCTTCTCATGATGGATAGTGCCTCCACGAAGGCGTTTCTTCAAGTTTGGGAATAGAAAATAGTCACATGGGGCTAAATATGGACTATAGGGAGGGTGAGGGAAGTACTTTACTTTGATTTTTGCAAGATATTCAGCAGCAACATTGGTAATATGTGGCCGCGCATTATCGTGGTGCAGCATCCAGCCTGCTTGTAATGCGGTTTTTTGTGCATGATATGGACTTATAATGTTTTCAGGACATCCCTGTAGTATTGTTCAGTTACTGATGTGTGTGCAGGTACAGCATGCTGATAAACCCATTCTATGAATATCAAACAATGAGATGACTATAACTTTCCCAGCAGAAGCAACCACTTTTGCTTTTTAGGTTTTTTTACGTTGTTTAACCTTATCCTGATAACCTTATCCTGATGTTGGTAAATCTAAGCTCTATGGACCCTGGGTTCACATGAGTATCGTTTGATCCACTATTCGCCGTCCGATATGACAACGTTGGAGAACGTAGATCTCAATGAATTAAAAAAGCATCCTGTCCTTGTTGCACCCTCTGACTCTATTTTGATATATTTCTTCAGTTTTTCAAACGTGTGAGCACTTATTTTGTCCGCATTATATCTAACATCATGAATGATGTTAGATATGGGGAATGAAAAGGCTTTATACCACCTCATTCTATCCCTAAATATTCCCAAATTTTCCCAGTGGTATCTTGTGCTATAGTGACAAAACCCTGCTGGGAGCTTCGATATTGATTTGTTAGTGTTCCGTTAGCTTGTTAAACGTTCACCAGAATGCTTTTTCAGCACTCATTTTTAATTTACCATCTGCTAGCGAAGTCCAAAGGAGTTTTTTTTTTCTTTTTTGTAATTTACGTCCTCCAACGTTAAGTCATGTCGGACGGTGAATGAATTGGGTGAAATAATGCTCAAATGAGTCCAGGGTCCATGGAGCATAGAGTTACCCATCATTCGTCTTGAAGGACAAGGGGAAACCCCCTAAAAACCTTATCCAGGTAACACACCGTGACTGAGATTCGAACTCGGGACCTCTTGAACGTGACACAGACGCTACAATCTACGCTACCGAGGCGGGCCCAAACTAGTCGACCAAACATGAGAGGATGATCAGGCTGAAACACAGTTTAAGTGGTAAAGGTACATTTAGGAAGCCGGATCACTCTTATTTTTAAACCCAGGAAAATGGATGCCCTTTTCAATAGTTTACATTAATAACATTTAATTTTATTTATTATTTTCGTTTCATCCCTTCTTTGTAGTCATGAAAGGAAGTGTAATGACCAGTTTGTTTTTGAGACCAGAATCGGCTAGGGAAGGTTAGATTTTGTGGCTTTGTTTGAAAAACAACAGGTGATTCTAAACCTTTAAGCAAATATTACAGTACCAATTTGTGCTCTGAACTGAGCGAGTTTTAAATATGAAGCTTAAATGAACACGTCGTGATTTCTTCCATCTTATTTCTTTAACAACATATTTTATTAGGATATCAGTGTTTGCTATTTTCCTTATATGAAAAGATAAATTATAATTATCTTAGGGAATCTAGGAACTGGTATTTTTCAGTTATCCGAAAAATGTCTTTGTCCAAAATATTGGCATATCTCAAATTTTGTTAGTGTGCATTATGTAATTTTTCAAATATCTCTGCGATACCGAAGAATAACACCATTACAAAATATAGAAGAATTCAAAGTTTAATTAACATAAAAATTACGAAAGCATATAGATCTCTCTCGTATGATGCATAATGCGTACTAAATTTAGTACTTCCCATAGAAATAACTATAGAGGAAAAAGTTCAAATATATCTGGCAATAAAAACTCACATAGCAGACTTCGACAAACCATTAGAAGTAAAACACTGGCGATAACCAGCCGAAGTGGCAACGATTCAGGAGGTGAACAAAGATACCATATATAGAATGGAAGTGTACAGAGATGGAAGTAAAATGGGGGAGAAAGTTGGGGCAGCAGGAACTTTATTTGAAAACGGAATTATGACACACCAGTTAAAATTCAAATTGCATGGCCATTGCACTAATAATCAAGCCGAACAACTTGATATTTTAAAAGTACTAGAGAAATCAGAAGACGTATATTATGCCAGTTCAATAGATAGAAACAGAACCGTTGCAATATAAACTGACAGCAGAATTACTATAGATATACTGAGAAACTACTGGAAAGGAAATCGACTAATAGAATCTATCAAAGACAAACTTCTTGCACTAAACCTTTTAAATTGCAACATCCACTTTGGCTGGGTTAAAGGCCACTGCAGAATAGAAGGGAATGAACCAGCAGATAGGCTTGCAACACGCGCTGCTATCGAAGATAGTGAAATAGTGTACGACGAAATACCAAAAGACGTAATAGTAACGAGAGCGAAGGAATATGGACTCAACAGGTGGCAAGAAGTTTGGACGAACACAAGGAAAGGTGCAGTGACTAAAGCGTTCTTCCCGTTAGTGAAAAACAGATTGCGTCAAAAGATTCCAATATCCCCAGAACTCCCTACAATGTTAACTGGCCATGGAAAATTAAATGCATACCTCTACCGATTTAAAATAATAAATTACCCATTGTGTCCTTGCGTAGAAGAAGAACAGACTGTTAACCACATAATATTTAATTGCAGAAGACTTGATAAACAGAGACTAGAATGGGCCAAAAGTGTAACAAACAATAGAGGGAAATGGCCTACCACCAACTAGAGGATTGCGAATAAATACCTGAAGTATTTAAAATCAGCTAAAAGAATAGACTCAATTTAATGTACATGGTGTCTAAAAAGTGAATAATCCAATGTAAAACAAAAAGACAAAAAAAAAACAAAGAAAACAAACAAAAAGCTTCTCAAACCAAAACACTTTAAATTCTTTAAACTTAGAAGTATACTGATAGTTCTGCTTAAATCTGCGTAGTATTTGATATAACCTTCCATTACAGGATGCAAAAGCTCTCTAATACAAGTCACTTTCACGGTTACATGATGCTCAAATTGTTTGTTAGGTCAGTTCATGTTAGTGGTTCTCTCTCCTGCACTTCTCATTGCTAGAGTCTTCATGATCTTTCTGACTGCTTTTATCCCATTCTGCCCGTCTTCATCTTCCCCTTATTCTCTTGGCTGCTTGATTGCTTCTTGGCAAGCCAACCGGTTCACAAGAAATTCGAAAAAAGGAGAAGAAAACACGATGATAAAAAAGAAAGAAAATTTTCTGGCGTAGCACAATGGGGAACGTGTAACTTTAAAGCCATCAGCTGATGCGACTTTTATAATACAACGAGGGGGAAGGGAGGGGAAATATTACGACAATAGAGAGGAAGAATGAAGGTGGGTGGGAGTAGAAGTTCGTTACCAAGTATAGGGAATGACGTGCCAATACTTCAGCGTCCCAAGAGATTAAAAACAGGAAAGGAAGCCACGACCAGAAATACATACATAACCAACCTAAGGGAGACTGCGGCATACCCACTACGTTTCAAGGGGAGATTGGAATCATAATGACAGCCTTTCAAACAACGCACGGAGCATTCCAGCAAAACATGCCCAAGTTGATAGAAGTCACACTTTTGTGGTACACGTGTCATCTATTCTCACCTTCTGGAGATTTACAATAGGTAAGAATGCTTAATAGTGAGCTATCGAGTGCTGCAGAGTGCGTCACTCAATGTATAATTTTGTTCTGTAGTTCCAGTTAATTCTATCACAATATATTTGGTATAAAATGTATCTGCTGCTTGCTGAACTCTTGAGTAACAACCTTCAATTTTGACAATGAAATTGTTTTGGAAATTAGCATCATACTAGTCTATCCTGGTCAAACATCAGAGAAATTTACATTTTAATGATAATTATAAAACTTATTTAAAACTTACGACTTTGAAACATAAACATGGCTGTAATTATTTTAATGAAAAATTAAAGTAGATTGCAAAAAGATTCTTCTTATATGCCATATAAAACAGGGAGGAACACATGAAAAACAACAAATTCATTTTAGTGATTAATAAAACGCAGTCTGTCAAGGACACAAATTGACCGTCACACGTGTAGTCCTTTCGCTGTTATACGAATATTTGGCCCATATTTATTTAGTACAGGTAGTGCCGAGGTTTAATAGAAAATTATAAAAACGAACTGCAAAGGGATATTTTCAAATTAAGTTGCATTAAGCCTCATTACAGTCTAGAAGTTTCGCCAGGAAACATTTAGTAAAAGATTTACCGAATGAGAGAGAGAGAGAGAGAGAGAGAGAGAGAGAGAGAGAGAGAGAGAGAGAGAGAGAGAGAGAGAGAGAGAGAGAGAGAGAAGAGGGATGATGTGCCATAAGAGGCACTTTGAACTTTTTAAAATTAATATGTCTCCAAAGCAATTTTTAACTATTATTGCAACGGACAAGTGTAGTAGCTTATGTCATGCTCTCTAGTAAAACGAAAAGGAAATTGGCAAGCTAGATAACACTTGAGGATATTAGATAAAAAAAAAAATTGAATCAGTATGGTATTTAATTTCCTAGTACTTCAATTATACTTTGACAGCGATCATAACACTGCGATTAATCTGCAAAGCCGCATTTAGTACATAACGTTCTAATTATAATGTATTACAAGAAACAAGTATTACTGTGTGCCTTTTATATTACAATTATTTGGTGGTTTTAGAACAAAAGGTAGTCGGAAGATAATGCTGTGTTGAGTTTCTTAGATACACTGCTGTCCTAGTCGCCTAGGAGGCAAACTTTAGCCTTCTGTCGTCTTTGTCGCAATACATTCTACACTAATACCATCGTACATGGGATGACTTCACCAATATTTGATGACTCTAAGTGTTTATAAAAGAGTTACAAGATTACTTCAAAAATGTGTCAAATGAAACTAAAATGAAGAATGTCAAGAAAACTTTGAAAAACAAAGCATTAGAATGGTTCAGGTTAGCATTAGCAGGTTATAACCTTTATTCTTCATTTATATATTTTGTTTAGATTTTAAGTTGTCTGTCACATATTTTTTGTTAGAGTATTTACAAAGAGGGAATGTTTGTACGTTAATATGGAATTTTATCAAAGTTTATCATTATATTTTTATCCTAGTGATAACTGAATTTTTTCTATTCACTTAACTCACATCTAGAACAGAAATATATAAATTATGACGACCTGTTTCTTAAAAAGACAATTCAGAAAACTGTTTTACCTACGTTACAGAAATAGATCCTGAAATACAACTTCCAATTATAGCCTGATTAACAATTATTACACTTCTGGGTATAATGTTAAATCTTCTATTAAAAAATGTTATGGTAAATTCTTACAACTTATAGTTGTGTGAAAATTCTTTACAGGATGAGAGTAAGGATATATTATTATCTTTAATCATTATCCGGAGCTTCGAATAATAAAGTTGGTGTTTCAACGGAAAGGGTGCAGCAGGGTTCCCAATAGTTAGATCTTATCAGCTGTTGCTACTGGAGTGCTTAATTCATTTAGCATTGTCCCAATGAAAATAAATTAAAGGTTGTTATCAATTATTGTTTTATGTAACTCCGTGTCTTTATATCAAATTTATTTTGTGTACATTTCCTAAACGGAATTACAATTAAAAGAATACAAAATTCGACCGATAACATTATTGAAAAATAACACCAACGAAAAGCCATACAATAGATGTTCAGTATTCTGGATGCATAAACACACTAAATATACCAGTAAAATGGAAAATGAATCCCCACGATTTAAGAAAGTAGGGAATATTTGCAAATTAAAACTAAAGCAAAAGATAGAGCAGATTCATTTCAACAAAACCGGAGTACCGTGAAGGAAATCCATTACTAATTATTGTTTGCGTCATGGCTGAGCGGTTAGACTGCTTGGCTCTCATCAAGGCGACCTGAGTTCGATCCCAGGCGACCGCAAACTGAGATTTGTGGTGGACAATAGGTCGCTGAAGCGGGATTTCTCCGGAATCTCCCGTTTGCCCCGTCATCTCATTTCACCGGTGCTCCATCTTCATCCCACGTTTTATCAGGGTCACGGTCTGTGCAGCCGCATCTAGTAAAATCGGGCGTTAAACACAATAGTTAAGAAAAACAAGTAAAGAGGCACGTAAACAAATTCAGCTGAAATGGGAGTAGGCCAAAAGGTCTAACTCGTTATCGAATATGATGATGATATTGATAAATTCTGGATAGTAGTGCAATGCCATACATTAAAATTTATATCATTTGTAGTACACTGTTTTCGAACCATTGATATAGTACTGAAATAACATAACCTATGGCTTTACAGCACTCAAGCGAGACACGCCTGTCAACAGAGTGTCGACCTCACGCCTACATACCAAGACAGGAGTGGGTGTTCAACCAACCGATAAGATAAGATGGTATGTGGTCAACATCATGATACCTCCAGCCGGAAATTTGGCTTTCGATACCAGGTTGCGCTACCTAACGTAGCTCCTGAATTTCCTCACGATGTTGGGTAGTCAGCCATCCAATAGCCGGGCTAAATATCTGTAACCACCAGGGGTGGAATAGATCACTGGCACATTCCGTGGCAGGAAGCCGAAACACAACGCTCTAGCCCACTATGCCTGCGCTGGGCTAGTATTAAATAATACAAGGTCATAGGAATCATAATTCCAGCTTTACTTCTCTAATGCAGAAAGACAATCTGTTGTCACATATTAATAAATCCTTATATAAAGAATCGAAAGCTATCATTTCATTTCTCCTGGAGAATATTTTAAGTGAGGTTAACAACACCTCTCCCAAAAAGATTCATACTCCTTCTTTCAGAAATGATGTTTGCCGAAATTTTGCACTTAATTGTGCGTACAGAAGGGATATATTATTCCTCAACTGCAAGCCGAATTTATAAATTGTTAGAAAATCTAAACGACTAGTAAGGAATATCCGGGTATTTTCGAGTGCAAATCTATTATATTGTATAAATCCTGTGTTTTAATGGGATATGCATTTTTAATGTATAAGGCGTTCTCTGTCCCCTGTTTTCAAATTAAGCAGATTGTTGTTGTCATTGTCATTGTTATTATTGTTGTTATTGTTTGTGTAAACTTAATACTTAATAAAGTGACCCTGAGAGCAGTTCACAAAAAATTTAAAACATGCATTTTGTTTAACATATCCAGTTCTCAGTGGTACTTTACTACTTTGTCTTTATCAGATGGATACAGACGCTTCACTAAAGGCGCTCATTTATATAACTATTGTCCTTTGAAAGCAAATCGCGGCAACAGACAGAGATAAAGGTTATCAGGAAATAATGCTTCTAGCAAACGCCACACGTAAAGTAAATATATATTATCCATCATTGCAAAGGCCACAGATAAATTAAGAAAGAAATAAAAAGGCTAAAGGAATTAAGTGTTATTTTCCTAGATCCAAATGTCTAATGCAATTTTGTGCGCTCTTGACAAACCTTTTTGGCCAATTTGTTACCGTCTCCGGGATCTTTGCAATCTGACAGGTAATTTTAGAAATTCCTGAGGCTGCGCCAGAGAATACGCCCCGTCAACACATTGCGAACAGAGATAGCATTGTCACATAGCGGACAACCCGGGACAGGGTCAACCTTGAAAAGATGAGTGTATAAAATTGCAATGGCCGACACCGATACTGATTCTGCGTAAAGGTTCATAACGGGGATTGAAAAGGCTCCAATAGCCATATTTATGGACTGTGCCTAATCTTTTCGGAACAGATGGATGTGCTGAAGAATAAACCGTACATTTATAGACTGGCTTGGCTTGGATCATTACGGGATATGACCGCAGTAATACTGTCCGATCCGTTCGAAATGAATTGCAACTATCAGTTAAGCTTTCTATTTAAGGGAATTGCCATATCTGCAACAAAAGGTGGAATCATTACTATTCTTTATATTCTTTATATATAATTTTTTAATATTGAAGAAGAAATCACAAACTGTTGGAAGTGTTTGAGATGTGAACGAGATTAATCAGGGAGTGAAAGAAAGACGTGTGACATGGAGTGAGTTATGAATGTGAAATATGCGTGGAGGCGTTTGTCGTTAAGGCAACGTGAATCAATAAGCTTGATGTTTCTATAAAAGTGATGTAGTCTTAAGATGTGTTTTTGAAATATGCATATAAAAGTTATTCAGTTATTGTGTCTTACTTTGTAAGTCAACGCCATTGTCATTTTCGAATAGACGCCAAGGAAGCAAGAGGTATTTTAATTGAATTAAAAAATATATTTAATAATCTTGTTTCTTTCAATAAGGGACGCCGATAGTTTTTGTAAAAGGGTGAATAATGTATTTATATTTATTTGATAAATATATAGCACATGAAAAAATAGTAGAAATAATAATTATTTCTTAAACCACGTCTAATTTCTTCATTTTGATTCGCGACCACGACTTCGAGAAGAGTACAAAATAATTTTGTGCTCGAACAAATTTGTTTACCTCAACCAGGAAGTTAATTCCATGAGGATTAGTCTACAAAGGTAGCAGCAACTTACGACTTCATAGAAACGACATACATTAAATACTTCTAAAAATGTAAGTCTGGGCCCAAGAGGAGCAAAGGGGGTAACAACATTATAAGAACTGAATCTTTAGTTGTCTAGCTTTTGGCTTAGACGGCGGTATAAAGACATGTACACTCAGAAGTTTAATAGATGGCCAACTCGTACGCGAATAAGCACTAAACTAAGAATAAGAAATAAACTCCTGAAGGAACACAGTTAAAGACAGTATTAATTTTTTAGCAAATAATGTACCACTTAGTACCCACCCTGAGACAATCCTTTCTCCTGAACGAAAAGAGATTCTGTGTATCACCTCACAAATATGAGCTATTATGTATTTCTAATGGGAAGGGTTCTGGAGTCCAGCTAATCAGATGCCGTATCACACCCAGCGTTGCCAGCTTGTTACCCCATTCCTTTTATTTTTCCTTCTCTCTCTCTCGCACACTCATACAACATGCAGGTCTGCTTGGCGCCAGATGTAAGGGTAAGCGAATTATATTTTACAAACTTTTACAATGATGCAGTTGCCAAAATCAAAATTGGAAAAAGAATTTTCACATATTATATATATATTTTTAAACACTATAACTATAATTATACTTTATGAATTACCTGCTTTTCTGATCCAAATGCGGGACACGCTTGTTTCACCTGCACCACACGCTTCAGCAGTAAGCCGTTGAGCATTTTTGAAATCGAGCTGATTTCTATATTCCTTATTGCCCAATTTTTTGAAGAACGTGTACACCTTAAAAAAATACTTCGAGCCTGACTTCGCAATAATTGCCTTTTGACTCGCCACTAAATTCACCGCAAGAAGCCTTTCACTATTTAACTCTTACTTTACTGTTGTGTAAAGAACAACAGAGGAAAGATGATATGAAAGGATAATGGAGATGAAATGGAGGCACAGCAAATTCGGGGGATGTGATTAATCTACCCAGCATTCGCCTGGCGACCCTGGAAAGCTTCCCAAAATTCCCATAGGTCATCTACGGGAATCAAACCTAGGGCTCCCGAATGCGGAGCACAGATGTATCTGCCTGAGGTATCCCGCTGGATATGCAAAGAATAGTCAAAGATGGAAAGTTTTCTTGGAATATTTATGTAGTATCCTGGAGAGATTTTTATTTTAAATTCCAATTTAGTTATTATTCAAATTTTATTTTTGTAACATGTTCTTCACACATACACACAGGCTCCTCAAAACATGCTTTTCCGTTACAATCTCTGCGAAATATATTTCAATTTATTGAACATCTTACTCCTCATACAGATACCACAGGGGTGTGATGATTATTCCTCAGAAACAATTGTAATGCGGCATGCTGCCCCACTATACCTTAAGGACGCACTCAGCGTGAATATCGTCATTGATGAGAACAGTAGTGGAACAGACAACAGTGATAACGGCTCATCCATCGAACCATTTTCCCCTCCCTTTCCATTTCTCCAAGATGTTCGTTAGCTATATCACTCTTGTCGTTGCTTTCCTTTCATTTTCAGTAAAAATCGACCTCTACAAGAACCTCGCCTCTTGCTGATATCTAGAGAAACTGCACTGTTATTTTATTCATTCTAGCTCTTGGCTTCAAACTTTATTTAATTTCGAAACTTAGTCTGATATAACCCGAGGTAGATAAACTAGTTTTACATGTGAAAAGGAAATGAATGTTTCTTGCAACCTTCCTTGTAATTTCAAGGAATATTTAATGATTATTGGAACGTTCAACACTATTATTTCTTTATCTAATTAAATCTACCTACCCTCAAAATATGTGCCAGGTTGTTAGCTTTTGTTTTAAGTAAATGCTTAAGAATTTTTCTATTTAAATGTCATCAAAATGTGCATTATTATCCATAATCTTTACCTTCCTTAAAATATATTTGCTTAGGAGAGCAAATACTGCAATCAAATAAAAGATGACTTTACCATATTTTGTAATAGTAAAATATGGCTAACTGCTATTTCATACCTATCATTGGACATATATAATCTTTAAGTAAGGAACCGATAACAAGAAAATGAGTGTGTATAACTTACACTCATACCTAAAGAACACGTGTACAATGTGTTATGCATATTGACAAAGAACTTCAAATTTTAGTAAAAAGATTCAGAATTTAAATCGACCAAGTAGTATAGTTATGGAAATTAATTGCTCTTTCACACTGGCCGTGTGTAGGCTAAAGTATGGAAAGATAGAGTCAGACTGAAAAATTCAATGCCATAGCCGGGATTTTAACCACGGACCTTCTGGTTGCCATCCAACCGCCCTAACCATTGAGCTACTATGGCCAACGTGCCGATATAACATTAAATTCTCCAACTGACTCGTATTTTTTCCCGGTAAACCTCTTAGGAGTTCTCATAAACACATGAGACAACTTTTTGTGTCTTTTTCGGTTTTTTCAATTTTTTCAGTCTGACTCTATCTCTCCAACTTTAGCCTACAGACGTCCAGTGTGAAAGAACAATTAATTTCCATTAATTGAACTAATAGTGGTTAACTATAAAGCCCGGGCCTTGATGTACTTACAGGTTGTAAGTCGCCATTAAGGTAGTTGTCTCATGTGTTTATGAGAACTCCTAAGTGGTTTAGTGGGAAAAATACGAGTCAGTTGAAAAATTTAATATCATATCTGCACGGTGGCCATAGTGGCTCAAGGGTTACAGTGGCCGGACGGCAAACATAAGATCCGTGGTTCAAATCCCGGCTATGGCATTGATTTTTTCAGTCTGGCTCTATCTTTCCATAGTATAGTTATGTCCATAGCGGTTTCAAAATATGGTAAGGGTAGGATTTCATATTTTTTTAAGTAAATATTAGTTGTAAGAAAATGTATTATTTAACCAACTCCTGTTTTATAATTATGTCACATTTTCACTAGATAGCTTAAACAGTTTGCGACATGCTGCTGTTGAATGGAATGACATTTTGGCAGAAAAGAGGATGCTAGTAAATACAGAGAAGTGAGGTAATGTAGGTGACAAGGATGGAACAAATAACAAGGCAGCTAAGTGCATCATGCAACGGTGCTCAACTCGAGTAGGTCTCGTGTTTTGAATATTTGGGTGCATTAATATCGAACATGATGTTCATGGGAGAAAATTAATCGCTGGTAAAACTCTGAGAAGACTGAATTTAACTGAAAAAGACTTAGCTAGGTCATTATGCATTAAAGTATATTGAAAAAAAAAAAAAAAAAAACATTATAAAAGTTTGTGGTATAACAAAGCTACAGCAACTATGAACTTAGAAAATTAAGAAGATCAAGAAACAGTAGATAACATCAACCTTCAACAATTAAATTAAGGATTAAAGAAGACTAAGAACAACAAATAGTCTCGAGTAGATAGTTTTAAAATGCTAATATTTAAATATGGCAGCATACTACTCACATTAACATCTGTACAGTTAACATGTGTTAAAAAAATAAAAAGGGGCCCAAAGGAATTTAAAATAGCTAAAGTAGTCTATATTTTCATGAAAGGGGATGTAACCCATTGCAATAATTGTAGAGATAGTGACTCTTAAACACAATCTATAAAGTTTACACACGAATAATGCTTAATTTGCATGAGTAGAGCCAGATTGAAGAATTCAATGTCATAGCCGGGATTTGAACTACGGATCTCCTGCTCTCCGCGCAGTTGCTCTAAACGACTGAGCTACTATGTGCAATGTGCCGACATGACATTAAATTCACCAACTGACACGTATGCTTCCCGGTAGACCATTAGGGGGTATCATACGCTATGAGACATGCACATTTTGTGGCGACTTACTATGCTGTAAGTACCTAAGTACCAGGCTTCATAGTTAAACCACTATGTCATCCAGGTAAATTTATGGAAAAAAAAATCATTTCTACCACACTAGCCTTGTGTAGGCTAAGGTTTAGATGAGAAGAGCCAGACTGAAAAATTCAATGCCATAGTATTTAATGTCATGTCCGCACGTTAGCCATAGCACCTCAGTGGTTTAGAGCAACCGCACGGAGAGCATGAGATCGGTGGTTCAAATCCCGGCTATGACATTGAACTTTTCAGACTGGCTCTACTCATCAAAACCTTAGCCTACACACGGCTAGTGTGGAAAAAAGTGATTATTTCCATCAGTACTTAATTTGTTTAGATATAATATCGGAAACTAAAATTAAGAAAGTTCAGATGGTGTGAGGTAGGGAAGGTCACGCTTTGAGAACGTATTTACCATAAAACAAATGATAGAAAAGAGAACAGAATTTAATTTGGAAACTCACCTTGCCTTTGTAGATTTTGAGAAGGCCTTCGACCAAGTGGAACATAATTAACTCTGGCAGTATTAAAAATAAAATACCCCGCAAAATATCCGATTAAAAGTATAAAAATCTTTTATGTAGATAATAAAATAGCTTTTAAAATAACTGGAAGTGTAACAGAACAAATGAAATAAAACACTTAAACATACAGTTTATTGCATACCGTATTTAATATATATTTAGATGATGTTCTACACGGACGAACATTGAAAATAAACAACGGTATTAACTTAGGATAAAAAACATTGAATATGTTAATGTTTGCTTTTATTACAGCTTTAATTTTCGATAGTGAGAACAGAATGAAAAAGTAGTATATAAATTCAATGTAATTAGTAAAGTATGTAATAATATTCCAAAAAAGAAACCAACGAATAAAATCAGTGAAGAAGTGTCACAGTTTAGTAATCTTGGATGTGTTTGAGTTATATAATATAAGGAGAAAATTAAGCATAAGTACTTAATTAAAAGAAGATTAAAAAGAAAAACAAGAAGTGATACTCAAAGGTTTTTCTGCCAAGGTACCTTCTGTCTTGCTATATGGCAGCCAGACATGGGTATTAAAAAGCAAGTTCTCAGTAAATAACAGCAGAGCAAATACACTTCACAAGATATGTTAAAGAAAGAATAAGAAATCAATTTAGAAATGAAAGAATTAGAAATTAAATAAAAAATGATTATGTTTTAACAAAGTAATGTGATATAGAGAAAATTGGCTTCCCATTTAGAAAGAATGTCTACCGAGGGAATTCCCAAAGAACTAGTGGATTAAAAACGAAGAGGATGGAGGCCAATAGGAGGTCCTAGGAAATGCTGCATCAGTGTGAGACCGGAACAGGCAAATGCCTAATTCATCATTACAGAATGGAAGGGTGGAGTAATACACATATATGCAATAATTTAACAGGAGTGAGGGTTCCAATTAAACAACGCTATTTTTGTGAAAGCTAAGCAGAACAATGAAACAAAGTTTAAGGTTTACCAGCCAGTGCTAGTGTATATCTATATTCTATTCTGTTATATGGGAGCAAATGCTGACCAGCAAGGAAAAGAAGAATAAATGGGAAGACGGCAGCTGATATAAAATGTCTCCGAAATTTGTTTTTGATTCAGATTTCATCGAATTCGAAACCACAGGATAAGAGAAGAATTTAAGCAATCTCTGATAGAGAAACGCTTAGCCTAGAGACATTTGGGGTAGCTAGGACACGTAACCACGTGTGAGATTATTCGAAAGCTTGACAATTTGTGCAAATAGAACATAATCCATAAGAACTAGATGATGGCCTAGTAATATACAGATATATAGGATTGTAGTGAGGATCAAGAGCTAAGAGTTTAAGAAAGATAATAAGATGGCGTGGGGAAACTTTTCCCAGAACCTCCTGATGCGTGTATTAAAGGCTGAATAAGTAAAGATTTCTACAGCATTAAAATATTGAACTCCTTTTCTGTTCCGCCCTCAGAAGAGTTGTTGCTTCCCGAATGGCCAATATCTGTTCCTACTTTTCAACAATAGCGGAAAGCTATCTTCGGGAAACGAGTCTTGTCAATTTGTTTCGATATGCCATTGATTTATTTCTATTTCAGATTAATTTCTGGTCTCTACATAAGTGGTTGAAAATTTGAGAAGCTCTCATATTGTCGATCATGTTGAAACAGGAGCTGTAGTGCTGATGTGCGGCACGTAGACTACTTCGATGCCTCAAGTTGGGAAGCCAAGGCGATAGATGTTTGCAGGCGTAAGGAGCATGACTTCCTTCGGAAGAAAAATAAAGCTGGTGTTCCCTTGTATATTTACGGCTGTAACAGTTATTTTGATTTAGTCCCCGAGAGTTGAAAAATATTTAAATATGTCTAAATATGTGGTTTAAAAATCTATATGGACATGTTAAAACGAATAAGAAAGAAAATTGTAAAATTCAGTAGGTCATGAGATGACGCAACGTGTAAATGAATTGTTATGAGTGCTTTATGATAGGTAGTTTTAAAAATGAGATTATGTAATGTCTGAAGTTGACTAGTAAAATTTAAGTTTGATTGGTAGTGATGGCAACGAGAGAAGGAAAATCAATAATTTTTGTAAAACAGCGAGAAAAGAAAGCGTCTCTCGAATGCGTAACGTCGAAGAGAACAGACCTGTTTTTGACTTTAGAATGTCGAAGTAAACAGGCTAAACTATTAAAAATAGTTAAAACAGATTTTCAGAAAATTGTATCTAAATAAAAAATGGCATAAGGTATCACAGATAAATTACAAGTTTAGATGCTTATAAATTAAACAAAATTTATTTATTTCTGTGTTTATTTAACTAAATGATTCTTTCGCTTGCGGCTACCCTTGAGAAAAGGGTTCTCTTGTAACGACTGAAGCAGCACAGGAGATTTCTTTAGATACACCTTTACATCTGAGTGCTAGATCTGAACCAGGGATTGAGCATCAGACCACCAGCAGGGGTCGAGATAAGTAAATGGAAATTGATGTCATAAGCTAAAGTCACGTGGTATCTCGCATTACGCTGTTCTCATAGTTCACCAAAAATAAGAAGTTAAGAATGTGCAAGCGAATCAAGACCCAGGAAATAAGTGTTAAATAATATTCTAAAATGTCATAAGTTTCCAATCATTCCTTGACCATACTCGTGACACTATTATATTGGATCACAAAGCTTATAAACCTCGGATACAATATTGTCACACAAATGACTGATTTGACACCAGTGTTGGCCTGTGCCACGTCACATATAACGTCACTCTCTGGTGTCGTGAGTGTATGTGGAGATTACTCTGCGACTTTAGTGTGCCAGGCTCGGGCTGGGCTGGACGCCTCGTCCATATTGTGTAAGGCAGGCTGACTAATGAGCCATATTTGTAACCATTTAGCATAAGTAAACCTTTTCTTATGTAAATTGTGGTTTAGTGTTTTAGTGTGTTCGTGTAATCTATCCTTTATAGGGAATACCTTTCCTGCAAGGCATGAGTCCGAGGATTACCATCTGAGCACACATTTTCCTAGGTCCGACCACGCAAACTAATTGCACTATTGAATCTATATAAATACATCCATGGCCAGGTCGTGACAATAGAGAGTCCAACTGACGGTGATATTTACACTATTTTTAAGCCATCCACAATAATTTGTTGCAAAAGTATGGAGTGTAGGTACAAAAGAAATCTTATGGTTGCAAATTATATTTTAGTGTTTGATATGGTTTCAAACACTAAAGAGAACTATTCTCAAGAACTGAAACGGGGCATGAGAATCAAAATTTAAACTTTTATTGTTGAAAATATAAGCAGTTTTAAAATAAAAGTGGGAACTGTATTGTTGTTAAACTGCCTGTGCAGTATGATATATTATGGTACGGAAATGTTGACATCGCATGGTGAGACGAATAGAATCGATGGCTAGAAACAGAACTAATAAAGCATCGTTAGAGCAATCTTGAAATGAATATGAAACGAAATATGCTTGCTATAATGATGATGATGATGATGATGATGATGATGATGATGATGATGATGATGATGATGATGATGATGATGATGATGATGATCTTCGCCGTCCTCTACGCAGCCGTCTGACGAGTGTTTTGTTGTTGTAATTTACGTCCTCCAACGTTAAGTCATGTCGAACGATGAATGGAATGGGTGAAATGATGCTCAAATAAGTCCGGGGTCCATGGAGCTTAGAGCTACCCGACATTCGTCTTTAAATATAAGGAAAAACCCCGGAGAAACCTTATCCGGGTAACCTACCCTGACCGAGATTCGAACTCGGGACCTCTTGGCCGTGAGGCAGACATACTACCATCTACGCTACCGAGGCGGGCTACTGACGAGTGTCCCCACATGTAACTACCAAAAGCTTAAATGCATAAACCTTTTGGAACTATTTCACTTGGGATGGACCAAGGTCCAGGTTGGAGGGATTGGCAATAATGAACAAATTCAGTTATACCCCGTTAAACATATAAGCTTTAATATAATTACCTAAAACTTTACAGAAATGACTGCATTATCTAATAGATTTTATACCTAAAACCATAACACAGGCAAACAAAGGTGGCGCATGTGCATCATCTCTAATAAATAGCTTAATTGTATGAAATATATAAAGAAATCCCAAAATTGAAATCGGTAACACAAAGGGTTCCCCATTAAACAACATAAACACCAAACAGCGGGGCTGGCTAATAAACCCACAAAATTGAAAGGGGAAAAACAGGTTAAACAACTTTTGGTCCTGAGGCCTATAGTTCTCTTATCTCAATAAATATATTTTTCCTACTTTTGGTCCTGAGGCCTATAGTTCTCTTATCTCAATAAATATATTTTTCCTACTTTCTCGTCAATGCTATCGTTAGGAGGCTCTTGGGTTCCCTCAGAACGAGGGAGCCCAAGCATCTGACCTGAGATGAAATCAGGGTTAAGGGGTCGGCCCTACGCCTGAGATGAATGATTGATGGAGCAATTGGTGGAATGACGGTGGGGGAAACCGGAGGATCCGGAGGAAACCCACCTCAGCGCCATGATGTCCACCACAAATCCTAGGTTGTGGTCGCCTGGGATCGAACCCAGGCGACGTAGGATCTCAATAAGCATATTAAAGAAAATCTCAACAAGCCAGTGAAGACCCTAACGAGCACAATTTACATAAACTTTCAAAAGCGTAACAGAGACACCTAGGATATAACCAAGCAGAAGCCAAAAGCATACTTGTCCGCCTGAAGCAGTCCACCCAGGAAAGCAGGCTCCGAAACCTCAGCGCTCACGAACTGAGGCGAGAACCGGAACCAGCTCACCGGAAAAGACCACCCAAAGCGGGAAGCGCAGAAATCACAAGTAATGGAACAATGGACACAATTGTCTCTGGGCAGAAACCTTAGATTCATCTAATGATAGCTTTTATTATGAAGTTTTGTCAGCAGTACTGAATGCAATGAAGATTAAGGGAGAAAAATATCAAATTTAATTTACTATAATGTTAAGAATCCAGGAGCAGGCTCATCGGTCGTGTGGTGCTGTGGCATCACTATACCCTGTGCTTCGGTCTGCGATGTCTGTTCCCCTGAAGTTGCGCCTCTTTATGGCTCTGGTCCTCCCTATCAAGCTCTATGCGTGCGAAGTTTGGGGTATGGCCGCAGGCTCACATCTAGTTCTGCTCCAACGTGCACAGAATAAATGTCTTCGGATTATTTTTTCTGTTTGCACAAGGTTCCCCGTGAGTTCACTTCACGAGGCTTCATCCCTCCGATATGTGGTGGATGAAATTAGGCGCCGGGCGACAAAATTCTTCGAGGATTTGCCCCAACATCAGAGCGCCCTCGTCAGATCCCTTGGGGATTATGTTCCTCGTGAATGTCGCTTAAAGCGATACCAGTTACCCCGTATGTCTTGCGGTCACTACCGGTAACCACATGATCTCCATTCCAGCCTAAATTATATTTCAGCTAATCCAAAATTTTTATTCTGGAATACTCAAAATTACTTACATACCTTCTTCCTAGTTTATTAACTAACCCACCAGCGGTGCACGCTGTCCGTAGCATCCGGTTCATCATTCCCTGAGGAGCAACAAGCTACCTCCCTTCACTAACCCCACTTAAAATACACCCGTCATTCTGCAACATCCACATCCCGCCACTACGTGGTTAAGCTCTTCCCAGAGCAGGTACACGATTTGACCACCCTTCGGGCTGTTCCAAACAGCCCGCCAGCATGGAGTTGAGTTGAGTTGAATTCAAGCTCTCACAATCATTAAGGCATGCTTTCTGGTTTGACAAAACATGATTGACATTATAGCAAACAATCTATGCGTAATAAGCCCTCGAGTAGAAGGAATTTGTTTCTGGTACAAATCATTAAAATGAGCCTTTACTGTTTCTGTAATGCATTCTTAAAGTGCATAAACATTTAGGCTATTTAAGCAGTAATCATAAACACAGGAGTATTTTACTAAGCAATCATAGTGATCGAGATGATATTACTCGAGTTAAACAGCAAATATAACTTTGGTCTGTGGACACAGAGCATCTGTCTTTAATAACTGAAGGAACAGCCCAGGTATAGATAGGTTTATAGCCACTTTTTACGACGCTAAATGATTAATAACATAATCATTATACGATAATATTATTCGTTATATTTTCTCGGTAGAATTTTACTATTTTGTTTTTGCAACCATAGGTAGCATTTTAAATTCAAATATTAAACACATTAAATTGTAAACGAAAGCAAACAGAATACGTAGACGCTTCCATCACACAAAAAAGGATACAACCTTTGTTTTGTGAAGTTTACCTTTCCTGACTTTTATCCGCGAAATAAACCCAGTATCATTTCCATTCCACGCAAATATTCATTTTGCATATGGATGTGTTTAATACAAAAATGGAAAAAACACACGTACCTTTCGGTTTTAATTTTATAAATGGAGTTTTATAAAACAGTGTTACAAGCATGGTTTTCCGCTTTGTACAAAAGAAAACGTGCTGTGGTTACACAGTATTTTGAAGGGTAAAATTTTATTTTTATTTTCAGCAGTAAGTTACGCTATGCAGAGTGACTTGTGATCCAGAAATTTCAGTTGGAATAGTAAAATATTTGACCAAATAATTCAGTATGGAAATTTTAGTGAATTTAGTCGCTTCTTGTGGAGTTTTAATTGCGCTCCTTCAAGGATTTCAAATAAATAACTATTCTTTAAATGGAAAAATGGCGATAACGCTACTTGGTACAACAAATACATTTTAACGCTTCTGATCAACTAAATTTGTGACATAAGGCTACAAATCTTTTTCATTATAACGTTTCATGCAGTGGATACGAGAGACCACGCCTGGGTAAAGTTGCGCTGCTCGAACGGTTACAATGGATTTGTGTTTTGGCAATAGAAACCTCTCAGATAACGCACTCATTATTCTTGTAACAGTGAGAGGGGTACTGACGCGCCTCTCGGTCGTGTGCTAAACATCAATGAACGCATCATTTCCGTGAATAGAATTCGCAGGAATAACAAATGACAGATAGATGTTATGTCCACGTGGAGTAATCAGTGCGTTATTTTAGAGGTATCTATTACCAAAGATAAAGCCATGGTATCCGTTCCAGCAGCGCGACTATAAATTCATATTCTATTTTTGGCTTTCTGAAGCTTTTCCAGCGACATATGGTGTATTTTATTTCATATTTTACTATTTTAAAGAATATTCAAGATAGAGGTATAAAAATGCTACATCGGTAAATCCTTAATATACATGTTTGACTTTTGAAGAAGGAGCACAAGTGGAGATGAATATTTTCAGATTCCTTGAATATGAAACCAACATTTTAGGAAGTTCTTCAAGTATCGGATTTGAAGCGGTTACTTTAGATATTTCGTTCAAAATTATTCATGGCTTTAGTGAACTGAATTTTGGTAATAATTTTAATGACCATAGTGTTATTAGAAATTCTAAAGACATTTTAGTTCAAGTGTTAAATGGTTTGAGAAATAATTTAAAAATGATTGTAAAATATTATATCTGGCTATGAACTTTATCTAAAAGAAATATATGGGCCAATAGAAAGATGATGATTTGCCATAGCATTTGTATTTATTTGTATTTGTATTTATATCTCATCTTTCTTCTACATACGATTTCATTGATACATTGACATTTGTAACATTTCTTTCACACAATAACAAAATGACTTATTCACATCTAACGCCTCAAGTCTCGGTCTCAATACGCACAACCCCTGGTTTTCCGTGTATTGATAATCCTCCTCTCTCTTGTATCCCACGTTCTAGTTTTCCAGCCCTTAATTGTATTTATTCGTCATCATCTTAACCATTTATCTCTAACTCTCCCCAGGTATTCACCTATATGTCTTACATTCTTTTCTCCTTTTACCTATGACATTTTCTTTATTATTAATACCACCCCCATGCCTTAAACGATCCCACTTTTGTTGCCAAATTTGTTCTCTCCATATCGTTGTTTACAATAAAGTATACTATGTCAATCTGTATCCTCTTCTCCGCACATTGGGCATTTCTCTGTATCCTTTTCATACCTAATACCTTTCAAATTTCTAACTCCTCTCCTTGCCCAGGAAAATCCTTCTCGCCCTGACTTATTACACACATCGATGTACTTCTCCCTGCCCCACACTGTCTTTATTTCCCTGTGTATCCTTAATGATCTTTTCTCCCTTACATGGTAAATATAACTTGACTATCTAAATCTTCCAGCCTTAATTCTACCTCTTTCCAAAAGCCCCATTTAGAGTTCATCTTTACCCAGCTGCCACCTCAAGTTAATCAGAGTGTACACCTTGGGCGTTTCAAGATGGGAGGTGGACAGTGTATTAACCACATAATTCAGTGAGTTATAAAATCGCAAAGCTATTAATATTTGAAGCAACGGTGAGATCGGCATATTCCTTTCGATGCATGTTATAACTCAGTATTATGAAAATTTAAAACGGGGAGCGAAGAAGGGCAAGTGACAAGTGACTTGAACGTTTCAAGACGGGAGATCAGCAGTGTATTAACCACATAACTCAGTGAATTATAAAATCGCAAAGTTATTTATACTTGAAGCGAATGCGAGATCGGCATATTGCTTTCGATGTATGTTCTAATTGTAATATGTACATTTAAAACGAGGAGCGAAGGACAAGTGACGAGTTACTTGGACGTTTCAACACGGGAGGCGGACAGTTTATTAACCACATAATTCAGTGAATTATAAAATCGCAGTTATTAATACTTGAAGCGAAGGCAAGATAGGCATATTCCTTTTGATGTATGTTCTAACTCAGTATTATGTAAATTGAAAAAGAGGAACGAAGAGGGCAAGTTACAAATGACTTGAACGATTCAAGACGGGAGGTGGACAGTGTATGAACCACATAATTCAGTGAATTATAAAATCGCAAAGTTATTAATACTTGAAGCAAAGGCGAGATTAGCATATTCCTTTCGATGCATGTTCGAACCTCTCTTGTATTTCCGCAGTAACCTTCATAGCAACTTGTTTGGAGTCTATACCTCTGTAGAAAATTTTCTTCTAATAGCTCCTCAAAATCATTTCTCCTCATAGACCGTACTCTATTACGAGTCCCATTTACACGGTCTTAAATATACCAAATCGACATCAACAGCTGAGTTCACGCCCGCCATCTTGACTATTTACAATTTTTAGGGGCTCAACATCAGAAATTTCACTTTTTAGTTTAACATAAGATTTAACACGTGTGTTAAGCTAACACTTGATGGTGAAATGCAATTTTTGTTATAACTATTGCTAAACCCGTGTCAAGTCATAACATCTATTGGTAAAATTGCGCATTAGAGTATCTGAAGTTTGTTTAATACTAAGACAGCTGACGCAGGGTGATATCGCTTTAAAGAGTGTTGACAAAATTATTTTCGTTCATTTTTCCTAATAAATTCTTTCTGAGCTTAATTTTCTAACACTTTCCCCCCAAAATTATTTTACTAACCTACTTTTCTTTAAACCTTTTCTAAAATTATTTTCCTAAATAATAGTCCAAATCCCCTTTTCTAATTTTACCAATAATGTTACCAATAAGTTGTCCTAAATCATACTCCTAATATCTTTTTGTCGTATGTTTAAGCAATGCAGTAATTGAGTAGTCGAAAATTATCTGTAAGGGTATTTTAACTGGTAGTTCTGGATACGTAAGGGGTGCTCTTCTTACTCGTTTTTGGAAGTACTTGTAAGGTACAGATTACAGCCCAAAAGTTTAGGTTGAGACAAGAACATGTTACCTTCTG
Organism: Mantis religiosa; assembly: GCA_030765055.1. Taxonomy (NCBI): domain Eukaryota; kingdom Metazoa; phylum Arthropoda; class Insecta; order Mantodea; family Mantidae; genus Mantis; species Mantis religiosa. The sequence goes on along the minus strand of CM060953.1, from coordinate 132,972,043 downwards.
TTGATAATGACCTTTATGCTCAGTTCCCTTCATGAATGTTACTGCTATATTATCACTATAAGTTACAATATAACATTTAATACTATTATATGACGTCTTTTAATGTTATATCTTAATGAGTATTTCTTACCACCATGTTGTATGGCTTGTAGGGCAAGTTTTAGGTATAAATTTATTTAATGAAACCTTTTTTTGTAAACTTCCTTTGGAATTACGGTTTTAGGAACATAGGAAGTACGATTTAAGAATAACGAACGGAAAAGAGAAGAAAAATATCTATAAAAGACGGAAAACTTGTATTTATTTATCTGGCTGAATAATGTGACAAAATTGTGCTATGCCTGGCCAGGTGACGTATGTAGAATACAGCATGCCACTGATACAGAGAATCGAACATTCGGTGTTCCAAAAAGGAGGCTGACGTTTTAGAATTAATTAATTAAAGCGTATTATTCGACAACATTATGACATAGAGACTAATAATCTGCTGTAATAAAACACATAAGTTTAAAAGAAAGACAAAATTGACGAGTTTCTAGTCTCCCATTGTGTGCTTCTACAGGTGGTTGGACAGGGGAACGCCGACCAGTTATGGAGAGTACCGGGGAAATAAAATACCCCTTGCAGACCTAAATAGGACCTAATGCCTTATAGATAGAGCCTGGGACCTCAAAGGCTATAGGCAGAAAACCTTGAACAGTAATTACCTGTTCCTCCGGGTTAGGGGTTGTATTACATCAGCTCCTTAATCATTGTTAAAATTTGTCACTTCAAAAGGTTCGACGTAATTAGGCCAGATGGATTAAACAAAAAACTACGAAAACGGACAAATTGTTTGGGTACATGGAATGTTCTGTAGATTATAGACAAACAGATAATCTAGAATTAGGACTGGGAAAAGTATTGGAAATTCTTAGTGGATTTAGAACGCGACATGTGATGAATTAAAATAAGTTAATTTAGGAATGAACATAAATTCAAATTTCAATCAAGAAGAGGACAATAAATATAGAATTCACAAAGGCAGAACGGTAATACCTATATTAAATGGTGTTTTATGTTTTAAATGCATTAACTTATGTGGTATGAACTTGTACAATGAATAAGTGTTTTAATTTGCAATTATTATCTACCAAAACAGACTGTTTCAGGAAATCCAATCGACACTCTAAATTAGAAAAGTCGATAACAAAGTGATAAGATAGACCATGAAAGTTCAAAATTCAGTTTTAGATTTTATGCGACATAAACAGATATAATGGTGCGCGCATGTCTGCCGAATGTCTGAAATAGCACTACGTGGTCAACCTAGACTTAAATGGATGGAGAATATTGAAAGAGGAATGAGGGAATTAGATCTGGAGGAATTTGATTAGGAGGATAGATAAGAGTGGAGGAAGAGGATAAAAGATTTAACTTTGGATATAGCAAGATTCTTTTACATTGTAAATCTGTTATTAAATAACTAGATAGTGGACTCAGGTTAATTTCAAGTTCTCTGTCTTTGCACAACCCATTCTTACAGCAATTGATCCTGCAGTTATTGTGTAGCTGCTGCCTTTTCCAAAAGTAAACTATAATGTTGAATAATTTGGTTATTTTATTGACTCTGTGAAAATGGAAAATGATTTGTATTCATTTTTGTTTATTCTTTTTTAACTTTTTATGTTTTAACGTCCTATAAGGGGCAGTCCTTCAACTGGGTACTTCACGAATAATTTGAAATAAGAAGTTCACGTTCAAATGAGAGATCACAGAGCTTAAGGTTACCCGATATTTGTCTTTTCAGAAAAGGACAAATACTGAAAAGAAAATGTTCACTCTAACTGGAAACTAGGGCCTTAAAGGGCATAAAACCTTCTCTCACTTCGTAGAGTCGGACGGTACTGATGGTGATTTGTTACCCTTACCATACATTACTGTACTTGTTTATGGCTATTTAGTTTTCCTCTAAAGTATAATTGCATTTCCCAATTTCGCGGGGTGTTTCCCTTATGCTCAGAATATGAATTTGAGCTCCTTGTGGTCCGGGCTCATTTAGCAACATTTCACATATTTCATTTATTCGTCTTCTGTTTTAATCAACCAAATTAGAGGACGTTTGGATTGAAATAACTGCACTCTCCTAGGACCACTGAAATAATAAAATACAATTTAACCTTTTTATTACTTTCCAGAAGAAAATTATAAGCTTCGAAGTTTTCAGTTCTGTATGGATCATTCTGTATATGGACCATATAAATTTTACTGTGTAATGAAGGACATAATACATCAGATGTTTTATCAAATTCCAACCTAGTGAATAAAGCAAGACAGAAATTGGTTTTGTAAAAACTCTGTTCTACTGTAACTTAATTACCTTACTACCGCTTATAAACCCCCATTCACATAAATGCTATTTTTGAACGATACATCTTATTTTGACAGGAAAACAGTAGCTCAGCAGAAGTTAGCGAAAGATAAAAGGAAGTAGAGAGGAGAGCGGCTGATATATCACATGTTCCAGTATCAGCCAGAAAGGGTACATCGGAAGGCACTCAAACTAAGGGACGGGATGAAGGGGAAAGAGAGAGGGGAAGGGTTGCAAAGAAAAGCCACGAAATCCGATGACGACAAACTGACGCTGGATTAGCCACACGTTGCTATGCCAACCACATTACCACTACCTCCTCTGTACAGTGTTTACTGGACCAAATGCTTAATGAGAACGCTAAGTACTGACGTTATGCAACACTTCCAGAAATTCTTGTCTATTTTAAGAGACGCAAAAATAAAATTTATATAAAATTTATTTTAATGGTTTTAGGCAGAGGACATACCTGCTTTTATAGAACAAAAAGTTTTCCGGGAACATTAAGAGATACCTGTGTTGATATAACTTTGGTGCCCTTACAAGCCGCATCTTTCAATCGTTCCAACAATAGAGGGATAATAAGAGGTATACGCTGTAGCATTGTTTATGTATGAATTACTGCAAAGAAATCTGTAGATTTATCCCTATGAAAGGAGCATTGTTCACAAACTAAATCTCGCTCTATGAGATTCTCAGAAAGAACAATGATTTTCGCCGAAACTTGTATTTGCAGTTATTTTCCAGCGCTGCAGGTAAGTTTTGTACCTGGTTTAACACACCAAAGCCGAACCTTTTGTATCTGTGTTATAGGTTTTTCGGTTCTTTCTTTCCCCCTTTTCTCCGTGTAATTATATTCTTTATCTCTGCATGCTTCAATACATACCCGGTACTATCTATGTTCTTAACTAATCTTATTCGGCTGTATATTACAATAAAACTTATATAACATGTTTTTCTTGATTCTTGTCCAAATATTGAAAGAGTTCTAATATTTTGAGAATTCCTTTGAGTACTTTTAATTAATAAGATATACGCACTCACCAATTGGCTTTTTGAGAGCACTGTTTATTAAAATTGTTGTATCTGTTAGTGACTGCCTCAAATATTAGGAGGTATTTTGTTGCACGGCTGCATGCGATCTTAAGCCTGTACTATCAAGAAATTATATGTACATATTCCTCGGGGCAGTATCATTCAGGCGTTCCATTACTAGAGGGTATAACAACAAAATCGGTCATGTTCGTGCATGTAGAGTGTCATGGTCGCCTTTTTAACCTGTTATTCATTTCGAAGATTTCTATGGCTATGAACCCTATATGACGAAATATTGACTAAGTATCACAAAGCAAGCAGCAATTCTCTTAGAACTGAGCTATTAGATACGAGGGCTTTTCAATAAAGAATGACACTTTATTTGACAACGTACCTTTACTCATCCTCATGATTTTGATGGTCGTTCTCAAAATAGTCTCCCCTGATTGCGATGCGCTTGTCCTAAGGTTTCTGCCAGTCTTCAAAGACATGCTGGAAACCATTTTTGAGAGGTCCTTCAAAATCGCCTCCGCAGCCTTCACCACTGCTTCTGATGATGGATAATGCCTCCCACGAGGGCGTTTCTTCAAGTTAGGGAATAAAAATGTCACATAGGTCTAAATCCGGACTATATGGAGGTTGAGGGATGCACTTCACGTTGACTTTTGCAAGATATTCAGCAACAAAATTGGCAATATGCAGCCGCTATTTTTCGTGGTGCAGCATCCAGCCTGCTTCACGGAAATGTGGTCATTTGCGCCCAATATGAACTTGCAATGTTTTCAGGACATCCCTGTAGTATTGTCCAGTTACTGACGTGAGTGTAGTTACAACATGCTGATAAACCATTCCATGAATATCAAAGAATGCGATGACCATCGCTTTTCCAGCAGAAGTAACCACTTTTGCTTTATGGGGGTTTGGTGATGAAGGAGATTTCCACACTGACCTTAGCTATTTGCACTCCGGATCAAAATGATGTAGCAAAGATTCATCAGCAGTGATTACATCAACTTTAACTGCATGCAGACCTGCATGCGAATGCCCTTTTTTGGGGGAATCAACAGTCTTGAAACCCATCGCGCACAAACACGTCTAATGTGTAGTGTTTCTGTCACCAACGTGTGGGTGGCACCCAATGAAATTTTCTGTATTTCAGAAAGTGATCTTAAGGTAATTCGTCGATCCTCTCTCACAATGGCAACAGTGTTGATGTTTCCTTCCCTAAGATCGGTAACTGGAGCACCGGGTCCACCTTCCTTTGAAATTGGTTGTCTCCCCTCTTTAAACATTTTAAACCACCTTCGAGCTGTGCTGTAGGGAAGAAAAGACTCTCCATAGGCCTCCTGTAACATTGTATAGAGCTCAACTGAAGATTTGTTGAGTGGAAAGCAGAATTTCAAAGCCGCATATTGTTCCTCGCGTGTTACCTCTAGTGCAGCGGTAGGCGATACTGAAAATGTCTGAACTTACCTGGTTCTCACAGGCAGGAATCAGGAGTACGAACAATGAAACTACTGCGGCCTGTTTGTTTCACATTAAGCTAACAGAACATAATATTTGAATTTTAGTGCGAAAAATTATGACCGTAAAAATGATTATCATTCTTTATTGAACAGCCCTCGTACATGACATTGGAAACTATGCAAGAAAATGGAAAACAGAATTATAATATTAACAGAACTAATGTGTACGTTATGCTTAAGGGACGGACTATCAATTGCTCTGGCATCTAAATAGCCAAAATGGTTGGCCGCGTAGCTCAGTCAGTAGAGCACCTATCTGCTGTGCAAGGGGTCCCGGGTTCGATTCCCAGCTGTGGGTGGGGTTTTTTCTCCAACCAGAGTCTGGGAAGTATGAATGGTAGTGTGAATGTGTGTGTGATCTAATGATTAAAATCTAAAGAATATGCAATCCAAAGTATACGAGTTAATACCATCGATATGTTCCAAAGGAGAGCGGCCACCAATATGACAGAAGTTAATGGTGGGATATAAATGGAACAAAACAAATAGCAAAATGCAGGCTGTAAAAAGTGCTATGAGCGTTTACGGTTCGATCCCTAACGTCTGGGCATGCTCTTTATATAAAAATTTCTTACTTTGCCGCTTTAACGAACTAATTTTACACTGTGATCTTGCGAACAAGCCGTTTCTACAGGCAATGCAGAATATTGAAGAAAATGGAAAACACGAATGATTTGATGACTTTAGTACAAATCAAGGCTTCGCGGGTGATCAGCCGTGTCAAATTAATAAACGTCGAACTTTCAGCCATTGTAAACTCCAGATCTGGATCTGAAGAAGGCCATGGAGTTTGCAATGGCCGAAAGCTCGACGTTTATTAATTTGAAAAAGCTGATCACCCGCGAAGCCTTGATTTGTAATGCTCGCTGTGAAAGGTTCAAATCTGACTTTTATACAACCAACATCTGTATTTGTACGAGGGCTGTTCAATAAAGAATGATCATAACTTTTTACGGACATAAATGTTCGCACTAAAATTCAATCTTATTATCTTCTGTTAGCTTAATGTGAAACAAACGCGCCGTAGTAGTTTCATTGTTGGTACTCCTGGTTCCCGCCTGTGAGAACCAGGCAAGTACAGACATGTTTAGTATCGCTTACTCCTACAATGGAGGTAACATGTAGTTAAAGTTGATGTTAGAATGATCCGGAGTTTCTTTCATGCGTAATCACTGCTGATGAAACTTGACTAAATCATTTTGATCCTGAGAGCAAACAGCAAAGCTCAGTGTCCAAATCTCCTTCATCACCAACCCTCCAAAAGGCAAAAGTGGTTGCTTCTGCTGGGAAAGTTATAGTCATCTCATTCTTTGATATTCATGGAATGGTTTATCAGCATATGCACACACTGGACAATACTACAGGGATGTCCTAAAAACATTGCAAGTCCAGATCAGGTGCAAAAGACCACATTTCCATGAAGCAGATACCACGATAATGCACGGCCGCATGTTGCCAATGTTGTTGCTGAATATCTTAAAAGAATCACCGTGAAGTGCATCCCTCACCCTCCCTATAGTCCCTTATGTGACATTTATCTATTTCGTAACTTGAAGAAACACCTTCGTGGGAGGCATAATCCATCATCAGAAACAGTGGTGAAGGCTGCGGAGGCGATTGTGAAGGAGCTCTCAAAAATGGTTTCCAGTATGTCTTTGAAGACTGGCAGAAACGCTGGGAGAGGTGCATCGCATTCAGGGGAGACTATTACGAGAAGCATCATCAAAATTGTGAGGATGAGTACAGGTACGTGGTCAAAAAAGAATTGTGATCATTCTTTATTGACCAGCCCTCGAATATAAACGGTTCCAAACGAGGCGGCTCGCGTAGCTTATTTGTAAAATACACGATATATCAGGGGAATGAGTTCGCGGTTCGAACCTCAATTTGGATTCAAATTATTCTATCCCAACAATTTTAGTTTGTTAGACACAGCAGCAACCAATTTACAAATTTCTCTTACGGCTGAGTCATTACTACATAGCATTACAGGATATAGAAGTACAGTTAAAAACACGTGAAGCGGTGGTTTTTATATAACTGCCGCTCTTGTCTGTTGTAGCTGAGTGGTAAAATGCACGCTGCGTAAAAGGAACAGAGAGAGAGAGAGAGAGAGAGAGAGAGAGAGAGAGAGAGAGAGAGAGAGAGAGAGAGAGAGAGAGAGAGAGAGAGAGAGAGAGAGAGAGAGAGAGAGAGCGTGGTTTGAATCTAACACACCATCATGTATTTTTATTCCAATGCTTGTACTTTGTAACACGCGATAACAAATCAAATTGCAGTTTTTCTCGTGCCGCTAAGTTATTACTACAAAATTTCAAGGAGAATACCAGTAGCTTAATTAATAATTTTAATGAGGCCAACCGCCAAATTCTATATACAATTCATTTGACCATAGCAATAAACTTACACATACGAGGTCTGTTCAAAAGTATCAAGAATGTTGTGCTTTTAAATATTTATTTATCTTGAAATTTTATCCCTTCAGAGTAATCCATACCAGATATTCTGTCTGTCTATCTGTTCTGTCTCCTGTCTGTTGTAGCTGAGTGGTAAAATGCACGCTGCGTAAAAGGGAGAAAGAGAGAGAGAGAGAGCGCGCGTGGTTTGAATCTAACACAACATCATGTATTTTTATTCCAATGCTTTTACTTTGTAACACGCGAAAACAAATCAAATTGCAGTTTTTCTCGTGCCGCTAAGTTATTACTACAAAATTTCAAAGAGAATACCAGTAGCTTAATTAATAATTTTAATGAGCCCAACCGCCAAATTCTATATATAATTCATTTGACCATAGCAATAAACTTACACATACGAAGTCTGTTCAAAAGTATCAAGAATTTTGTGCTTTTAAAGATTTATTTATCTTGAAATTTGATCCCTTCAGAGTAATCCATACCAGATATTATGCAAATGTGCCAACGTTATTCAAATCCTCGAAGCAGTTTCAAAATGTTACTTGTGATCTTGTTCAGCTTCTCCTTTGATGTCGACTTTATCTCCTCAATGGTGGCGTAGCGTCGTCCTTTCATGGTCTCTTCAGTTTTGGGAACCAAAACAGATATGCACAGGAAGCCAGATATACGGAGTAAGGTGATTGCGGACGTTTCTGGCAGATTGCTTCGCACAAATTCCAAACTTGAAGGTAATATTCCTTACTGAACGTTCTACCCTGTGGCAAGAACTCATGATGCACCACGCCCCTGCAATCGAAGAAAACTTGAAGCAAAGCTTCACTTTCGACCAAACTTGGCGCGCTTTTTCCGTCTTATCAGCTTCATTTTCCATGACGTGAGCTTAAACCCATGATCCGTCACAATTATGACGCTCTGGAGCAAATATGGGGTGTCGCGGACAGAGTTCAACAGCTCCTTAGCAACGTTAATGAGATGGTGCTTTTGGTTCAAATTGAGCGTCTTTGGTACGAATTCTAGTCTCATGCCCAAATCACTGGACAAAGTCAAACAGTCCTCTTTTGAACAGATCTCCTACAGTAACAAGAAACTGAAGAATGTTCATCTTGTAAAGAACAAACTAACAGCTACAATGCAATTCTGTATAATCCATAGAGTATAAAACTGAAAGGGTATATTCTCTGTCACTGCTAATCTCTCTTTCATATAACCTTACCCCGCTGACATGTATCACTCCGCGTGCAACTACCTTCCCCCTCACCCTCATTGGCTAATACTTTCGCACCATAGGCCATAGGTGGTGCCTTCCCGTCACATTTAAACCTGCAGTAAACGTCATAATAATTGCTAGGAAGATAGATAAAATCATACAAATGAGGATATGAAGGCGTGCAAAAATACAAGTTTATAATGAAACTGAGCAAGCTGAAAGTGAATGAATGAACAATGAAACTGAAATAAGTTTATAATGAAAGGCGTGCAGAATTTTCCACTAGGATTTTTTAAACCAGCACATATACCTTGCAAAATATGCTTGCCTTTCAGTCTTAAAAGTCATGTCACGCCATACTTATCGTGTGTCCTTCATTCACCCAAGTCTCGTCAAGGTTGTGTATTTTGAGACTTGTATCCCGGTACAGTATGATTGTCCTTAAATAACGTCTTCGCCACACAGCAATATCGCCCCTGGAGTGGTAAGTTTTCCTGTTGTCTCAATTACATGTTGCGATGTTCCTACGCATCTAACACACCTGTAAGTTCAGAGCACCGCTGTTCGGCTTCTGCCACTGACAAAGACGGATTCTTCTCTGTTAGTGCATTAAACACATGCAGTACAATTCTTTTTTCGCCGCTTTTTAAATTTTTTTCCTTACGATGCTTCAGCGAAAAACTGACGGTAGACTCTGCCATTATTTGCATAAATATACGCGCAATAAAGATCAATAAAATACTTTAGCTCTCGCACTCGGCACAACACACCTTTGAATGGCACTATATGACATATCCAGGTCAAAACAAGGTCAGTGATGAAAGTTATATAAACAAATTTGTTATCACTACCGCTAAAGCACGTGCCATCGTGTCATATGAAATGCGTACTTGAGAGCAAAGGAAACTCCTCTTTACTTCGTTTAAGAATTAACATGCATTTCATATGAATCAACTCTGTTGCGTAATATATTTCATTAAAACAGTTACGAAAATATAAATTTGACAATTCTCTTCCAAGATATATATAAAGATATATCACCATGTTAAATACTGAAGTAATTTTTACCGCACAACAGTCTATACTAAAATAGCAGCCAATGAGAGATGATTAGGTCACGTGACCGTTAAAAGTTACAGGCCAAGCTTATGGGAAACAAGGATTTGTTGCAAAATAGTTCCTCCACTTGTTTGAAATAACAAAAAGATGATACTCAAGAATAATGGTGCTTAGAAGGCCAGTTAAGAAACTGTTGTTTAATATGAAGCAACTTCATATATTAAGAAAAGAATTTAATTGTGAAACATTTCAAAGTTATGGAAAACCTATTTCCGCTACATTAAATAGTTTGTCAAAACAAAGAAAGGAACAGAAATTAGAACTCTTGTGATTTAGAACCCGGATAATCGCCGCACTACAGTCACACCATTTATCCTTTCGCGCATTTTATAACCAAGACGGAATACAAGTTTGGGTACTGTTGATTGTGTTCCCGTAGCTCCAATGTAAACTTTAGGATTCTCTCGCATACTTTCTGGTCAGCGTTCGTTCAATTCATTTACCATGATGTTTTCCTGTTACTGCATATCCTCTAATGTCATGTAGTAATAAGTTAGCCGTAAGAAAACACTTGTAAATTGTTTTACTGAGTCTAATAAACTGAAAATTTGAGGATAACATTTTGACTCCAGGCTGGGGTTCGAAACGCGAAGTCTCGTTCCAGTGATACAGCGTAGGTTTTACTAATGTGCTACAAGAGCCGTCGATGGTGCATCGTTTATCTACAGGTACAGTGGTTGGTTCTATTAAAATCATAATTCCACGTATTTTCTCTTTTCTTTGATATCCTATAATGTAATGCAGAGACAGCCTAGCCACAAGAGCACAATTGTAATTTAGTTCGTTGCACCATCCAACAAAGTAAAAGAATTGGATATACCTAGAATATCTCGGCAGTCACGAGATGCAGAGATAGTCGCAAATATTTATCATGGTGGATTCAGTATTATATTTCGAACCAAAGCACTTCGTTTTGTAAAGAATTGTTTTCAATATATAAATCATGTAACGTGATTAATACATAAAAGATATAAAACCCCAATGTGCGGACAAGAGTAAATAATGTGTATGAAAATGTCTCATAGCGACACTAATTAATACGTTTTATATATCAAATCAATTACAAACTTGCAAAGAGTAAGACTGTTTTGAAAAATTGATTTTCTCAACTAAAGGCTACTGTGTGCAAAATGTAATAAAATGAAAAGTATAGAAATAATAAGTATAGAGCTAATTAATTAACTTACATTAGTACTTTAATTTACAATTATGACATTAAGGAAGAAGGTTTGAATGAATACTAAAATAAAGTGTAGATCAATTACATCAAAGAGCTAAAATGTTCACATATACTTATTAGAGAAAAGAAGTTGCCTCAATAGGAAACGGTTATTCATAATGAGAGAATTAATAATAAAGAGAGGTAATGAAAGGAGTGGTACAGTCCGGTGCACGGAATGTTTCCGATATATGGAGCAGCGGTTTAGGTTGGTAGGTGAATGGTAGCATGCCCTCAGATGGAGCCCCTGTAAGCGATAGGAAAGCATGCACCTGCCCTTTGCTTCGCGATGGCGGAGGTGAAACAGAAGTCTAGATAGTTTAAGCTACATTGAAGCATATAATTCAAAATATGTCTCATAGGTGTTTGATTATTTTATCAGCGGTTATTGAGTACAGGAGCAGATTGCCCATCGATTTCGAATAATGAACCTTCTCAGATTTGTGTAGTTTTCTTAGGAAAGGAATGAGCGATGGGACAGATTTATCTGCTTTATTATGTATAGCCACTTGAGTTCCACATTGCGCTTACTTATTTCGAATAATCTCATTTGTTTACAAAATGACTTCTGAGCTCTATCTGCACAAAATATACCGAGCATTCTAAAGCATATTTTCGTCACATAGATAAACATAAGGGTAAAACACAAAGTCGATAATAGTCTAGTAATTAATCCACTAAACCCCATTCCCTATAACCCATGCCTTGTCCTCCGCGGTTCCCGAATTATGACATCAAACCAATGAACGAAGCACACAGCAAAGATGTGGTGTTGACAATCGCTCCACTATGGTTAAATTCCTCATTAGCCCCTCCCCTTGCACTGCGCACCTTGGCTGCATGCGTTGTTAAAAAATGAAATGTGTAATGTTTAACGCCAGCTTTTACTACATACGGCACTGCAGGCGATGACACTGATGATACATGAGATGATGATGGAGTACCAGTGGAATGAGATGGCGGGGGAAACCGGAGGTCCCGGAGAAAACCCGCCCAGCGCCGTGTTGTCCACCACAAATCTCACTTTGCAGTCGCCTGGGATCAAATCCAGGCCGCCTTGGTGAGAGCCAAGTGGTCTAACCACTGAGCCACGGCGCGGCCATGCGCGCCTTGTTCATCGGTCATTCTTTGTGTTATTGTTTGTTGATATAATCCAATAAGAGATTGGCACAGCCAGGACTGGTGTAAAACATGAATAGTGAAACTGTTATGCCAACATTGTATAAAGTAACACACCAAAAATACTAACAGCATGGGAACATTTTGGTGCACCGGACTGTACATAAGAGACCGAAAGGTAGAAATGGTAGACGAGTATGACTATTTAGGTGTAAGGATGTGTAGCAGTGGAGGGTGGGGCGCACAGAAAAGTGATAGCTAACGGTAGGTATGAATCCAGAACAATGTACTCAGTGGAGGTATGGGGCACATTAGAGATAGGAACAGAATGAGACCACATATATAGACTGCTTTGTAAGGAACTAATAGTGCTGCCAAAATAGGCACCAAGAGAAATGGCATTTCTAGAATTGGGTAATACGGGAAGGGGAATAATAACAGAGAGAATATTGAAAATCTGATATAAGTGTATTAAAGAGTAGAAAGAGGAATTATTAAAGTTGTGCATGAAACAACATAAAAGCATTAAGAACACAAACAGTTGGTGATAGGAATTGGAAATAATGGTTTCGAAGATAGGCATGGGAGACTTATGGAGAGAAGAGAAGTCAAATCAGAGCGCCTTTCGGTAGCATGTCTACCTCACGTTCAAGATGTCCCGAGTTCGAATCCCGGTCAGGGTGAGTTACCTGGATAAAGATTTTTCCGGAGTTTTCCCTTATCCTGATAGACGAATATCGGGTAACTCTAAGCTCCATGGACCCCGGACGCATTGAGGATCATTTCACCCATTTCAGCGCGTTTCCCAAGGAAGTGAGAAACAGGGTACTACACATAAATAGGCAGGAGATATGTGAAATTTTAGAAGAAAAGAAATATCTGAAATTTTATAAGGAAATAAAGACAGAATGGAGCAGGGACCTTATTTAAATCAATGTGACAAACCTGGAAGAGAACGTACAGCATCGGTGAGAGTAAGAATAATATACTTAAAAGGGTTGAGAAGTAAGGAGGGAGGGATGTGTGAATTTTGTGCAGATAAAGAGAGCACTGATCATTACCTGGTAGAATATAACGAATTAACAAATTTCAGCAGAAAAATATGGGATAGGAAATGGAACAGTGTGAGCAAAGAGGTAGTGGCGTTACGCATGTTAACGGGAACGGTTGTAAAGTAAAGTAGATGTATAGGAGAATCGTTATATAAGCTAACAGAAATGTGGACTAGGGTAAAAGAAGCGAAGACCAAGAAGAAATGACACCAAGCTGCGCAGGAATACAAACGCTTATGGCCAGGGGACCTGAGTCAGCGAGTAAATATAAGGATCAGTAATTTCCTGTTGGTAAGGAGATATAATGTAATTATACTGACACCATAATGAAGATCTTCACAGCTATAAAGTGAAAGCAACTTCAATCGCGTAATTTGCTCTACATGGGAAATAGATTCTTGTGCTTCAATTGGCTAAGGCTGTGTATGAATCGATTACTACCCACCAAGCTAGCAACGAACTCTGCTTCAGCCATCAAAGGATTTGGTTCTCGAAGATTTCCAGATCGGTTTGCTTTACAACAGCCATTAACGAAGGACAGGTATTGAGTAAATCTATCATAAGGTTTCCTCGCCCACAAAATTAAGCTATACCATAAACCAAATTTATTTTAACATGTATACTAACCACCAAAAGTCTCCTTGTTGCCCTCCGAAAAGAGAGACAATCCTCTTTGCAAAACAAGGCTAGAACTACTACCAAAGAAACTTAGCTACTGCATTAACGGTGTGTCATTCAAAATATTGCCTATACTAGATCAAGTATCAAACACCTAGTATCATATAGGACGTAGTGAATGAGATACTTTGCCCTTTACGAAAGCAACAACCCGTGGGAAGTGGGAAATTAAATGTCCTGAAAGAGAGGAGATTGAGTATTTGAAAGAGATCAAGGGGGATATCATATCTGTTACTGTCGATTTTTAAAACGATTTTATGCGTTTTATTCAAAAGGAGTGGAGAATCAAAAGCCCCTTTGATGGCGACTGCTATCGCTGGCTATTCAAACAACTTTTTTTTATTAATAATTGACTCAATGGCATTGGCCCGACAGTACAAAATAAATAATAAAGGCAGCTGAGATACAGTAGCCCACTGTAAAAGCTGCCACTACCCCTCAGAGTAATTTTATTCGCTTAATTAAACAAATCAAATCAACTACCTATAACAGAAAACTATACATTTAAATATTGATTAATTACCCTGAAAGGTTTTTACTTGTAGTCCCCTAAATTAACTCGGATCAGATTATAAAGTAATGAATAAGAAAATGGATTTGCGGTACCTATAATTTAAAATGCAGTAGGAAAAATGATGTATAACTGAATAACCTTTCTGGTACTTTAGATATTAGATGATAATGGATGGAAATAAAACACAATCTAGACTAAAACAAAATGTATTATAAATAAAAGAAAATGCAAAGTAGCGTATAAAAAGACAGCGCTCATAGACTTTCCCTACTCTGGTCCAAATTATTAGCTGGTATAAGCATGTGGTGCTATTATCTTGTTGCTAATTTTCCTGTAGGTCCAAGGGGAATTGAAACTGACTTTTATTTATGGACTCTCCTCAACTGCTGAGATTTTCAGCATCCCATTTTATATTGGGTAAGAAATTGCTTGAGGTTCTTTTATGTACCGTAATACCTTTGACACAAAACACACAGGTTTTTCTTCCCTACCTAAGGAATCCATGCTCAGCATTTAAACGCGCGAAGAGGTCCATCTCCCTGTGCGGGGTTTCAACCCACTACCTCGGGACCCAGCGGCTAGCATGTTATTCTAGTCACGGACGACGACCTAGATGCAACGTAAATGTGGGAAGAGTGTAACCTTTAAGCAACAGTCAAATATTTAAAAAGTGGATCGTACTGACTTTGAAATTGCATTTTCTTAGCTGTCCAAGGGATACAAATAAATAAATAACGACGTTCCATTTATAAAAATATAAGTACTGGAACACTAAAACAAATGACACAGAACATTTTGGAAATGGTTCAGTCCAGACGTTCCAAAGTGTTATGGCCTGTTTTTTCGTCGCTAAGATTTTGTCCAGCTCTGAGCATATTACAAGAAAATTCAACATATCCATTTCAGTTGTCATGAATATATCTTATATCCATATCTGAATCTAGGTCTGGAAAATCATTTTTGAGAGAATCAAAATTTCAGAAAATATTTCTCTTAAACATTAGCCTGGCGTGGAAGGAGTATTCTTAAAGCTCTTTGTTTCAGATCCGTGGATGACGCATTAGATACGAAATTTGGCATTTTGTTGACTTCGTTTCCGTGTGTTTTCCCCTTCCACGCTTAAACATATTCGCCCGCGAGTCGATTGGGATCCAGCGGACATCAAGTCGTGCAACTTCCCTGGTATCTCGATGTCTAATTTTTTATTTGGAATGTCGTATTTCCCACAATTATTTTGATTATATAGTAGAGAAAGTAATAATTTATAAAAACTAAGTAAATACAGAGTGAACATTTGAAGGGATAAGTAAAGTATAGAGGTTCTCCACAGAGTACTCCGAAGTAGAAGTAGAGAAAATTCAGTGTATGCTCAAACGGCCAAATTTCCCTGTCGGCAATAATTCCTTCGTAGTGTAAGTCATAATTTATTTATCTCTATTTAGACCTCCATTTTGTATCAACAATTCTATACAGGTATCCCAAAAGTAGACCGACGAACTTCGGGGGCTGATAGATAATATTTTAAACACTCCTGTCAAGGAAAATTTTTTGCTCCGATGCTTCTTCTTCGTCTTCTTCTTCTTTTGTAATTCACTTCTTCTAACGTTAAGTCATATCGGACGATGAATGGAATGGATGAAATGATGTTCAAATGACTCCGGGGTCCATGGAGCTTAGTGATACCCGACATTCGTCATACAGGAGAAGGGAAAACCCCGGAAAAACCTTATCCAGGTAACTCACCCTGACCGAGATTCGAAATCGGGACCTCTTGAACGTGACGCAGACATGTTACCACCACGCTACCAATGCGGGCTGCGATGCTTCGTTTAAACGCTAAACGAGTCACTGTCATAGCAAATCTCAGAACATAAATACATTGCGATTGAGACAAAGTGATACATTCTACCGTACTCTAGCAAAGACATCTGCAATTTTTCTGATTTCACCACCTTCCCAGGTTATTCTTTCCACAAGATCCACTTCAGACTTAACAAGTGTTTCGTACTCTACAGTCTTCATGTGCCCCAAATGAAAAAGAAGCTAAGTAGAGTAAGGTCAGGGGAGCGTGCCGGCCATTCAAGGGATCCATCTCTGCTAATCCAGTGATTGCCGTACATAAACATAGGATGACGTAATTCAGCATCAAAGTGAACTTGTGCCCATCATGTTGAAATCACACTTAAGTATTTCCATTAGATCAGGCAGATCTAATTAAAGTTATATCAGACATTAGTTTTGAACTTTTGCAGAAATAATAAGTAATTTTAAGCATTAAGTCGGATCAATAAAATGTATGGTCCTATTAAGAAGTTATCCACATTACCGACTCACACATTAAAACCAGTTGATCTGAATTGCCTGTGGATTTTCGAAGGCCCAAACATGTGAATTCTTACAGTTAAATAAGTGCCCATTCTGACGTAGAATGCAAACAGTAGATTGATTTCAGTTTTGTCCAGATAACACTGACAAAATTGTTGTCCCAGAGGATAGTGTTCAGGCCTCATTGCATGGACCTTTCCAAGGTGAAAATGGTGCATCAACATTTCCTGCAGATTTCTTCTTACAGTAGAAAGGTAGAGTCAGAATGAAAAATTCAATGCCTTAGCCTGGATTTGAACCACGGATCTTCTGGTCTCCATCC
The DNA here is from genome assembly GCA_030765055.1 of Mantis religiosa. Classification (NCBI taxonomy): domain Eukaryota; kingdom Metazoa; phylum Arthropoda; class Insecta; order Mantodea; family Mantidae; genus Mantis; species Mantis religiosa. The sequence goes on along the minus strand of CM060953.1, from coordinate 132,955,160 downwards.
AACCGCTCGAACTAATTGAGCTACTATGGCTAACGTGCCGACATGACGGAGACCAGAAGATCCGTGGTTCAGATCCCGGCTATAGCATTGAATTTTTCAGTCTGACTCTACCTCTCCATACTTGAGCCTACACACGGCCAGTGTAAAAGAACAATTAATTTCCACAGATTATCCATTCCTAATTTTAATTCCATTGAGGACATAACATTAAACATTTTTTTCTTTTTAAAATATTTCATGGATTTTACGAATATTTCAATATATTTGTTTATTTATATAATGTTGGTATTAATACACAAATATTATGGCGCTATAAATCCTGTGCTTTTGACCCTACTCAGGCACTGGTAATGTCATTACCTAGCAACAAGCAAGCAATGTGCATTCAAATGTTTATATTCTATCCAACTAAAAGCACTTGTCATATTTTTTTGTAAATATCTTTTGACTTTTGAGGACTTAATAAACCCTTAAAGATTTTGGCTTCCCTTAAAATCTCAACTGAAATGCTATCTATATTTTAATGCAATTCCCTTTATAACTACCACCCTTATTTCTTAAAAACTGTGGAGATCAACAAAATATGATTTCCTTAGCTAACGTTTTCTGTCATCTCTGCCATCTAATACATCATAATATTACATGTTATTTTACATGTGTTAATGCTAGAACTGCATGAAGCACATATAAAGCTTTTTATGCAATCTTCACTGTGAATATTCAATTTGTGTATTAAAATGCATCGGTATAAACCTAAATAATTTGTACCAGTAGGTACAACTTACCGCCTTCCATGTAATCAGACATCTCTTCTTGCGTTAAAACAGTTGCAGAACGCAACAGGACAGAAACAGTTAAACATACGAGTGGTGCGAGCGACGGCAAGTAGTTTCCAGGCGCGTACTAACCTATGTACTTAATGATAGACAAGTACAGTTAACAGCCGCTGGGTCCAGAGCTATGTTGGCTCGCGGCACTACTATGAGTTTAACTTGAATTGCCACTTTGCGTTCTGAAAAGTATGGAATAGCTGCTTGCATGAAAGACGCGGCAGTTGGGCCTCCTGGTATACGTGACAAAGGTCTAGAAAGCTGTTAGCTCAATTCTAATTCGGCAAAGGAATTGTAAAATGCTCTCATGGAGCAACATAATCGGCTCCATAGCCATTGCCATACAATATATTCAAGGCTTGATCAATGTCTTCACGATTGTGGTCGGCTCTAGATAAACAGTTTCAAGAAATTCCATTAAGATTTTGAAGACTCGGTTTACAAAAAATTTAAAATTATCCACAAACGAGAAACCTGCTGCAGCCGATTCTTTGGGTACCAGTTGCAGGCTCTTAGGGAGTCTTATTGAGGAACGCACAAGTGAGTATGTAAGAAAGTATCTACCTGGTATGAAGGTGACTATGAAAAAGCACATTATTTCATATCCAGAAAGTACAAATACTTTCTTTAGGTGATTATCCTATGAGATAATTTTTCGAGTGGAAAGTTCATAACGCTGACAGTGAGTCTAATTTGGAGATATGAGATTGGTTTTCAAGAGATGGCTTGTGTAATGCATACAAGAATTGACATGAATCCTAAGGCTGTAGAGAAGGTCCAACACCATGTGATGTTATAGTAAATATTTATTTTGCATTTTGTGATAACTATCTAGTGGGTATATATATATATATATATATATATATATATATATATATATATATAATGCCTGTTCGATTAAAGGAATATATTTGTGGTACTTTTTTCATACGTAAGCCCTTCCGGAGCTGCTATAGGAGGCCTCCATTATTATTCAGATAATCTGATTTGTTTAGAAAACAGTAACCTTTCATATTTCGTCTTAAATTGGCGAAATTATTTCAGTGTGCAGTTTTCAAACACTCGGAAGGAAGAGCAGGTACAGTTGTTTGGCTAACACATTCCTAGATGTGAAGAGTGGTTTTTCTGTTTGGTCACATATTAAAACAAAGACTATGAATCGAAGTTTATGTGGAGTTAGTAGAAAAATTAATTTCTGGTATTACCTTTCAGAGTGAACACATTCACCGCTTAAGCCTACTCAAAACCTTAAAATCCTCGGAGTACCCTGGATAGGTATCCACTTAGTGAGCATCCAGAGGGCTGTTCCATTAGCAATCCTAATAACACCACGGAGAAACCTTCAGAAACGGTTTCGTCTGTGGTCCGCATTCGGGGGACTCAGGTTCGATTCCCGTGGCCGACCTACCTGACCCCTGGGGTTTTTTGGGAGATTTCCCGGGTCACTAGCCGAATGCTGGATAGGTTAATTACATCCCCCGAATATCCTGTCCCTCCATTTCATCTCCAGTATCTTTTCACATCATCTCTCATCTGGTGCTGTGTTTCAGGGTAGAAGGTCGGCAGGTGACTCGGCAGAACATGGCAGGACGATATTCTCTTAGGGGAACTACTTCCTTCTCCGGTGGGACTCGCCTGGTGGGATCGTTGCCGTCCCGCAGTAGGGGAGCGTTTCCGTTGTCCTGGCCTATCGGGGGAGGTCTCTATCCAAGTAAACTGTAGGAATCCTGCCCTCTGTACTATCGTGGCTCCTTAGGTCGGCCGCCCTCTCTCTCCTTCGCCTCATCCTTCGGCACGGGGGTGTCCCATTTTGGGGCATAGGAACAATAGGCCCAGCATGGTGTCCTACGTACGCAATCCCCTCCGTAATGAAATCCAAATCCTAATGCTAACCTAGCCCACCTCGGTAGCGTGGTGGTAGCGAGTCTGCCTCACGTTCAAGAGGTCTTGAGTTCTAATCTCGGTCATGGTGAGTTATTTGGATAAGGTTTTTCCGGGGTTTTCCCTTATCCTGAAAGACGAATGTCGGGTAGCTCAAAACTCTATGGAACCTGGGCTCATTTGAGCATCATTTCACCCATTCCATTCATCGTCCGATATGACTTAACGTTGGAGGACGTAAAATTACAACAAAAGTGCTAACCTTCACAAAAGCCCCTCCAACCTCGAACATTGAAAATTTTTATTTTAGCTCTTATCTTATGTTGATGATGGAAATGATAAACATGAAGAGAAACTACTCCACCGCTCATCTACCCGCCCGGAGAAGCCAGGAAAAACCCTATTGTTAATGGGCAGTCACCGGATATTGAAACCTGACCTCCCGAATGCGAAGGTCACACGCTAATGCGGAGCTACCTCGCTGGATAGTGGAATGCGTTATCGCTTATTTTATTAAAAACTTAAGTTAGGAATAGGTAAATAAATTTAAAATATTAACTTCGGATTTTGCCTTGTATATACCTTGTTGAAGTATAGATAGGGAAGATGTTCATATTTTATAAAGCTCTCTAGTTGATTGCCAAACGTCCTCCTTAAACTTTCAAACCTTCATCCTCTATCTCTGTCGCTTATCCCTGCCATCTCAGTATCTGACACGACGGCGACTGATCTAAGGGCCCAACCGTTTCCATTTTCCTGTCTGTCTATACTACAAGGGAGCCAGCCCTTGGCTGCCGAGCTACCGACTTCCTACGGCGGGGAATTGGGTCTGATGGATAGATTGGGTTTTGCAAAAGCCGTTCCTTGGTGCTTGTAAGAGCGAGTTAACTTATCAAAGACAAGAAGCGGCAAAGACAGTAGCCTGGAGCTTGGACGTGAGGAGTTGGGGAAAGCTAAACAATAAGTTAGCTTCTGCATTATCTTGGAGCTACGGGAAACAAATGCTTGACTCAATTCAAAGTAGTGTCTCTAAGCGTCATCAGACAATAACTGTGGAATATTATGTTAATCTCTTAGCCCCTATACGTCTTACTTAAACTTACAGCTGTCGCCACCTTTCGCGTTTTCACATTTTTACTTCTTTACTCGCTTAGACAATCGTTGAGATTTAAACAGTTATTCTGATTAAAATGCACAGTTTAGTTCCGCAAAACCATTATTACGTTTAGAACAAGCAAACCTGTTATTTCAGACTTCATATAATGCAGTCCTTTAAACAAAATTTCCCCTGGTAATTTTAAAATGTAGCCGTATGAGGGTGTCCACTCAAGAGAGTGGAAATCCCCAGGATTTCAGTGATATTGTGCTTGAAATGTAAAAAACGTACATATATATTACAAATCAGTTAATCTATGTCTACATCCAAAACATGAGTTTTACTGCCGCAAGGGAATTTTTGTTTTGCTGTGACACCACAAAATAAAAATAAATAAATAAATAAATAAATAAAAAGCTTGTTTTTTGTGACGTTTCCGCTAAATGCAAATTCACAAGATTGGTTGTGGCATGATTACATACTTCAAGACTGTAAGGATAGTGTTCATATTCAATAGGTTCAGAGTTCGTATCGCGGTAGTTGCTTGGGTTGTTTGGTTTGTTCTTTTTTCACGGGGCATTCTCTTATCCTGTAAAGAGGAATGATACTCCTAACTCTCTCTATAGACCTCGAAATGATTTCACCCATTTCCCAAGTTTTCTTTGCTAAACCAGGAATAAGCTTTTTGAAAAAAAAAGAATATGGACGGATGTATTCTAATGCCAGTTGAACTGCAATCATAGTTCATATTTCTGCTTTTAGGAAAAACCCTTTCCTTAATTGGTTAATATGCTAGTAAAATAGTCTCAGTGGTACAGCACCTACAGTATGCTCTCTTTATGGCCTAACTATATGATGTACAAACTCAAAAATAAATAACATTATTAATGGTTTTAAACTCAGCAAGAGATGTAACCGGATTTGTAACGTTAACACATTTTCGATTACTACTATTTTAAAAAGTGTAAAAGTATCAATAGCACGACTGCTCCAGAATTTGTGGAAGAGCTGAGTTTAATCCATTTGAACCACAAAGTGGCATATTATTTAATAGAATGGGAGTTTTTTTATCTTATCTGGATGAAACGTCGTCTAAGGTGACACTCAGGTACCATATGAATTTCTGTCTTAATTAACCAATTTTAATGAAAGTTTAATATTAAGTTACACCTGCCATGATATACTCTTGGTATACATTTCACTGCTCTATATTAAATAGTTTTGAAACTAAAAATTATTTGAAAGTGCATCCTACACACGGCTAATGTGAAAGAACAATTAATTTCCATTAATTGACCTAATAGTGGTCCGAACTACAAAGCCAGGGCGTGAAAGTACTTACAGCGTAGAAAGTCTCCATTAACGTGGTTGTCTCATGTGTTTATGAGAACTCCTAGTAGTTTACCGGGAGAAACACGAGTCAGTTGGAGAATTTAATGTCATGTTGACACGTTGGCCATAGTAGCTCAAATGATTATAGTGGCTGGACGAAAACCAGAAGACCCATGGTTCAAATCCCGGCTATGACATTGAATTTTACATTCTGGCTCTACCCTTTCATAGTGCATCCTACACACTGCTAATGTGAAAGAACAATTAATTTCCACTAAAAATTATTTATCGTGTTTTATAGTAATAAAAGGTATACCTTTTGTAGTTTAGAATTACATTAGAGGTGCATAATTTTCCAAAATATTGATATTTATTAGAAATATGACTTTTTTATCTTTTGAATAGAATATAAAGGAACATTACGAATAATTACAAAGAAAAAATCATATACTTCTAGGTATGAGTGTGATCAACAAACTAATGCATAGTTTTCTTTAACACATATTCTAAATATTCTGAAAATTTCAATTTTATTCATCAATACTTACTGCAGAAAGGTTTACCCCAAAGCACAAGAATTTTTATATGGAGGCTTTTTTTTTTTCCTTTTTTTGTAATTTACGTCCTCTATCGTTAAGTCATATCGAACTGTGAATAAATTGGGTGAAATGATGCCCAAATGAGTCCAGGGTCCATGGATCTTAGAGTTACCCGACATTCGCCTTGAAGGATAAGGGAAAACCCCGGAAAACTCCTTATACGGGTAACTAATCCTAACCGAGATTCCAGCTTGTGACCTCTTGAACGTGAGGTAGGCACGCTACCATCAACGCTACCGAGGCGGCCATGTTATATGGAGAAAAAAGCTATTTAAAGTTTTGGAACACGCTTATTGAAAATATTGCTCTTCGTTCACTCATTAGAGTTCTCCCACAGCATACAACACTCCCTCTCCATCCAGCCTCAAATCTTCTTTGAACTTTTCTCACTAATTCAAAGTATATCCTCTTTTTTTCTCTCATAACACCACTGACCATAATCTAGCCTCGCATAGCTAACCTCTCTTTTCAATTGTTATCGATTTTATTTAATGTTACTGTATGTGTTATTTATCCTGTTATATACTTTATCTTTTTATATATTTCATTTAAATGTGTTCTTAATTCTTTTCCATTTATATTATAAATTTATCACCTATTGTATATGTTAAAGGACAGTAATTCCTCAGTTGTTAAATTGTATGCAATACTTATGTAATTGATCAATGACTTGTATAGTAATACTTCTGATCAGCCAAATAATAAATTTAAAAAGTCTTCTTTGATGACATTTGCAACTCTTGTTGCATTTCTCCTTTTGATTTCTATACCTACGCGTCGTCTAGCACTCTGCTTGACACGACGTTTATTTCTGCGTTTACTTATTTTGGTGTAAAAAAGAGAAACTTATGACTTACTTGCCAGTTCAGTCAAAAGCTGTCCTTGATTTACAAGGTATATAGCATCTGCCAGAGTCATGTCAATTTTTTTGGCTGAAACAAAGACCTCGTTGAGGCAAATATTCCAAATTACACAATGTAGACTTTCATTTACGTTTTGAGTCTTTCCTGTGGTACATCTTTCTAACAGTTCTGTTGAACACAACATTTTATAAAGGGGTATCATTTTCTGCACTACATTGATATTTAGAGGTTTATGGATCTCATTTTTGTGGCTCTCAGGCTTGCCACTTCTTGCAACAGCTGTGTTATAAAAGCAACAGGAGCTTACGCCTACTGGATATTTGCATTGTTCAGCGTATGCATACCTAAACCTATAGAGAATATTTCCATAGCTGCATGTCCTCTTCCAGATTTATAAAATCCTGTTACCATTTTCTTGTTTATACCAAAAGAATTTAGAATTCTTTTCAGTTTTTGTACCTTTTCTTTTGACTGAAAAGGCTTCATACCAAACATAATTATAGGCTTGGCACTTCACTACAATCTTCATAGGAAAACCATAGAACACTCTAAAATTCACAGTAGCGCACTCCTCTTTACATTCACTACATAATACTCTTGAAAACAAGTTCTTGAAGACATTGTCAACAAGAAGGTAACCTGGCTCTGCAACTTCATATTTACACAGGGGAGCAAATGCAACACCTTCGCTGTACAGTTATTAGCATAAGATTCTTCACTTTTATCTGCTGAGGAATGTTTCCATCTTGTTTCAGCTAAAACCTTAGCATTCTTTTTCTTTATTAACCTTCCACTACACATTTTTCCAATTATATTTGCTAAACTGGCACAAGCATTACAGCAATTGAACTACACTTTATAAACAATATAATTTATTTGTTTTATTTTAATTTTCTGTTAACAGATAGCAGCACTTGTGCAATAAGGGCAGCCAACATCTACATTTTTAAGATAAATATCTCATTAAAGTCTAAAAACCACAAACAGACATACTCTAGCTGTTATTACTGACATTTGACATATGTGCCACACTCACGTTTCACTGCAAGGGTGTAAATCAATTTTAAATACACCAACTTCCAGATGTATTAGACACATAATATTTAATGGCCATATTCTAGACATATTGAAGGCAACATTTATGAAAATATAAAAACGTTTTCTGAAAAAAATGCATTTTTGGCCATTTTGGTACCAGAGTGTCCCCTTACCTGGATGAAACATTGTAAAAACCAATAACATCACCATTGCTTATCAATTATCACATTTGTATGCTGTTCTGCAATTTTTGACACAAAACTTTGATTTTCGAACTGTTTCCTTATGATACGAGGTTGTTTATGCTACTACGCTTTTATATTCCCGCCTCAATAGCGTACATGGTAGCGTGTCTGCCTCACGTTCAAGAGGTCCCGAGTTCGAAACTCGGTCAGTGTGAGTTACCTGGATAATGCTCTTTCCGGGGTTTTCCCTTATCCTTCAAGACGAATGTCGGGTAACTTTAAGCTCTGTGAACCCTGGGATCATTTGAGCATCACTTCATCCGTTCCACTCATCGTCCGATATGACTTAATGTTGGAGGACGTAAATTACAACAACGCTTTTATGGTGATCCAGTTTTTATAATACGAGGAACGCGAAGCAACTGAACTATAGTTAACTCTTGCATGAGCCTGCACACTCTGGCACTAATCATGGAAAAAATATCAATCCTTGAAATTGTGTTATTTAAAAACTGTAAAATTGAGACGTAAAAAGGGCATATTTTGTAAATAGCTGAAAAACCATGCAAATCAGTCGTGTATCCATAAATATGCAGAAATAAATTGTATGTTTGCCTCTAATGGTTGTTAAATTTTATAGAAATAAAAAGAAAACCCAATTTGAGGATTTCTCAGACAGTCCTCACATGAATGTGACCTTAATTATTTGTTATGTTAATTTCAGAACGTATGCTTCGTAAATATTATTAAAATATTTATGAAAAAAGCAACAAAACTACATCTCATATAATCCGTCACAAATTAGAAGATAAAGGGTTCGCTTTAAAAAAAAATAATATCATGGTATTATAAAAGCTGACACAAGAGCGCAAGGATTATAAAATTTGGTTTTTGTTGTCGTACTTTCATGCAAACAGACAGGTTTTTTTGTAATTCATTGGTGCTCAAAGCCTATTTCGCGGTTAATATTCGACACATAATATTTCGGTTTGCATCATTACACATGCCGAGATTGTGTTCCTAACGCATTGACATCAGTCTCTGAATAGACGGAGCTGCAGTTTCTGAAATTCCTTGTATCAGGATGGTGGTTGCTGCCTAATACAGTCCCTAATGGCAGAGAAACAGTATACCAGCTAAAGTCCTCACTCGGGATAATAGAGACAAAAGCCCTTCCAGCAACCTGGTGGTTGTGGGGATAGTATATGCAGACAGGCATGCTGTCGGGCCTTAATATAGCAGACCTATGGGACAACTTGATCTCTGCTTGTAATGCGTAAGGTGCAGTTTAATTTACTTAAAATCCTTAAAGTAATTGCCAAATAGATCAAGTATTGATGAGCAATTGGAAAGATAAAATCAAAGTTCTTTAGTTATTCTTGAGTGTATGGAAGAACAGAGAAAGGGTAATGAAAGAACAAAAGAGGTATCGAAATGAGAATTGTACAATATATGACAGGATATACCAAACTGGATAAAGAAAGAACCACAGATATCCGCAGAGAAGTAGAGATGAAGAAGCGCGTTGAAGAAATAAAGCAAAAGAAGATATGACTTTTCATATAGAGAGAATGATATCGGAAATGATTTCTTTTCAATTAACAGTGCATCAACCACAAGGAATACCTAGGGAACGTGAAGATGAAGTGAACTAATAGACTTATCCCACGTAACTGCTGATGAAGACGATTATGTTGATTATTTATATCATAGATAAGATGAACTGGATAAATTGTCAAACACTTTTAAATTTATAAGCCAAAACTCTCCAAACGATGCTTCGCATGGAAAAATATTGTTCACATACATTCTTATCTAGACCACCAAGTTTGTAATTACAAAACATTTACTAAATAATAATTGCAGTGTACTGTCTAGCAAGTAAGAAATGCTCAAACCATAAGCTATAAATTGTTAATTCCTTTCCTCCCCCAATCGTATGCTTAAACATTTGTTTCTTTGGTATACAAGAAAATCTGGCCGTACCTGAAATTCGGTTCACCATCTTAGGGATTGGGGTTTCTTTTGAAGCATGCATACTAGAGTTCCTATTTCAATTAGAACGTTGGAGGGAGTTTACTAGATAATAACTATGTAAGAAAAAGTCTTTCCTGTTTGACTGATATGGCCGCTAATTACACATGCTGGTATACTGTTTCTCTGCCATTAGAGACTGTATTAGGCAGCTACCACCATCCTGATACAAGGAATGTGCTAGGAACACAATCTTGGTATGTGTTATGCAGCACTGGAAACCTCAAATCCAGCAATTTTTAACCAATCTTGCTGATACTTTTACCACTTAGTTCTGATGCATAGTGAACATAGAATTCAAAATGTGGTTTTTGTATCTTTAATAGCTTTTGCGTAACTAATTTGTAAAATTCAAAATTTGGGCAAAATTCAAACAGCTCCAAGTGATGAAAATTTTCAAAATTTTAGTTTTTCTATTTCTAGAAATATTCAGATGATTATGAAGCAAAGATCTATCATATAAATTTCTTATACTTCTTTTAGTTCCAGAGGGAGAAAAATAAGGCATGGAGCAAACAAAAAAAGCCAAAAAGTGATTAAACCTTTGATTTTATATCAATAACTTTAAAAATATAACGAACATTAAAAATTCATATGATAGAAATATTTGTTTGCTTTCTAAGAATATGTGTTGAAAAGTTTAGAAGTATGGCATCAAAACTGCATCCTGTGGAACATTTTGAATGACAAAAAATGTTGAAAAAACTATAACTGAGTAAATCAAATTTTAAAATCCAAAACATTTTCCCTCTCGGTTACATGCCTTGAAGTAGAGTAAGATGGACCATCCTGCTCCTTTTTTCTCTCTTCTGCAGCAGTTTTCTTCAATTTTAGTTTACTTCTGGATGTTTTAGAAGTTACCTTGGCACAAATTTCTGAATGAAGTAAGTGTAATTGGTCCTTCCCTTGGCCGCGCCGTGGCTCAGTGGTCAGACCACTTGGCTCTTACAAAGGCGGCCCGGGTTCGATCCCAGGCGACTACAAAGTGAGATTTGTGATCGACAACACGGCGCTGGGGCGGGTTTTCTCCGGGACCTCCAGTTTACCCCGCCATCTCACTACACCGGTTCTCCACCTTCATCTCATGTACCATCAGTGTCACCGCTTGCGGTGCCGTATGTGGTAAAAGCGGGCGTTAAACACTACACATTTAATTTCATTGATCCTTCCCTTGGCTAATTTTTGGGGATGTTGGTGAAATTTCAGTGTCCATTATGTCTGACTGCAGCGTGATTGAGGCAGAACAATCAAAATTGTGTTCATTGATGGCTGATATCACAGAAACCTGAAGTCTCTTCTTTGAAACAAATATTTCTTTTGGGCATTTACGCCATATCATGCTGTGTAAACTTTCATTTGCATTTTGCGTCTTAACCAATGTACATCTCCTTAGGATTTCATCTGATGCCAGCCTTTGGTCCACAGTCATTAGTTTTCTTACCACATCAGGCCTCAAATATGTTCCCATTGTTGTATTGTTATGTTTAGGTGTTTCTTCCCAAATATCTCTTAGCTTGTTCATGATCCTATGTACACAGTCAACAAAAGGTCTGTTCTTTCAAAAAAGTTTTACCTATAACCTATATAACAGTTATATGCAGGCTTAGATGTATAAAACGTGTTTATAAATGTTGAATGATACACTAAAATTCATTAATTATATATAAACAGCATGTAGTTCAACAACAAGCACAAGATAATCACGACCAAATTAGAAGCTCACACAAAAGCAAAAATATAAACATTATTATGTGCTTTCAATGTTTGTAGCCAGTGTTTTGTTTCCATGGTGCCACATATTGTGAGAAATAGCCATCATACCAACTCATAAAATTCCACCAGAAACTTTGCCCCTAATTTCAAATGTAATAATTTAGTACATTCAATCGAACTCAAATGACAGAATTCTGTGAATCCAAGGACCTGGCAGCACGTGTGCATGTGCATTTAATTTGTCATGTGAGGGTATATAAATGTCTGAAACTTATAAGTGTAGTTGGATTATGATTCTATAAAGTTCAAAGTATTTTATTAGCTCAAAAACAAAAACAAAATCATTTTTCCCATTTTTTAGCCAATTTCCGTGCTGCATTCCCTTAATCGAGAAAAGTATTGCCAGAAATTGATCCATTACTATCTTGTAGGTCCAGAGAGAATATTGCAGACTTTAAGCGATGGACAATCCCTTTTACAATAGAGAATATGTCATGGCTATGAAGTTATTTTCCCTTTGTATGATTAAGGGATAAATAAACGAAGAACTGTGTCAATTTGAGAAAAGTATAAGTATTGGAAAATGCAAACAAATAACAGCAAATATCTCCAAAATTGATCATCATTATATTTACTCCATAGATCAGACATATTGTCTGTTTCGGTTTTCTCTATCTCTTCTGCGGTGTGCCCACATCTCTTCTCCCTGCTGGTTTATAATTTAGTGCTATTTTGGAAGTCTATCATAGTCCATGCTTTCCAAATGTAAGTGACATTTATTTCTGTAGTCTTCTGTTTCTTCTTTTATAGATTCCACTTTCAACTCCATTCTATTTACAACATTATTTATGTCGTCTAGTTTGGTATATCCTTTATTTTTTCTCAGGAATTTAATTTGAGGTTTTGCATATCTCTTTCCACCTTCTTTGTTACAACCCAGGCTTCATTTCCGTATAAAAAAAAGCACTGACAGATTTTATAACACTTGATTTGGGTATACTTTCCTATTTTATTTCTTGAAAAGCTTTTAGTAATGTTCTGCATATAGTTTGAAATTTTGAGAGTTTCAAGTTAATGTCTTTCGACTGTTTCACAAACAAGGTATCTGAAATTTGCATAAAGCACTTTGTAAAACTTCACTTTTCTGTATTAATATTACATTGTCTGTATATAATAAAGTTTTTATATCTAATTGATTATTTTACCTAATTCCTTTGTTAAAAATCTTCTTCCATATACAGAGTGCTTCGAAACGACACCAAACCAATATATAGAAGAAGTTGCTCAGCTTCTATGTGACACATATAGATATTTTTTACCGCCAGAAAGCCGTATAAAACGGTCGAGAATTAGTGTGGAATAGGCAGTTACAGCAACAACGCCACGTGCCTCACACTATGAAGTTCGTAGGTAGGTGACTCACCGTGTCGCGTACTGTAGCTGTTTGTAGACGTACTGTATACTCCACGGTAGCTTCCTACTATTAAGAATTTCTTTGGCTTATGAAACAGCAAAGATGGAGTTATTCTTTAGTTATTTGTTTAACGTGTTCCAACAATCCGTTACAGCAGTTCATGACGGCAAATAAGCTGGTGGACATATGCACATTTTAGAGGGAATGTAATCTTAGTGAGATAGAGGATGGAAACATTAAAAGAACAGAGAACAATATCAAAGAAGTGTAGACAAAGTTAACCAAAACTAAATGCCTTATATAATGGGACAAGCATTTTATTTCACTGTGTTTAATAATACTAAATAAAACATTTGTAATTTAAAAGGAAGCTATTGATTTTACAGTAACTGATTGAAAACATTGTATAATTAAGATCACAGCAAAATGAACAACTTTGGAACTGTCCGAGTCATTAGTCGACCTTTTCACAATTAACTGCCCTTTGCCCCATTACCTGAAAGGTAGACTCGGGCCACTGGTAAAGAGCCAGGAGAAATACTTTAGTTTTACTGGCTGGTGCATCCCAAAAACAACTTTTGAGGTTCATTGTCCGCCTCGGTAGCGTAGATGGTAGTATGTCTACCTCACGTTCAAGAGGTCCCGAGTTCGAATCTAGGTCAGGGTGAGTTACCTAGATAAGATTTTTCCAGGGTTTTCCCTTATCCTTCAAGACGAATGTCGGGTAACTCTAAGCTCAATGGACCCTGGACTCATTTGAGCATCATTTCATTCAATTCATTCACCGTCCGATATAACTTAACGTTGGGGCGGACGTAAATGAAAAAAAAAAAAAAAAACCACCAGTGGCTCCTGCACTGCCTAGTCACAAAATAATTTAATATTTAATGCTGCATAAAATTATACCTAACAGAATTTCGAACCTGCGACACCGAAATTCGGGCGACTTAAGATTTAAACTACGAAATGGGTATATTCGTTCGTTCTCGTACCGAAACAACCTGTATATTAAATAAAGTGGGTCATGATCTTTTATTTATTGACATGGCTTGTGCTTTTTTTTTCCTTCACCCGCGTTTATAGTTGTATATGAATCTTCATATAGGCTTCTCAGTACTTGATTTGATGTCTGTGTATCCATATTCATCCATTATGTTCCATACTTTTTCTCTACTTTTATTATCAGAAGCTTTGTGGAAATATATAAAAGCTATATGAGTTGTTAAGTTATATTCTCTCCTTTTCTCGAATATCCGCTGAGTTATAAATATATTATCAATGGTAGATCTTCCTCTAGGAAGGCCAGTTTGTACTACTTCTAATGTTGCTTCCGAGATAAACCTTAATCTTTCGTTTGTTATTTTAGCATATATATTTATGTATCATATTAAACAGACTTATGAGCCCTGCAATTCTCATAGTTTTTAAACATAGTTTTTAAAATATTCTTTTTGAAAATTTGGTATAGCTTCTACTGTTTTCCAGGATCATTGTATCTTTTTGCTCTTCCAACATTGATCCCATTGATTGTTTTCACAGTAAGCAGAAGCTGACCGTTCCATAAAAATGCATTTTACAAAATCTGTGTGTTTCAACGATCTTTACTTTTTTGTAGTCAAACTTCGTCTGCCTTACAATTTTTAAGTTATGCAAATGTCATTCAGAATGACTACTTCTAAGGATGTTCATCAGCAAATACAGCCTACGACAGCTGATAAGGAATACACATGCAATAAGGTAATCCAAACCTTTAGTCGGCAATCGTTCATATAGTTTCTAAAACCTATTTTTATCAGACTACCACGCTACATTTTGCGTGTGGGTGCTGGATGTATAAGACGTGTGGGCGAAGGTAAAATGTGATGTCATTCAAAATAGCATACGTGGGCATAAAGATATTATCCAATATTCAGTGGCAAATATAGAGTCCATTCAAAAGAGGCCACGTCACTCAAAGTCCATACAATTTTTTCAGCATATTTATTTCGATATTTTTATCTGATGTCAATACTATATACTCGGGTTTACGTTTGTAGATGGCAGCAACTGAAAAATGAATTTATATTAGCAGTTAAATCCTTTTCTCATAATTTATTACAATGCATTTGGAATGTAACCTACCAAGAGAATTAGGATTATTTATCTAACGGTTAGTTTGTTCTTTTGACCTCTCCTTTAGATGAGTAAAAAATTTTGAATTAAAACATGCATCACAAAGATCACGTATAGCAGTTCGGTTCCTAAATGTGCTAACAGTGGTCCAGAATATGTCTGATATGAAATCATGCGGAAGGTATAAAGGTATGCTGATGTACCTATATTTTGTATAATAATTGCAATTGTATTGTTAATGATGAAATATTTGAAGTTTAAGTCTCAGTTATCTTAAACTGAACCCACAGTTCAGTATTAGTGCATGACGAATCAAGAAAGCCTACGTTACTATAGCGGGTAGCTATGTCACCTCTTAAGTACAAAATATTTGCAAGCGCGAGGCTCACAAATCTGTACAGCTCCATATTCACTGCAATGGTTGTGTTTAATACCACAAACTAACGGCGCTGCAAATATTTGTACGTTTCCATTAGTTGTGTGATAGAATGTACAGTATTAAGAGCGCAAATTCTCCTCCCACTTTGAGACATTGCACCTTTTTTAATTATCGTTTATGGTGGCATGGAAAATTGTAGTACAATATTGCTCTATGTACCCATAATTATTTCACGTTATCACATAATATATAGGGTAGATAAATTATAATGGAACCCACTCACAGCCACTCACTACTACCCGAGACGGCTCTCAGTCGCCAGAGAAATTACGCTGGCAGATGCGGACTAGAATCCTAATAATAGATTTTTGAAATATTGACCTTAAGCTCTCAAACAGGCAGCTTACCTCATGTAAATATCTTCCAAAGCTCCGCAGAGATTTTCCTGTGATTTCTTGCACTATGTTTTCCCTAAGTTCCTGTAGTATAAGAGGATTGGAACGATAGTATTTGATTTTAAAGAACCCCATGAATAAAAGTCACAACTCGTTAGGGCAGGAGGTGAGGGTGCCACAAATTTCCACTAAATTATTCTATCATCAAACACCGCTCTTAGTGCATTTAATGATTCGGCAGTCGTATGTACTGTTGCAGAATCTTAGTGTAACCAACCATACGATTTCTCTTCTTCTATCAACCGACTGAAAAATAGCCTCAAGATTAACCCCTGATATTGTTCTGCATTAGTTTCATAAAAGACTATGGGCCTTACTATTCTCCAAGTACTTATTGCACATCATACTCCAAATTTCTCATCATAATGAGACATTTCGTCCAGTAGCACAGTTTTCTTTGAAACCCAGTATCCACTGTTTAGATAATTCAAATACCCAATTAAATGGAAACAAGATTTATCAATGAAAAGCAAAACTTGTGGTTGATGAAACTTCCTTCTATGGATTGCAAAGGTAAGTTAGAATAATTCAAAGGTTTTTAGCTTTAAAGTTTGCACACCTGTGTAGCGATAGCGCTTCAGTTTCAACAGAGTGTATCGTTCAAATGGTCATACGCTGCAGGAGCTTAGGGAAAACATTATGCAAGAAAACACAAGAATAGCTGCTGCTAAGCTTCGGAGAATAAGCGGGAATATTTACACGGAGGAGAAGGAAGCAGAAGGTCTGCATCTCCAGCATCATTATAAGGAAAGAATTCTAGTCCGCCTCTGCCGGCTTAAGTTCCCCGGCGACTGCCAGCCGTCTCACACAATAGAGAGAGAGGCCGCGAGTGGGTTCGATTATAACTTAACTACCCTATATAAGGTCAATTATTGTGTTATAACCTTTATTATTAGTTCTATATAAATAAAATTTTATTCTTGCGCATGTCATGTGGTGTGCTGAAATATCAGAATACGCAACAACCTCAAACATACCTATCCTTTCATCGCATCGTCCCGACTTTGACCACGGAATGGCGACCGTGCGCGCATACACACAACGACTTGCATACTACCACACAATCTTTGCATATTGTGACTGTGGGTTTGTGGAATTAAAATTCCGAGTTGGAGCTATTTAAATTATTCTTCATTTGCATAGAAGTACACTCGCAGTAGCAGTATTACGACACATACAATTACAATCTTCCAAGGTCGCCGTCCACAAACAAAAGCGTTCACACAATTCAGCTCTGATTACAACTCACGTCACGACTACTGTTTACAACTACTCTTGTTACAATTCCTGCTTACGACTGTTTACGACTGACTGTTGGCGAGTCGCCGCTTCCTTAAATATCTCTACCCATGTTACTAGATATTACAAACAAGAAATTGGATGTTCTGTAAGACAATCAAGATGTAACGATAATGTTCAATTTATCTCTTCATTTATTTCAGTAGACCTTTATCGCCGTGCTAAGTTTATCTACTTAGACAAGCTGTTTATCTTCGACGGGCACCGTCCGTCCCTTATCGCTCCGCGCCGGACTATCGTAAATAATGGGTTCGCGACAACATATAAATGATGGTTGCATGCTTTTCTGCTGCTGAAGCTGCCAATCGTGTTGGAATTCCTATCAATGTAGCTAAGAGATGAGTGAAATTGTACCAGGTAAGTCAGCTGCCCCTTATTCGCGAGTTTTATGCAATCCCCATTTTATACTCCAACATGAAAACACCGACCCCATTACTAAGTTCTACCCACGTATTTAACATGGTTATTTAACACTCAATGAAATTAGTACTAACATATATCTTATCACATCGCCAGTAATACATTCGTAATTAGCTGACGTTTGTAAGTCTGCAAATATTCACTGGAAGCAGCTAATACTATATGTTAGACGGAATGTTTATCTCACAAGTTACTCGCTAGCTCAGTTGGAACGAACGGAGAACTGCAATCTCATTCGTCTGTTGTGACAGTAATTCAGACCCTCTTCATAGGTATGTAGGTTTATACCTTGTTATGCTCACAATTTGCAATTATTATTCCAAAATTGTTACAATTTTTAGTTTGAATTGCTTTATTTATGTTTATAGCCTTGTTTGATGTTTATTGGTGAACTACAAGTAGGTAATTGTTTAAACACATCTATAGATAGGTGCAACTGAAATAAGTATCTATTATACACATTTGAGCCAGAAAACATGAAAATTACAGTATCAGAGTTTAACATGTCACAATTTTGCAGACATACAATTATTGTGGTATTCAAAATGTTGTTTCAAATTGGTATGTTTTGTGGTGCTAGAATTGCCCTTTTTCTATAACTAGAACGCGACTCCTCTAATAAAGCAAGTGCTCGTACTGATGACCTTCTTGGGTATTGCACGCTCTCGGGGACTTTATAATTAAATTTTTGTGAATTCGGTTTCCAAATTTTGATGAACATAAAAACGTAATTACAATGCTGAGACTCGAACCTCTGTCATTGGGTGTTAGGGCACAAGAGATGTCATAATCCCATTCAGCTTCGAGATTTGCCTGAAAGCACGTTCTCGGTTCAGTAGTATGACTTGTATGCCTGGCGCTATGCTTTTTCCACCTCGCGAGTTCTCATTTTCTTTGTATTTTAGTAATATTACATAAATGGCAAAAGCTCTTAAGCATGTTAATAGAGATGCATGAGACGTAGTTTAAGCAAAACTATAAATAAACCGTTGTTTAATAATAAGTCAGTTTTGACTATACGGGTCCAAGTTGGATGAGGTGTGTGCCCAAATTTTTCCTAATTTTTGGTAACAAGCCCTTACTCTAAGTACAAGAATTCGCCATTTTTATATCTGAAGGTGTTAGTGATAGGTCCCTTTCTTCCAAGTCGTTTACTGAATTAATTAGTCAGCTTTTATAATTCGCCTGGAAACCGGAATTCGCTTTCAGTAAAGTAGTCATATGTTTTTGAGGTGTACTTTAGCGAGCAGTACGTTTTGTTCCTTAAACCACTATTCCTCTGAAATTTGCGCATTCCTCTTTCTAAGAACGCCAGGCATAACCGTTTGGTAAGCGCCAAACTGGACTTTAAGGCTGACACGCCGTTTTATGTGTGGCCTACCTTCCAAAAAGTATAAGGCGTGGCTGTCTCACCTGGTACAGGGGAAGAACTCCAAGCTGATATCCTGGTTAAAGAAGAAAGCATTCGACCACTCCGAACCTAAAGGATAAGTGATTATTTAACACAAAAAGTCCCGAAATTATGCAAGATATGTGCTTAAAAGTATCCAGCAGATCTGGTGTTGTTGAGGTTAAGGACGCATTCAATGTATTATGGAGGTTGGATGAACAGTTTTCAATATAGTGTAATTCTTGAGCATATTTTGAATACCCTTATAAGTTTCATACAAACAGATGGAATAAGATAGAATATTAAATTCACTTAGGATAATACTCCTGTCCACACATGTCGAGCAATTTCAAATTAGTTCTCAGGGAGGGAACATATCACAGTGATGGAACGACCTTTCTGTTCACCAGATTTTAAACCTATCGAAAATGTGTGGGCTGAAGTGATAAAAACGTTGCATTCAAATTACCCTGCACATGTGCAAAGGACAATACTTGACTAATGGGTGCAATTCAATAAAGCCGGGATGTTGTAACCTCTCATCCATACTGCTGCATAAATCACGTTTTATACCGCTAAGTTTGAGAGCAGTTATGAATTCTGAATATTCATATACCGAATATAAACTTCTATTTATGCCGGTGTTTTCACTTTAGAGGATAAAGGCCACTGTTCATTAATTTTATTTAGTTACTTGCATATGTGAATGTTCTTTTTTATTCCACAGAAATCAGATATTACGTTAAAGTGCAACCTATTAAGGAAAGTATGACTTTTTACGACTAAACTATAAAACTATTAGCGTAAACACATAACTTTCGGATGATATTACCCAGGAGCTTACAAGTACTGGGAGTTTTAAACTGTTAGGCCATAGTATGACTACATAGAATTACGTCCGCTGTCTTTTTTATTAAATGTTAAACATTACAAACAATGTGCCCACCTCGGTGGCGTAGATGGCAGCCTCAAGAGGTCTCGAGTTGAATCTCGGTCAGGGTGAGTTACCTAGATAGGATTTTTCCGAGGTGTTCCTCTATCCTGAAAGATGGATGTCGGGTCACTCTAGGCTCTATGGACCCTGGGCTCACTGGAACATCATTTCAACAATTTCATTCATTGTCTCATATGACTTAACGTTGGAGGAGTACATTTAAAATAAAATTTTAAAATTGCAAACAATGACATTGTAAGACTTGAAGTTTTCACGGCAAGCATTACTAATCAAGGCTTCGCGGGTGATAAGCCGTGTTCTGAAGAAGGCCATGGAGTTTACAATGGCCGAAAGCTCGACGTTTATCAATTTGACACGGCTGATCACCCGCGAAGCCTTGATTAGTAATGACATTTTAGTTTTAAAATTTTGTTAATTGCAGTTCATTTATATGTTGAAGTAAATTTTGAAATTTGAAGATAAAACCTTATGTTTTAAAACCATTTTTATGTATAGTACTGCATATGCCATTTTATACTGTGAATTCAGTTCTACTTCAAGGAAACCATATAACTATTAGAAAGTTTGTATTAGAGGGGTGAACTTTTGAAAGCCTTTAGGGGACATTTTGTTCTACAGAACAGTACATAGGTTAACTATAGTAGCTTCGGTGTCCTCAAGTTATGTGGTTTATATACATGTGAGTTTGTTTTCTCTATGTTTTGCTCGAACCAGCTATTTTGTGAGTGGGTTTTATGGTGCTCATTTGGTTTTATCAGAACATATTGAATATAGATAAATTCATTTTAGCATTATATAACTGATCCTAATTGCTATTGTAGATCTACAAAGATGAGGGCTCATTTTTTTGAAGAGGTGATTGCTCTCAAACGTTAATTAAAATAGGACATTATTACTAAAAATTATGCCATATTATTTTAATTTTCAGTAATGAGTTGTAAATTTAAAGTATTCAGATCTCCCAAAAAAGGCGTAATCAATGTGTTCATTTGGAAAATAGTCTCAGTAGTCTATTCATGTTGTGGCTTTGTGGGTTCATGAAATTAAAAGTGCAGGTTACAAACACTAAAAATTGCTCTTTATTTCCGCAGAAACATACTTTGGTCAATCCTTACAGTAGCAGAATTACGCCACAGCACAATGCAACTTACAAGGTCATCGACCTCAAACAAAGTTCTCAAGACACAGCTGTTCTCGCACACGAGTCCAATTAACAACTGTTCCACAGTGGCGGGCGGTGGCTTCCTTTTATAGCTTACTCACTATTCCCGAAAATCGTGGAATGTTCTCAATCCGGACAGATTTAGAAAGAAGACGAACTCTCCAGAAATCCGTCTCCTTCCCCCACCGTTTAGGCAAGCTTTTATCTCCGCACTGCACGGTCCGTCTCTTTGAATGCGTTTGTCGCGCCGCCTCGCCACAACAATGCGTTCGCGACAATATGCGTTGTGAATACATCATTCAACGCTCAAAACGTGTGACAATGAAGTTTTAAAACTGAGCATAATTCTTCGTGTAATAAGTGTTTTGGCTTTATAATTTAGATTTATGTTTTATGTCTTCCAACAACGAAAAAGACCGATCAGGATCCTCAAAAAGATCTAAGTTATAACGTGGGGGGAAACTACCGCCCATTTAAGGTAATGTTTAAAAGAGAGCGTAATGCTAATCGCATTATTCCGAAATTAGCATCGAATTTCCAATATATATTGAGCTACCCCATTGCACTGTAATCACCTGATTAGTGATGGATTTTATCGTTAAAATATAGAAAGTAAACATATGTCCCTTTTTAAAGTTGAAAAACAACCAGACCAAATTCTATAAAGCGTTAAAAAGCCCCCAAATAAGATTTATTTTTATCTTTTTCCTCTTGTCATAAATCATTAAGAATACCAATGGTGGGAGAAACATTGTGATATAAACAATGTTTTATATCTGTAAAATTAAGGATTTGTTCTAAATTAAAATAAAATACTCAAGAGTAATGATTTCATGCTGCTTAATTATTATAATCTATTATGAATAGAAATAAGTAGCTTTGTTTAGTGATAAAACAGGCTTTTGCATGCTACTCGTAAAATACAATCAGAGATACAGTTTATCTGCAAAAAAACTCACACATAACACTATTTCCTTATTCTGTTCCTTCTGAGATTACAAGCTTCCTGTGACGACTTGAAACAGTTGACACATTTTATCCACTACGCTCTTGTTTATCATTAGAACAGAATCTATCACAGATTCTACACATGGTATCGTTACCACCAGAGCAGCTACTGTCGTTTTCATCAATTGAGATCTAACTTGGCTCTTTCAGTTTATGAACTATTTCTAGTTCAGTTCTATTTCAGTTTATGAACTTTCTGGAGAAAGATCTCGTCTCTTTTAATATATAGATTAATTGATGTAAAATAATCATTTCCTTAAACTAATCGTATATAGGCTAAGGTTTTGGATAGATAGAGCCATCATGACAAATTTATTGTCATAGCCGTGATTTGAAACACGGATCTCCTGGTTTTCGTCCAGTCGCTCTTACCCATTGAGCTACCATGGCCAACGTGCCGTCCTGACATTTCATACTTTAATTGACTCATATATTTTCCCGGTAAGCCACTAGGGGCTCTCGTATTCGAGATACACCGTTTGTGGCGACTTACCATCGTAAGTACTTGAATGCCAGTCTTCATCATTAAACTCTTATTATTTAAGTTAATTAATGGAAATTAGTCATTTCTTACACTAGCCGTATATAAGCTAAGGTTTTGGATAGATACTGGCCATGGGACCTCAATGGATAAGAGCAACTGGACGGAAATCAGGAGATCGGCGATTCAAATCCCGGCCGTGGCATTGAATTTTTCATGTTGGCTCTATCTGTCTCTTTGAATTTTTCTTAGTTTCTTTATTCTTTTAGTTTCCTGAGATTTTTTGCGGCTTTGTTAGCCTGGTGCTTCCAGACTAAATATATTATGCTTGTTATATGACTCCATGAGATTATTTTGAAGGAAGATTCAGTAATTATTGTCGGTGTTCCACGCCATCCACTTGGTCGTTTTACGTAGAAATTTGGGTAATGGCATAAATGTCTTTTGGTCATACTAAGGTAGGTAAAGCTACTGAGCTTATCCATGACAATAGTTGCTGATCTATCATTGGAGGAAGTTGACTTTTCGATGGTGGTGGTTGCTAACGATTTCAGAATGATGATGGTTGCTGGCTCGTCGATGAGGTAGACAATACTTCTCATCCTTCTCTATGTCCAGTAAACAAAGATTAAGAACATGCACAAAATCTAATTTGGATGTTTTAATTCAGAAGTAGTTAGGCGAACTATAAATAATTTTCAAAGTACAGAAAAACAAAGACCAACTTTGAATAAAGTGCTTATGAAGCTAAAAATTCTACTGACTTCCAAGGCAGTGTCTGAAAATTAAGAAGAGTTCTTTTGAAGCTAGGATTATTTGGGAGAAAAAAAAACACTAAGCGTGACGCAAAAATTTTAATCGAACATCGTACCATCGTACCATACGTAATTCGTTATCAATTTTTAATAAATTATTTTTATTTATGATTTTAAGTATTTAAGAAATATTCGCAGATATCGAAGTGAAGTTTATATAGTTTATATGGATGAAACTTATATAAATACAGCACATACTGGACTCTGTAGCGATATTGAAAGGCCGACAGTTGTTTATCATGCCTGCTGGAGGAAAACAAGGTTTTGTTCCAAATGCCTATGTGCTATATAAGATCGAACAAAAGCGTCAAGTGTAAATGTAAGATTTGAATATTTTAGGAATATTTAATGTGTTGCTTAATGACAGAAAAAATAGGCAGAGTCTTTGCTGGCGTGTAAAACGTGCGCTTATGTAAAGGACCTCTGCCGGTACACGCACTACACTTGGCAATAGCGCTCCGCTTGAGCATTGGTCTACGTTCACATGCCTTTAACTTTTGCGAGCGGTATAAGGCTCTATGTAATATGTGAAAACTATGTAGCTTTTACGATATTAAATAAGTATGGAATAAAAGGTAATGTATAACTGTTTAATATGTCATCTAATTATATGTTTAAGTAGATGTTGTATCAAGATTATATATTATATTTAACGATGCTTCCCACACAATAGTCGTTGGTAATAATCATTATTTTCGCTATATGTAACAGAGGAGCAGTAATTAATTAATTCTCGGTAAAACGAACATATATGGTTTTGTTGCTCTGGTTAATTGAGTTATATTATTCTTCCCTTTCAATATTAATGACCATGAGTACGGAAAATAAATAGCATTACGGTATGCAGCAAATGAGCACAATATTTCGGATCATATAAATTATACCTAAAAATGTAAAAGAAAAACTCACTATAAAGGTCTTATAAATCATTATAAGAGAGTTAATAGAGGAAACTCCTTCTGATTCTTCAAACGCGGAAATGGAAGCAAAGGATCCTAACCGTGGAAAGGAGCCGAAAAGTCACTAACATTTTCTTCTTATTTGGAGAAAGCGACCTTTTCAAAGTAGAGTGAACTGTTCCATGTCCTGGAAGTTGTTGACATATCATATCAGTTGATAGCAGCCTATAGGACATTTCTGAAAACTAAAAAATTGATCCTGAAAGTAATTCTGCAATTTGTAGATTTAGCTTGTGATAACTCTTGGCTGCAATAGAGACAGCACTGTCAATAAAATCAAGAACATAAAAAGGATACTTTTGATCTCTTCCATTTCCACATGGCAGTAGGGGAATCATTAATATCAACACCAAAGGGAAAACTACATAATGAATCAGAAAACGAGTATGAGGAAGAAGAACTACGAAAGAAGATATACAGACCCGTAAAATCTCAATGTGCTCAATGTGTGGACAAGAGATTGGATAATTTTAGCCACTGGGGACTATCTAAGGACTGCAAGGTACTGGAGACGTAGTGAGTGCTATAAGAGAATAAGAACCAGATGCATTAAATGCAATGTATACGCGTGTTTGAGCAAAGATTTTAACTGTTTCCATACTTATGACGCTGTGAAATAAAGTGTTAACGACATGTACACCTTAAGAAATAGGTCCCGACCCACACAAATGTGTGGGTCCTAACTTTCTAATAAAATAATTTGTATTGTGTATTTTACTTATGTTTCTGCAAATTGTGTATTTTTCTATAGTGAAACATAGGAAGAGCCAAAATAAATACTATACGCTTGGGCCTGAAAGAGATATAGAAATTTTATGAAGAACTAAGGGAATGATATCAATTAAATAATTTGTCCCAGATTCATTTAAAGGACTACGTATGCTATATACATTTGTGGTTTGCTGTATCAGGCAGAACAGGGGCTTAAGATTTTTTTTTAAACCGAGAGTGATATCGATGAGTACTTTGAATGCGTTTTTAATTACTGTTGTCCTATAATTCATATTGCCTTAAAATCTTTTTGAAAGAGAATATATTTGGATGCTCATCTAAACATGCCCTCCTGATAGAAACTCTGGAGCAAATGCAACTCTAAACGATGTAGACAAAAATAAAAAAATGAATATTCATAATGTTCTATGCCACATACGTTTGCTTATAAATGACTACCAAAGAATAAAAGTGTTAGGTGATTTTTGTGTAAGCTTCCCACACAATAGTCGTTGGTTATAATCATTACCGCCGCTACAGGAAACCGAGGAGCTGCAATTAATTAATTCTCGGTAAAACGTACATATATAGTTTTGTTGCTCTGGTTAATTGATTTATATTATTTTTGCCTTTCAATATTAATTCGTAAATAAATACACCTTTTACCGGTTTACAACACATGAAAAACTACCACAACCAAATATCTGTGTAAATGTGGTAATTGTTTGAAATTTGTTCCATGCTCTCGCCCCCAGAATTCCGGCTTAGCAGGGATGGAAATGAAATCAATGTTCATGTAGGGATTATGTCCCCCTGAAGCCCAAACGAGCATTAAAGTGGCTCATTTCATATTCCATTTTGTATTCTATCACTTGTTGGCGTACATGGTGCTCAGGAATCCAGACATTTCCAATGTAATAGAATCCGATAACGTTACACGTTGCCATAAAACAATTAAGACAATAATATTTATTCTATTTTTAAAACATTTAATAACTCTCTAAGTAACTGATTTATCTAAGTATCGTGCTGCTTTTCTTCATTGGTTATTAGTGTCTTATGCTTTCTTTGTTTTAATCTGGAGAACAGAGATGGTCTCAGTTCTTGGTTTTAATATTCAGAGTAGTTTAGTTGTCTAAGAAATAAATTCTTTATACTTTGATCTGGTACAAGCGTTATGTGACCTGTAGTTAGTTCCAGTAGGTACACTTAAAGTTGCAATGAAATCAAATTCCAAAATTTATTCTTACCGTAATTTTGCAATCACGTATACATTGCCTCAGGAAATCCTTCAAAAGTTGTGTTCGTGTTATGTAGTATTACGACATAGTAGCAAGTAAAGTTATCTGAATAAACAACCACAAACTAATTCAGATTTATTTAATGAAGAAACTACTAATTTATAATGGTTGGAATTTATTAAGAACCTCGTTAAAGCAGCAAGCTGTGTCTTTATTCAGCTTCCGCTGTCATTTAACTACATAACTGTAACTTCACTAATATTTAGTTCAAATTTTCAAGTCACTAAGTTCTTAGTACTGCTTATATTAGAGGAAAATGATATACAGATACTCCAAAAGTATCGTATAATACATGTGTATATGTTTAAGGTTTATGGATAGCAGAAAATCATCACAATAAAGTACATCAGGAATACTTTCTTACTTATTGATTAGCGAAAAAAAAAAAAGAATTCAATAAAGAAACACATATTATCTATTCAAATAAATATAGTTAAACATTCTTAAGAAAGGATACAATATAGGAATGCAAAATAAGTATTCGTCTGCACACAAAAAATGGTGTAGAATGTTACGGTTAGTACTTAGTAGGCCCTCCATTCCTCTTTATAATCTGTTGCATTATCCTTACCATGGATTTCACCAAAGATTTTGCTATTTCCACTGTAATTTTACGCCATTCATCTTGAAGAGCGTTCATTAGATCCTTTATATTAGATACCTAATGATTCCTAATATTAGTATCCAGTATACTCCACAAATTCTCTATTGAATTCACATTTGGGGATTCCAGTGATGTCGGCATCCATTGTGGACTATTATACAACAACCATAGCCTTGTATCCAGAGCTGCAGATAGGTATGGGTCATTCTTGGATAAATGCAGAGTATGGGTATAGAGGCTTCTGGAAAGAGGTTAAGCTAAGATTAGAAGATATTGACAGACAAAATATTTTTGCCAATATAAGTGACAAAAGCTCACTAAGATTATATAGAGAAACAAAAATAACCTGGGGGAGGGAAGGATATATAGATATATGTAGTAAGTTAGGGCGAGAAGGTTTTGCTTGGGCGAGAACAGGAGTGAGAAACTTGAAAGGTATAGGTCAAGAGAGGGAGCTAGATAAATGTCCATTGTGTGGAGAAGAGAATACAGATTTCCATTGTATACTAAATTGTAGTCAAACAAAGATATGGAGAGAGCAGGCTTGGCTACGTAAATAGGACAGTTTGGGGGGGGGGGTGAAGTAGTGATTAGAAAAATGTTGTCAGTAAAAGGAGAAAAGAACAGGAGAAATATATTGAATTATTTAGGGAAAGTTAAAGAGAGATGGCTAAGAACAATTAAGAGAAAAATGTAGAGTGAGATGGGTGAAATGGCAGAAAGTGTAAAAAGGAGCAGAGGGCCTCCATTACACAAAAACCTAGGGTTAGGTGTATGGGGGCTGAATTACTATTCAATGAGGGGCAACATGATAACATGATAGGATTTTCAGGATTTAGGAATATATGGCATATTTCAGTATGGATTTTATAATTGTAATCTTGATTTTGTATTTCCATTTGTTGATGTAAAAGGAAATAAATTACTATTACTACTATCTAGAGCTGTGTGTTTTGGATCATCATCTTGTGTGAAAATATAATCCTCAGAACGACCCATATTATTCACACTTCTTGACAGATGTGTTTTTAGGATGTGTATATAAACCTTATGGTTCATAAGTTCATCAATAAAACACAACCACCCACACCATTTGCACTCGTGCAGCCCCAGACAAGTACTGAATCGCCTCCATGTTTAACTGAAGCTGTTATGTTTTTCCCCTTAAGCTCACAATTCTTTCTCCTCCACACTATTACTCGCCCTTTTGACTTAGTGTGCTCAAACTTACTCTCGTCAGTTAATACAATTTTTTACCAGAAATTAAACCCATCGTATATATTTTCTTTTGTAAAACTGCTTCTTTCTGTTGAATTTACTGATGTATGGTTTTCTACAGGCTGATCCGGCTCCATACTCAGCTTCATAAGGCACGTTTCTTATAGTCGATGCTGAAACGGACTTTTCTGTGTGTGTTTGTAGTGCAATAGTGAGATTTGAAGCACTTAGATTAGGATTTTTCTTGAATTTTCTAAGTAACTGTCGTTTCTCTATCTCGGATAGAATTGCAGGACGACCGATTCTTGATTGTTTTTCGTAAGTTTTGTTCTGATCAAATCTGTATATAAGTCTTCACTGTACTGGTAGGTTTTCCAATGGTTTCTCCAATTTCTTGAATAGATTTTCCTTTTAAAAGTGGCCTGATGCAAATTTCTATCTCTTCTTTTACAGTTTCACGATGTTTTCGACCTATATTACTTAAATAGCAGTCAACGGCTTTGAAAACAGAGATGGAACTGTAAATGACAATGGATGAAACACAGCTGCATAAGAAAAGGTAAGAGGTGCGTGTCAGCGAGGTGCCATACCTGGGATCTTCTTTGCTAGACGAATACTTGTTTGACATCAAATGGGATATGATTTTAAATAACGTAGAGCTGTTCACTAATTAAGCAATATATGAACCCAAATTGTATTTTACTTTTAAATCTGGATATCAACCGATGTAAGGAAATAGCTATTGTTCGTTTCTTATCTATATTTTTCTTATTGTGCTTGCTATATTCTATGTGCTATGATTAGAGGACTAGTTCTTGGAGTATCCGTATACATTGTATGCTAGCACTGGAGAAAATGGGACACATGAAACTTGGATGTCAATGATACGGAAAATATTCAGGAAATTGAAATGGGGAAGTATTGGACAGAATAAAACCATAAAAGTTAAAGTTTCTGAAAACAGATTAGAACAAGAGTGGAGGATATTAATGAGTAATAAATTGCAAGAAATTTCAGGGAAAAAGAATATTAAAAGATTATTTACATTTGAAAATAAAATGCAGCAGAAATAATACATTGAGGTGTGCAGAAATACGAAATGGGGAATTGATGGGTAAAGACGTGCGTAATAAATGTAATGTAATGAAAAACAGAGAGAAATTGTTATTTAAAAATTGAGCTAACTTCCAATATATGTAAAGGTGATAAAGATATTTAATTAAAAATTGGAAGGTTATATGGAGAAAGAAGAAATATATTTAGGAAGTATGAGGTTAAAATAGCATTAAGAAATATAAACCAATATACAAAAACAAATAGTAGAGATGTATAAATCATTTAGTGGATACAGTAGTGTTTTCTAGTAACATAATTAAATATGAAGAGAAGAAACTAAAATAAGCATCTCAAAAAAGAATAATAGATTGTTTAATTTCATCTAAGGTTTATTGAAAATACATTATTCATTTAATATTATTTCACTTTATTGTGATATGGTGACGGGATGAAATATGCAGGACATAACCTCCTTTTCCGGACGATTCACTTACTAGCGAGTCGAAAAGAATAATTCACCATCTCTTTGCAGTGGTAACACTTACCGCACGACCCAATAGTATTTACGGAGAACATTACTTTTCACTGTCGCACCCTAAACAAACTCACTGGTTCTATAGTTATCTATCACTCCAGTCATTCTTAGCGTTCGCTTATAAGTATAACCGTTGCAAATTCGAGAGAAAGAGAATCACCTAGAAGATTCTGGTTAGTTTTCCGCCATGCTTGTGCTATTAGGCTGAGTGAGTGCTCCCGCGTCACTTGCTCAGCACCGACCTTGATAACCCTTGGCCCTTATATTAAACTGCTTTATAATAACCAGATATCGGAGCCCGTACACCTTTAAAGGGATATGTGGTGTACGAGTCTCGCAGTACATAACTGCTGACGTCAGTCCTAGGACAACACGCAGGGATAGTCCGGTTCGCAAAGCGTAGCTTTAGTTTCATTACAACTACTACTCGCCACGCAGATAGATCTCTCTTTTTAGGGAGTGCAAGGTGTTGGACATAATGTGTTAATAGTATTGCCTTAACAATTATTGGATAATCTCCAGTTTATAAATCAAAAGTTCTTGGGTATTATCAACAAACATTAAACAGCTTGAAGAATGTACTTTCAAGTTGTCTGACAGCAGTCGAGGAGGTGCCTGCAAAAATTAACAATATACAGAATGCACCACCTACCAAACGAACAAAAACTGAATTATCCAGCATTCAACACAAAAATACTGGATTTTCAGTGCTGCGTATAAGAAATAAACTAAGTCTCGTACAAACACATGAAAATGATTTGTACTACCCATATTCACCATTAACGTCATGTGACGTTGAACGAACTTTCTCTCAATATTTTCATACTGTTTCAGTGAGAGACGCAGAAAATTCACATTACACAATTTAAGAGTGAACATGGTTGTTCACTGTAATTCCCGCAACGAAAGCAATGAGTATGTTGAACGTAGCTTACACTCTGTATCCGTAACAGGCTGTACACACACAGCGCTTCGGTATACTTGTTGACAGGGACGTTTGTTGATGTCGCGCCTGGCATTGTATAGTACCTGTGCGCGTACATTGATTCCTAAGGTGTATGGGATCCGATGTCTGGTACTTACGAACTAAAACAATTCGAGATAACGTTTCCTTTGTTTTCTCTACGCAATATTCTAGAAATTCTAAGTACGTTATGTTATAACTGGAAGTTATTTCCGGGCTGTTATGCCGTGGTCTGCTGGATTTGTAGTTACCAGACGTTTCGTCCGCAACTGCGGCGGACATCTTCAGTGGCGTGGTCGTAGTGCAGTATTTATACTGTTAGTGACCTCCGCTGATTGGACCGGCTGGCGGACGGAGCGAGGGAGTGGGCGGGCTTGGATAGGGATGCTACGGGTAGAGCCAATGGACGATGATCATGCTGACCTCGTGGAACAGGTGGTGGAGGACTTCCTAGAAGCCCCGCCCCCTGACGACGAGGAGTTCCATATTCCCATCGTTACCCCTAGAGAGTTAGCTACCACGCTTAACTCTCTAAGAAACAACAAAGCACCCGGGCAGGACCGTGTCACAGCGGAAATGCTCAAGCACCTACCACGAAGAGCCGTGATTCACCTGACCCGGATTTATAACGCGTGCCTATACATGCGCCACTTTCCAGCTATCTGGAAGGAGGCGCGTGTGGTGTGCGTTTTAAAGCCGGGGAAAAATCCGGTTTTTCCTTCCACATACCGCTCAATAAGCCTTCTCCCAGTTTTATCGAAGGTCTTCGAAAAACTGCTCCTATCCCGGCTCCTTCCTCACCTAGAGGAAAGGGGCCTAATCCCGGAACATCAGTTTGGCTTCCGTTCTGGCCACTCCACGACACAGCAACTACTGCGGGTTGCCGAGAAGGCCTCCCTGGGTTTCCAGGAAAGGTCTAAAACGGTAGCAGTGTTGCTGGACGTGGAAAAGGCATTCGCCACTACCTGGCATGAAGGACTAATTTACAAACTCCTGGAGCATGAAATTCCCCGTCCATACATTTCCTTGGTGGCCGGTTTCCTCGGAAACCGAAGCTTCCGAGTAAAGATGGAGGGGAAGCTGTCCACAGAGCGGCCCATTGGCGCTGGGGTGCCGGAAGGCAGCGTGCTGTCGCCGGCACTCTTTGCAGCTTACATGGCTGACATACCTACACACCACAATACCCACACCTGTCAATATGCGGATGATCTAATGATCTTCGCTGTCAACAGAAACCCAAGGTATAGCTTTCGGCAGATCCAAACCCAGCTCCGGGCCATTGGCGAATGGAGCGCAAAATGGCGAATGGCGATTAACCCGGAGAAAAGCTCTGCGATTCTCCTGGCAAAAACCAGAGCCAATCGGCTGCAGCAGAACTTCGTTTTACGGCGTCGTGGAATCCCATGGGTTCAAACGGCGAAGTATCTCGGAGTGACGCTGGACCGCAAATTAACTTACGCTCCGCACGTCAAGGGCAAGGTACAGCTTGGGCACATCGCGCTCAGGAACCTATATCCTATATTCCGCTCAACCATGCCACTCCGTCTCAAACTCCAGCTGTATCGGGCGATCATCCCGCCCATGATCCTGTACGGCTGTGAGATCTGGGGAACAGTGGCGAATACCACTTTCGTCAGACTCCAGACGCTGCAGAACAGGGCGCTACGGGTCATCTACGATACTGACTGGAGATTTCCCGCCCATATCCTTCACGAACACTCAAACATCCCGTACATTGTCGACGTCATTCGAGAGAGGGCTCGTTCAATGTACGACAAAATTCAAACCCATGGCAACCCTTTGGTGAACTCACTGGGCAGGTATGACCAGAGGGAGCAAAGACGCTTGCCATCTTACAAACTCCCCAGAGACGTATTGGGGCCCCTTGGGTAACCCAAGGAAAACCCCAAAAAATTCTCACTCTACAAACGCCTAATGGCTCGAGCGTCAGGACACCCGTACTCAAAACGGGGTAAAAGTTCTAAAACAGATCCTCCCCCAACGGGAGAAAGAAACAACAAACCCGCCTTTAGAGGACACTCAAGGGCAACCAGTTGAAACCCAATCTTAAACACACAAAACCTAACACCAGCAGATCTAAAGCAATCACACTTGACTCACTTCGCAGGTTAAGCCGCAAAGCGGCTAGGTACTGCGGCAAAAGACACCCGGACGGGGAAAGCCCCGCCCGACTAGGACTACCTCTGGACCTCTGGGATGCTACCTTCTGGTTGGTTCGCTTGGTTTTCTTCTGTTCTGTGTCGTTTCTTATGTTCGATGACAGGGTGCCAGTTGCTGTTGAGCTTCAAAGTTTCTTCTTTCTTATTAAAATTATGTGGATGTTTATAAATTTCAATAGCCTCGCGTTGTAGCCGGGCATGGTAATGTGTTATAGATGAAAGAATGTTGGTGTCCTGGAATTTTATAATGTGTTCGCCCTCAGCTTCAATGGCGTGTTGGGCGACTGCAGACTTTTCAGTTTGTCCCAAGCGGCAGTTTCTTTTGTGTTCGGCGAGTCTGGTGTTAATGCTGCGCTGTGTGGTTCCACTGTAGACCAAACCACAGGAACAGGGAATACGATATACACCAGATGATGA
Source organism: Mantis religiosa (assembly GCA_030765055.1). NCBI lineage: Eukaryota > Metazoa > Arthropoda > Insecta > Mantodea > Mantidae > Mantis > Mantis religiosa. The sequence goes on along the minus strand of CM060953.1, from coordinate 132,921,754 downwards.
TAGAGGCTCCCGAGGATCTTTAGCCGAGCGTAGTAGATTGTTGAGTTGTTTAGTGGAAAGATCCTCGGGAGCCTCTATCATCATCTGGTGTATATCGTATTCCCTGTTCCTGTGGTTTGGTCTACATTGGAACCACACAGCGCAGCATTAACACCAGACTCGCCGAACACAAAAGAAACTGCCGCTTGGGACAAACTGAAAAGTCTGCAGTCGCCCAACACGCCATTGAAGCTGAGGGCGAACACATTATAAAATTCCAGGACACCAACATTCTTTCATCTATAACACATTACCATACCCGGCTACAACGCGAGGCTATTGAAATTTATAAACATCCACATAATTTTAATAAGAAAGAAGAAACTTTGAAGCTCAACAGCAACTGGCACCCTGTCATCGAACATAAGAAACGACACAGAACAGAAGAAAACCAAGCGAACCAACCAGAAGGTAGCATCCCTATCCAAGCCCGCCCACTCCCTCGCTCCGTCCGCCAGCCGGTCCAATCAGCGGAGGTCACTAACAGTATAAATACTGCAGCCCAGACAGTCAACACTTCAGATGGGGTCTCTCTCTCTCATTCGACGCTTGTCACTCGAATGCTCGGCATCGTCCGTCTCGAGTTCTTTCAGTGCAGTCAATTCGTCGAGAGAAGCAGCATTTTAGACCGGTTGCGCCAGTTCTTCAGGGCACGAGCACGTGGACTGTAAAACGCGTGCTCTGGAGTGTGCCCATAAAGGAAGCAGCAGCCCGGCGAAGCAGCGCATTCTCTCTACGCAGCGTAGCCTGCGCAACAGCCTTCTTCTGCAGGCACAGCAGCGCCTGCCCTCTTCCAGCCAGCAGAGCCTTCTCCTGCACTGGCAAGCAGCAGCAGCCCAGCCAACCCTCTCCTAGCAGACTTGCTAGAGCTAACGCGTCGAGCAGCAACTCCAGAGTCCAGAGGAACACAGTACTTGGGACCGACAGACAGACAGACGAAACTGCAGGCCCACAAGGTCAAAGCCAAGGGTCCCGACTTAGGTTGGGACCCGGGGTCCGCCCCAATCGGCGCGTGTAACAGCGCTCGACCCTCTGTGGGGAGCCGGATGGCACCTGCTACAGACTCAGACAAGCCAAGTACCAGCCGCCAGGTAAGTCCTGACGAGATGACTAGTAGAACCTCTGCATCCTCATCCTCTTCCGGCCCACGGGTGAACCTCGTGAAGGCCAAGGCCCAGGCACAAAAGAAACAGAAGAAGGCCTCCCGCCTTCTTAACCAAGGGATAGCTGTCCCGATCTCTCCAGTCCCCAAACCAGGGAGCTCCAACACCATCACTCCCATCCAGGGCGTCACAACTCCCCTACCGGAGAGCGACACAGACGCCGAAGGCTTTATCACCGTGCAGGGAAGGCGCAAGAGGCCCTCCGGTTCGAACCCGGAGGGTGCTGCTCCCGGCACCCCTGCAGTGCATGCGGACGCCAAGAGCTCCCGCACACAAAAGGCGGCCAGAATCCCGCCAATTGTGTCGGACCCGTTCCCCAACCACATAAAGGTAATGAGGGAACTGAGGGCCAAGCTCCAGGCTAGCTTCCAGGCCACCCGTTTTCCAAGTCGGGTGATCCTAAAGACCACGACCCCGGAGGACCATGAAGCCGCCAGGGGGGTGCTGCGCGAAGCGGGGATAGAATTCCACACGTTCTCGCTGCAGCGACCTAACCTGGTGCGCAGAGTCATCCGAGGTCTTGGCTCTGACACCGACCCGGAGGACATAAAGGTGGGCCTGGCGGAAGAACACGGCATTACGCCGCGTACCGTGGTCCAGCTGACCAAGCAAGTCCGCGAGGAAGGCAAGGAGCCCGTAAGGACTCCCATGCCACTATTCCTCGTAATAGTGGAGAAGGAGGGCGAAGGTCTTCCCAAAATTGATGAGGTGTCCCACCTCGAACCGTACCATGGCAGAGAGGGGCCAGCCCAATGCTACAGGTGCTTGGGCTTCCACCACTCGAGCCATGCGTGCGAGAGGAAGACCGCCTGCATACGATGTTCAGGCCCTCACCACGTCAACGAATGCCCGAACCCCAGAGAGGAGAAAAAGTGCGCCAACTGCCGAGAGGCCCACATAGGCATCTACGGCGGCTGTCCCGCTAGACTGCGAATAGTGCAGGCAAGACAGGGCAGGAACGCAAACAGGGAGCCAGCACAAGTTCGGCCTGGAGTCAGTTTTGCCCAGGCGCTGCGCAAGCAGGAACAGCTGCTGCAGCAGGCCGAGGCAAGCCAGATTCCGGCAGCGACCCAGCCAGTAAGCTCTGGAACTACCGCCAAACAACCACCAGCTGCACATGCAGCAAAGCCACAGCGGCCTCCTCGCCAGAAGAAGGCCACCGCTGCCCGGCGGGAGAAACCGCCGGCAACTGCGGCAGCAACGGCCGGGCAACCAGCCCAAGAACCTGCGGGGAGACAGAGCGGCCCTGCCGCCACTGCTCTCCCCCCTCCACCAGCTCCAGCTACAGTGGCTTCAACAGCCAATGAGGGAGAGGCACCCCTCGCTACAACACCTGCGCCGATTTGGGACACTGGCGTCTCAAACGAGGACTTAGCGGAGTTCCATGAGCTTTCTGCCTGGTTCGCCGAACTGATTCATCGCTCCCTCCCCATTCTGAGGCGCTGCAGGGAGCAACTGACAGATCCCCGCATCCCTGCTCTGCAAAAGCACAGCATTCTGCAACAGACTGCACGGCTCCTCTTCCCTGACTCCAGCTCGTAAATGGCGTTGAGAAGATCTCAGCGAACATTGAGAGCCGCGTTCTGGAACGCAAACGGAGTCCGGGAACAGAGACCGGGCATCTTGGAGTTTGTAAGTGACCACGGGATTGACCTCCTTATGGTATGCGAAACGCATCTGCATGCTGGTATACAATTTAGCCTGCCAAGTTACGCCGTCCACCGAGCCGATAGAGTCGGCCGGCGGGGCGGCGGTACAGCTATATTCATCAAAAATCACATCACCCATACTCCCATTACCATCCCCCCGCTTCAACACTTGGAGGCGACCGCCATAAGGCTCTCCTTGGGCGGTTCAGACCTAGTGCTTGTGGCGGTGTATGACCCGCCCAACCATCCCTTCTATGAAGCGGATTACAGGGCACTCCTAAACCTAGACCACCGAGTGTGCATAGCCGGTGACTTCAATGCCAAACACCCAGGATGGAACAGCCGAACCCAGAATGATAGGGGAAGGAGCATCTACCGCTTCATCTGCGGAGATCCAACCCTTCATGCGCATGGCCCGCGGGGTCCAACGCACTTCCCGCCTCGTGGCAGGGCGGACGTCATAGATTTCGCAATCACCAAGAACATTCCATTTCATCTGGACCTCACGGCGGTGAATGCTCTGGATTCTGACCACAACCCAGTTGTGATCAATTCAGACGTTACCGTCGCAGCTCTGGCAACGGCTGACTGGGTGGATGAAGTCGACTGGGATGCCGCCATTCTTCACATCCAAAACTCCGTGGAAGCCTGCCCTCGAATCGACTCTGTGGAGTCACTCGAGGCGGCAGCCAGGGAGTTCTCCACAACCATCCTCAACGCGGTACGTGCTCACACACACCGCATCCCAATAGACACGCCAAACCCCACAGATATCCCAGGACCCATCAAACAACTCATAAGGGCTAAAAACGCCGTAAGAAAGCTGTGGCAGAGATTTCGCCATCCCAGGATAGGAGAAGTACACCAGAGGTTCAAATCCCTGGCAAGAAGACTCCTAAGAGCACACCGCAAAGAGGCCTGGGAAAACATGTTAAGGCAAACCAATCTCCAGGAGAGAAAACCATGGCGAATAGTCCGTAGCCTGCGGAAAGACAAAACCGTATACCAGCATCCCCTACATAGCCCTAGAGGTCGACTCGTCTACGAGTCGAAAGAAAAGGCAGAGGCGCTAGCAGATTATCTGGAGGCTCAATTCCAACCCAGGATAGAGCCAATGGACGATGACCATGCTGACCTCGTGGAACAGGTGGTGGAGGACTTCCTAGAAGCTCCGCCCCCTGACCACGAGGAGTTCCACATTCCCATCGTTACCCCTAGAGAGTTAGCGACCACGCTTAACTCTCTAAGAACCAACAAAGCACCTGGGCAGGACCGTGTGACAGCGGAAATGCTCAAGCACCTTCCACGAAGAGCCGTGATTCACTTAACCCGGATTTATAACGCGTGCCTATACATGCGCCACTTTCCAGCTATCTGGAAGGAGGCGCGCGTGGTGTGCGTTTTAAAGCCGGGGAAAAATCCGGTTTTTCCTTCCAGTTACCGATCAATCAGCCTTCTCCCAGTTTTATCGAAGGTATTCGAAAAACTGCTCCTCTCCCGGCTCCTTCCTCATCTGGAGGAAAGGGGCCTAATCCCGGAACACCAGTTTGGCTTCCGTTCTGGCCACTCCACGACCGAGCAGCTACTGCGGGTTGCCGAGAAGGCCTCCCTGGGTTTCCAGGAAAGGTCTAAAACGGTAGCAGTGCTGCTCGACGTGGAGAAGGCATTCGCCACTACCTGGCATGAAGGACTCATTTACAAACTCCTGGAGCATGAAATTCCCCGTCCATACATTTCCTTGGTGGCCGGTTTCCTCGGAAACCGAAGCTTCCGAGTAAAGATGGAGGGGAAGCTGTCCACCGAGCGGCCCATTGGCGCTGGAGTACCGGAAGGCAGCGTGCTGTCGCCGGCGCTCTTCGCAGCTTACATGGCCGACATCCCAACTCACCACAACACCCAGACCTGTCAGTATGCGGACGATCTCATGATCTTCGCAGTCAATAGGAACACACGGTACAGCTACCGGCAAATCCAAACCCAGCTCCGGGCCATTGGCGAATGGAGCGCAAAATGGCGAATGGCAATTAACCCGGAGAAGAGCTCTGCTATTCTCCTGGCGAAAACCATAGCCAACCGGTTGCAGCAGAACTTCGTTTTACGGCGCCGTCGAATCCCTTGGGTGCAAACGGCGAAGTATCTCGGGGTGACGCTGGACCGTAAGTTAACTTACGTTCCACACGTCAAGGGCAAGGTCCAGCTGGGGCACGTCGCACTCCGGAGCCTATACCCTATCTTCAGATCAACCATGCCGATCCGTCTCAAACTCCAACTGTATCGGGCGATCATTCCGCCTATGATTCTGTACGGCTGTGAGATCTGGGGAACAGTGGCTAATACCACTTTCGTCAGACTCCAGACGCTGCAGAATAGGGCACTACGCATCATCTACGATACAGGCTGGAGATTCCCGGCTCATATCCTACATGAGCACTCCCAGATCCCGTACATTGTCGACGTCATTCGCGAGAGGGCACGATCAATGTACGAGAAAATCCAAATTCACCCCAACCCTTTAGTGAACTCCCTGGGAAGGTATGACCCGAGAGATCAAAGGCGCTTGCCGTCCTTCAGACTGCCGAGAGACGTCCTGGGACCCCTTGGGTAACCCAAGGAAAACCCCAGATGACTCTGGGAACAACTTCTACGCCAAAGGACCAAGCGCTACACAACCCGTATCCAAAACGGGGCAAAAAACTAATTCGTGTCTCCCAAAAAGGGAGAACGATTAAGTACAGCTGCCCACGATAAAGAGGGGCAACCCATACCACACCTATCCAAAATTCCAAAATTTCAAACAGTAAACAAATTCAAACACCCCAGCAGAACATGGATCTACTAGTTCATTTCGCAGGTTAAGCCGCAAAGCGGCTAGGTACTGCGGCATATGACACCCGGACGGGGAAAGCCCCGCCCGACTAGGACTACCTCTGGACCTCAACACTTCAGATCTGGAAGGAGGCGCGCGTGGTGTGCGTTTTAAAGCCGGGGAAAAATCCGGTTTTTCCTTCCAGTTACCGATCAATCAGCCTTCTCCCAGTTTTATCGAAGGTATTCGAAAAACTGCTCCTCTCCCGGCTCCTTCCTCATCTGGAGGAAAGGGGCCTAATCCCGGAACACCAGTTTGGCTTCCGTTCTGGCCACTCCACGACCGAGCAGCTACTGCGGGTTGCCGAGAAGGCCTCCCTGGGTTTCCAGGAAAGGTCTAAAACGGTAGCAGTGCTGCTCGACGTGGAGAAGGCATTCGCCACTACCTGGCATGAAGGACTCATTTACAAACTCCTGGAGCATGAAATTCCCCGTCCATACATTTCCTTGGTGGCCGGTTTCCTCGGAAACCGAAGCTTCCGAGTAAAGATGGAGGGGAAGCTGTCCACCGAGCGGCCCATTGGCGCTGGAGTACCGGAAGGCAGCGTGCTGTCGCCGGCGCTCTTCGCAGCTTACATGGCCGACATCCCAACTCACCACAACACCCAGACCTGCCAGTATGCGGACGATCTCATGATCTTCGCAGGCAATAGGAACACACGGTACAGCTACCGGCAAATCCAAACCCAGCTCCGGGCCATTGGCGAATGGAGCGCAAAATGGCGAATGGCAATTAACCCGGAGAAGAGCTCTGCTATTCTCCTGGCGAAAACCATAGCCAACCGGTTGCAGCAGAACTTCGTTTTACGGCGCCGTCGAATCCCTTGGGTGCAAACGGCGAAGTATCTCGGGGTGACGCTGGACCGTAAGTTAACTTACGTTCCACACGTCAAGGGCAAGGTCCAGCTGGGGCACGTCGCACTCCGGAGCCTATACCCTATCTTCAGATCAACCATGCCGATCCGTCTCAAACTCCAACTGTATCGGGCGATCATTCCGCCTATGATTCTGTACGGCTGTGAGATCTGGGGAACAGTGGCTAATACCACTTTCGTCAGACTCCAGACGCTGCAGAACAAGGCACTACGCATCATCTACGATACAGGCTGGAGATTCCCGGCTCATATCCTACATGAGCACTCCCAGATCCCGTACATTGTCGACGTCATTCGCGAGAGGGCACGATCAATGTACGAGAAAATCCAAATGCACCCCAACCCTTTAGTGAACTCCCTGGGAAGGTATGACCCGAGAGATCAAAGGCGCTTGCCGTCCTTCAGACTGCCGAGAGACGTCCTGGGACCCCTTGGGTAACCCAAGGAAAACCCCAGATGTCTCTGGGAACAACTTCTACGCCAAAGGACCAAGCGCTACACAACCCGTATCCAAAACGGGGCAAAAAACTAATTCGTGTCTCCCAAAAAGGGAGAACGATTAAGTACAGCTGCCCACGATAAAGAGGGGCAACCCATTCCAAACCTATCCAAAATTTCAAACAGTAAACAAATTCAAACACCCCAGCAGAACATGGATCTACTAGTTCATTTCGCAGGTTAAGCCGCAAAGCGGCTAGGTACTGCGGCATATGACACCCGGACGGGGAAAGCCCCGCCCGACTAGGACTACCTCTGGACCTCAACACTTCAGACGCTACGCTAACTTCTCCGAGGAGACTACGACCACGCCACTGAAGATGTCCGCCGCAGTTGCGGACGAAACGTCTGGTAACTACAAATCCAGCAGACCACGGCATAACAGCCCGGAAATAACTTCCAGTTATATTGACTCCGGCCGTGAAAGCCTACGCTCTCTTACGTTATGTTAATTCGAATATTCATTTAAAGAGGAAATTGGTTGCATGATCACAAAAAGAAGTATGAAGCATTTTAAAATTGTACCACAACAACGGATATTTCGGGAATGGAGAAGCTAAAAAAAGGTTGACATTAAATCTAGTTTTTAACCAGATCTATCTTATGTGTACTAATATTTTCTTGGTTAGGTAGAGCCAGACTGAAAAGTTCATTCCCACAACCGGGAGCTGAACCACTGATTTCCTTATCTCGGTATGACAGCTGTAATCATTGAGCTACTACAGGAACATACCAGTCCGGCAGTAAAATGAAATGTGTAGTATTCTCGCTCGCTCTTACTACATACAGCAGCACAGGTGGCCGGCATTAAATTGTCCCATTGACTTCCATATTTGCTTACTTCTTACGGTTGCTTAAAATTGTAAAATCTCAATATAATTGAAAAGGGCTTCACAGATATTGTGATATATATGTTTTGATTATTCTAAATTCATTAATTTTGTTATAAATGTTTCCTAATTATTAGCGTTGTAGTGGAAATGGTCCGTGCACGGAAATCTGTAGACCAGTTCTAGAAAAGTCCAATACAGTTTATGAGATACGCCGCATGGGCCATGCGGTACGGATGACTACCTCGTGGATGGTAGTCTCAGTATTAGTGGACATACTAGTTTCCGGACGAGTAAAGCGAAAATCTCCGAGGTTATGGGAGCAGTCAGGAATGACAAATAAAGTGTATAATTATGTTGAATTATATCTGTGAAATTAAACCTTGCATCTACCAGCTGGTGTGTACAGGTAACATGTGTGAGTATATAATTTATCAATAAATGGTAATCTTTTAATTTGTATAAAAAGGACGTAACTTGTACGTGCTATTCCCACTCATGTTTTCGGCAGAATCGTGGATTTTTGTAAGGTTCACTGTATGTCTTTGAGCTACCTGTCGCATGGTAGAATCCAGTTTGTTCATTCTATTTTAAATTGCGTCGGAGAAAATTACGCATGTGCTTGTTTATTACTATAACATTTTAAACATAGATTATTCTAAACAAGTGAATACAGCCATAAACATATTCAATATTTCGCGTAAAAGGTAGCTTGCAGAGAACAGTTTCATTGGAAATTTTAGTGTTGAATTCTTGGAAGATGCTGAACGTAATCTCAGATATGAAGCTTCTTTTTTATATAAAAATCCGTTAGTTATTTTCATTTAGGTGTCTCTACTCTTCTATAAACTGTTCTTACAAAAGCTCATTCCTTGAAGAACTTAAATAGCACCTTTGGTCTCTTATATATTCCATGTTTCGTTTTGGGGTTACGTTGACTTTTTCTTCTTAATTTTTATTACAAAGATACGTGTATGTATGTATATATTTAATTTTCCTTACATACACATGCACACAGATAGATAGATGTGTATTTAAGGGCAACCAGTTGCAGCGGTTATCTAATACACACATAGAGAAACACAAACACGCATACAGTCACACATCATGCATAAGCTCCTATTTTTAAAGTACTTTATTTTGAATTCAAAAACTAGTATTTCCCGTGAAGCGTCGACATGGAAGTTTTGGCTAGAATGCTATGCCTCCGACACGTATTATTGAAGTAGAGTAAATAAACATGATTTATTTTTGTTACTCAGGAAGCCTCTAAACACGTGGTTCCCTTTAAATGTCCATTATTTTGTGTAACACGAGATGTCCTCTAACTTATAGTACGTGCTAGAGAATACAATGTCTTACATGTTTTGAAGATCATTTGAAAGTAGGACAAATTCTTCGTGTTCTTACTCATTCCATTTTCTTGGGAAATGTTCGTCCCCCTTTCTTTCCAATGCCGGTTCTGATTAAGTAGGAGAACCAGATGACTTGCAACCATTTTCGGAGTATCAATGTTGACAGAATACGGGAAAAAATTACAAGAGATATTACGGACGTTGTTAGACAGTGTGTTATGAACTGAAGAATGTATGAATTGTGTAGGTATATATAAAATAACACACACTCAGCTATTGCAGGAAACTGACTTGCAGCAAGAATCAGTTTTTGCACTGTTACCAAGTAGTCATTCTTGTCTCTTAATCCTGACAAGAAACAATTGTGTTTTATAATAATCATGGCTCATGGCTGTAGAATGGAAATTGCATTTATCTGTAATTACGGCAATATTATACTAAGAATCGTATTTATGCAGCGTAGTCAATACTGATTGTCCAGTTTACAGTATTTTTATAGCAATAATTCCACTTGCCTTGTAAGCCATCTGCATTGCTATTGAAGTTCCTATACAAAGGAAATATGGGAGTCATTGATAGCTGAATTACTGACTTATATGACTAATAATTTTCTAAATGATTTTGATAGGTAAGTATTAATGCAATAAGTGATTTCCGTTATTACAATTTCTACAAATCAAGCTCTTCAAATACCTCGTGTATTAGTATGCTCCATTAAATCTATCAGTCAATTGATATATATTCTCTCAGCCATCTACCCATATCCCAAGAGAAACATCCTGTAGCTCATTACTTTAGCAACGGAATGGCAAATTAATTAATGAGAAAATATTGGAGAGGGCTTCAAAGTGCCACAGGAACTACGTTCTTAGCATCTGTAAACACTTCCAAACTAATGGTGGATAAAAACGCTGGAAACTGATGAAATTTGGGAAATAATGACTTTTGCACTTTTCTGGAAGCTTTAACTGATTTTCTATTTGAATATGTAGATGTTATTTGTTATTATAAAGTTAACTCAGCTCAAAAGGTATCTGTTAAATGTAAAGGAGGTATTCCGGTTAAGATTATTACAACTGCATCATTTGAAACTGTGGTATTGTCAAATAACTTCTAAAATTTGTCTCCGAAGTCATTGTAACCCAATGTTTGTTTAGGATGCATCGGAATTTTATTCTAGAGACTCAAAATCACGATGTTAAATAACGCGTTGTACTCAGTGTCTCACACAGAGAGAGGAATAAAACTGGCTGGTTTCCTTATCTAACGTTTCGAAATAGTATTACAAATTAGCCTTATTTGTTCGTCTTTCAAATGAATGCTTAGAATATCCCTGGTGATTTTCTTGAGACCTAGCATCGACCAGGTTTTTGAGTATTACAAATACGCTTGTAAGCACTACATATTCAACACTGTGTGTTTGCTGTATTGGTCAAGACGTACGTTATCTCCCTGTGTGAGAAGCAAGGATCATCTACAAAGATAAAGCATTATACAGCTTTATTATAACGGTGTTTCTTAAAATGAGCATGTATATTATTCACAATTCGGGTTAAATTCTAAAACTTTGCTATAGTCGTGTTTAATAATATCTATCTCTAAGACAAGATTTTGTTTTGACAACCTGTTTGAGATGGCAAAATTTTTAAACTGTGGTAATGATTTTTTTTTTTTTTTTTGTGCATGTGTTATCATATGCCCCTGTAATGATGAATTAAATTAGAACAAACTTTCTGGGAGTTTGTGCTTTCTGCAGTTATTCACTATAACACTGCATTTTCTTAAACTTCGTGTCATAAACTCAAATTCACCAGGATTTAAAATATTTCTATAACTACATATTATGACATCACATTGAAGTTAGCTTGGCGGGCTTGACTTGAGGCAAGTCTCGGTCAAGGAGCCTTGGACTGGGTAGTTTAACTCAAGCCTGGCAGTAACAGAACACACTGATGCTTTCGATCTTGGCTTTCACCAAGGCGGCCCGGGTTCGATCCCAGGCGACCGTTAAGTGAGATTTATCGTGGACAACACGGCGCTGGGGCGGGTTTCCTCCGGGATCACCGGGTTCCCTCGCCATCTCATTTCTCCGGTGCTCCATCTTCATCTCAAGTATCATCAGTGTCATCGCCTGCGGTGCCGTATTAGTAAAAGCGGGTGTTAAACACTACACATTTAATTCTCTTTCAGTATGATATTTTGAAGTGTAAAGAATGCAATGCGTTTGCTACTCCAGCTTCCTGGAAAAGTGTAACTTTGCTGTACATCAGCAACTGGAACTCATCGTACAGAACTCAGGCCAAGTTCCTTTTTATTTAAAATGTGTTAGAATTAAAATACTTCTATCATTTTGAATATATCCCTTGTGTTACCTAAGATTTATTTAGTCATGCATGTTTACTAATGCCGCCATGAGTGTAACTTCCATGGCTCTAAGTGAGGAAAATTCCGAGGGTCTCTACGTGTGCTCTTAATCATGACAGGAGATAGAATAACCCAGCTTTATAAGGTTTCCCCATACTGTAGAAGTGAGGTATCGGTTCGAAAGCACCAAAGGTAACTTAATCACGTGAGCGACTTTTGGGTAATGCTAATGCTAAGAACAAAAACAGTCCAACAACTGTTTATTTCCAAGCACTTGTTAGAGGCATACAAAAGTAAATATTTGTACTAGAGGGGCACGTGCTTTATTATTGACTGCACCTGTATTACACTAGAAGGTTCATTCTCATTAAGATTAATCCTGATTTTAAGATCTGTATTTGAAACGGCAAGCATAATCATTTGATATTTTAGATCCCATTTTAGATTTGTTTGTATTTTGTGTTGTGTATTAAAATCTTGACCATTCTCAGGAACTACAACGGTTTCAGACGCACAATTAGTATATATTTTGTTTATTTTAACGGAGATGCAGGTTTGATTGGAATTTTCCGAATATTGCATATACCACAAATTAGCCAACATGTATTCTGTGTCGTGTAGAATTTTTCTATTCGTTAAGTTTATCATGTGAAAGCATTTGTATATATTTAGTGTTATATTGTGTTTTCAGATCCTGCAACAAATCATGAACACTCATTTCTTGTAATATAAAGTCTAACGAAAAAAGGAAAAAAGGTAAGAATTAGATGTAATATGACGAGAGCCATTTATGTTTAAGCTTTGAGGCGAATCGTGGATGTGTGTTAGTTTATAGAGATTATTGATAACTTGTTAAAGGGAGTGACAGAAATGTATGAGGTTTCTTGACTTTATTAAGTACAATAATTGATTCGTTGAAACGTTTCTGAAATAACGCGAGAAACTATTTATAAATATTAAAAATAAATGAGACACATAACCATACAAGCACCACTACACTGCAAAAAAGACGACCTTTCAAAGATGTCGATCGCATGTTATTTGAGATAACGCTGCACTGAATATTTAGTCATAAATACAAAAGGAATAACAAAATTCAGTGTTTATGCTGGACGCTATCTGCTAGGCTTACTTGAGATTAATGGTGGACAACACGGCTCTGAGGGTTTTCTACGGCTCCTCTAGTTTCCCCCGCCATTATTCCACCAGTTGTTCCATTGTCCAGTTTTCCTATGTTTCATTTAACTCTCATACTATCATCCACTTCTCTCGCACTCATCCTCTCTCTCCCAGGCTCTCTCGCTCTCATCCTCAACCGTGAATTCCTCTGCCAGGTCAATGCTTTGGCTCCCAGCCCCTACTTTCCGGGCTGTGGAATACGAACAAATCCTAACACCGGGATAGTTGGTATAAGGGAGAAAATAGGTATAACGTTCACCAGTTATACAACGTTGCTTCTGAATGAGGGTCTTCGTGGATTAAAATACAGGACAGGATACTTAATTTGCCATCTAACTATTCCTAATATAGATGCTGATTGATTGATTTATATATAAGGGCGCTCAACTGCTTGGTCTTCAGCGCCCTTACAAAAACTAATTCATAACAACAGCCAGATATAAATTACTCAATAATTTAAAAAAACAAATCAAAAATAAAAAGTTACAATAAAATAAATAAGACCAAATAGGCAAAAAAAAAAAAAAAAACAATAAAATGCTATATAAACCAATAAAATACCAAAAGTCATAAAAAATAACTACTTTCAATATCAAATTGCCATGACAAAAGCTACGTACCCAATGGTGGTCGAATCAATTTGTTCCTTTTCTTTGGGGCAGGGTTAGCACTTTCAGCAGGCTTTTCCTGAGCCTTTCCTCACTGTCGTTTGGGCAGTGAGGGCAAGATCTACCCGCTCCACATCCCCATTGGAGGAGGACGGCTTCTGTACTGGTAACTTCAATCGAGTCTCTCGAAACGATCGGAAACTACGACCGGCGAAGATGGAAGTCGCCGATCGGCGTCCTCTGCAGAGGATTCCTCAGATGTTGAGGGAGATGTTCGCGGACTTTTGTGCTGGCCAGCTTTCCTTTCACTGGTCTTACTATTTTCCTTGAGGAAGTCAGTTCTGGTATACGAGGTCTTAAATTTCCTTGGCGATATATTATATATTACCGATTCACATGTTCTTGAAGTAGATGCTTTCGGCGGTGACTTGGCTGAATCCTTCTTCTTAGGACTGGACTTAGTCGGCGCGCTCACTGTTGTTCGTGCTGGTGTTTGTTACTGTGATCTTGGTGTAATTGATCTTTCAGATATTACTGCCCTGTTTATGTCGCTGGTTTGAGTTACGATTTCACTTCTAGCTACCGGTTTAACTGCAACTGCACTATAAGTAACGGTCCTAGGGACAGAAGGCTGACGAATACGCAAGAGTTTCCGGACTTCCAAGAAGAACACTCTCCCTCTCTCTCTTATCCGGATCTCTTGGATAGCCTTTTCCTCCATAAAACGTGGGCAGTTTCTGGAGTTAGACGAATGATTAGCACTGCAGTTAACACATCTTGCAGGTGAAGTACAAGCATTATCATGTTTGACTTCCACGCAGTGAACGCAAGTAGCAACTTCATTACAAGAATCACTCGTGTGGCCAAAGTGCTGTTATTTATAACACCTTAGTGGATTGGGTATATACTGCCTCACCTCCATAGCTTCATACCCTGCCTTAATCCTTTGCGGAAGATCTACCAGATCAAAGGTAAGATACAGGGTACCAGTGGGACTAGTTCACCTCGTTCTTTACGGTGACCTCGATATACAGTAGTCACACCTTGTTCCGCCAAGTTTTCCTGAATCTCCTCATTGGACATACCATTCAATGCGCTGGTGTTTACAGCACCACGCGAGGAGTTCAGAGTCCTATGCAGTTCAACGCGCACCGGATAGCTCGCAAGTCTATTGGCTTTCAAGATTTTTGCAGCCTGTGTCGGAGAAACTGCTTCGACCAGGAGCGTGCCATTGTGAGATCGAGTACATGACTTCACAGGACCAGCAATACTATCTAAACTCTTCTGAATAATGAACGGGTTCACGGTACTAAACTTCGACCATCCTCAGTTCTACAAATAACTAAATAACGAAGACCACAACATTCAGCTGTTTCCTTTCCGCGGTTTTTGTTAAGGTGTGCCATAAAATAAAATGAGTTTCATCCCCCAGTGCTCTCCACCCACCACGGAGCCCAACGAGGGGTTATCCCACTGGGATGACGGAGCTGCACAGGGGATATAGCGGGCTCGCCGTCCTACTCACCCTGAAGTTCGGTACAGTACCTAGTCCTGGCCGATTGATTAGGGGCGGGTTAGTCCCTAACCTCCCGTTTAGGCGAAGCAGAAACCAAAGTAGTGTATTGGAAATGCGCACCCTCCCCGAATTCAGAAGTACACTGCAACGAGCTCAGATGCGCATCCCTCAACCACCAGGACAAACCTTTCCACCGACACAGGTCTCCACGCACGGCCTACACATGGGTGTTGTTTTGTGTGACCCCTAACCACTTAGAGGAACCCACTTCGAGGGTGTCAGGGTGGCTCGGGACCCCAGGATCGCCAATTCCCATACCTACCACAGTAGGCCCCTGGGGATATATAGCTGCTGTAATTAGAACCCTTATAACCGTTTTAATAAAATAAACATTGCGGAAAAACTACTTGCAAGGAACTGTTTGGAACGAACAACTTCATGTTGCAAGTTTGTTATTTATCCCAAACTTTTCATAGCTATTCTGCTCATGGACCTGTGAAAACATAAGCAAACCTTCTCTAAAGTGGCTTTTTATCCAATGGAGCTTAAATCGTGTATTTCCTAAAAAAACTGTTTGGTGCAAATATATTCTTTCTCTACTTACTATATGTAGTTATGTCTAAGAGAAAATGAGAAGAAAATCGCATAAATGCCCTTTATATGAGTAAGTTTTTGTGAAGGCTTTACCAGCTACAAGGGTCAGGCAGTAAAGAGAGATAAGATAACCTTTCCTGTTTCCCGGCTCCCGGACTGAATGTAAGTGGTTTGATTGGCAATGATCAGCCATATCCAAATCTTCATCTCTAGCTAGCCCCACGTCGTTCGATATCTAGAGTGAAAGCTGTAAGTTCTCTCATTGCATGTCATATTGACTAACACCTATCATTGGTGTACATCCTCTCTGAGGGTTCTTCGAATTCAAAAATTTATCGAGTGGAATCAGAGTGTCCTTGAAGGTCATGGACCTTATATGAAGAGCCCAAAATCACGATAGTATTAGTATACACTTACGGGTTGCCAATTTCTGAAAGCATATTACATCTCTCTCTGGATGGTACTACACTTCAGTGTAGTAGGATACACTCTAGATCGTTTGAGAATGAAAGCATATATACACTGAATCAGCATTTCAAATTCATAACAGTTTATTTACATCTTAGAATATTTAGTAAATAGAGGGTATGAACTTTTACATACAGAAGAGACGTTGTTAACAGGGAGAATGCGCGTGTTCTCAAATAATTTGCACCTAATTTCCTCCTAGTTGCTATTCAGCAACGGAGATAGCGCCTCATTTGCAAACATAGAGGTCCAGATTCGTAATAATAGAAACTATAATAGGACGAGGGAATTTCCCGTAATCTCATGATCCCGAGTGCACAGTACCTGGTGTATCTGAATCTAGTGCGTGATACTCATGCTAAAATCCAGCAGTAATATCAACTTCGAAACATTCAGTTTAGTTCCCTAAACTAACTTCTTTGAGAGAAGTGGCTTTCGTTTCGGCAGTGCACTGTTCTCCTGGCATTATTTCAACATTAAATTCCTATGCTAAGACCAAATTGCTACTGATTTTCTCGCCATGTTTTATTTTTCCCTGTTTACAGCAGAAAAACATTATGCAAAGTACAATAAATATCGAATTCCTCCAGAAATGTTTGGAATTATAAAGATAGTATTTTACAGTGAAATGCCCATTCTAAAGTAACAGGAACTATGTTGTCAAGCAGAAAGGTGCATAGAGTCGCGCTGAAACTAAATCCATAGCTGGGATTTGAACCAAGGATGTTTGATATCTTATCACTGATCTGACTAATTGTTTGGAAGAGCAAGTCATTAATATAAATTACCTAATGGATGTTAACTATGGCCTAAATGCTTAAACAACAAAAAGTTGTTATCGCGATATATTTCAAAATGACTTTGAAACCGCAACTGATACAATGGGGGAAATGCAACTGATCAGGGGAATTTAACTTAGCGTTGGCATGTTTAATCTTGCTTAGCTAAGCAGAGAAGCGGTACAATTAACGGAAGATCTGCGGTTCAAATCCAAGCAACGTCATTTCATTCTTTTTCTATTTTTAGG
Organism: Mantis religiosa; assembly: GCA_030765055.1. NCBI lineage: Eukaryota > Metazoa > Arthropoda > Insecta > Mantodea > Mantidae > Mantis > Mantis religiosa. Next base: position 132,904,724 of record CM060953.1, on the reverse strand, counting down.
AATCATTCTACTTCTCCCAAATTATTCTGCACACCATACGAAATATGCCAGTGGAAGAACAACTAATAAACGTGTCATATTAAATGCTTAGAAATGCTCCAACTCTTAGGAAAACTTCGAGGTGTGACAGAGAAGGACATACGAATTTTGAGTTTTCTCTAACAATTATGTGATCATTCTTAAGTCAGTCATTAGTGCCTTAGCTAACAGTTTTCTTGGCACTAATTTTGGCTCAGAACTTACTTAAATATGGTTTCTTGTTTCAAGTTCATAATCCCCTTTGAACATCTTATTTATTTTCTTTATGCAACGAAAACTTATATATCTATATACATTTCCTCTAGTTATAAGACATACATGTATTAACGCATTTAACAACAACAACAACAATAATAATAATAATAATAATAATAATAATAATAATAATAATAATAATAATAATAATAATAATAATAATAATAATGATGATGATGATGATGATGATGATGATGATGATGATGATGATGATGATGATGATGATGATGATGATGATGATGATGATGATGATGATGATGATGATGATGATGATGATGATGATGATGATCATGATGACGATGACGATGATGATGATGATGACGATGACGATGATGATGATAATAATGATGATGATGATGATGATGATGATGATGATGATGATGATGACGATGACGATGACGCTGACGATGACGATGACGATGACGTTGACGTTGATGATGACGATGACGACGACAACAACGATGATGATGATGATGATGATGGTGATGATGATGATAAAAATTGCGCGACAGCTCTAAGAAGGCCAAGGCCGACCGACCCGACTGCTGGCTTCACGCCCACTTACACACGGCAGAGGTTGGCAATCATCCAACCGATAAGGGGTGGAGATGTGGTCAGCATCTCGGCATCCCCCAGCCAGAGTGTTGGTTTTCGTGACCAGGGCCACTTACCTAGCGTAAGCTCCTCACTTTCCTCACGTTGCTGAGTGGGCACCGGTCCTATACCCGGGACTTAAAATCCGCACCCCATTGGTGGGATCAAACCCGGGACGATTTCCGTGGGCAGGGACCAAGGCATGCTGCCTTAGCCCACTATGCCACGACGCAAGGCCTTTTCACAATAGTGCGGAATAGAATTATGAGAAAGAATACGCCTTTTTTTAAGGTGACCAAATAAGTTTATCACTATTTTTCAATGCAAGCCTTTAGAAATTGCAAGAGAGCGCCACATTTATATTTACTCATGAAACTGATAGTTTAATCAATTATTTGTCAGGGTATATGAAACTGTTGCAAAACAGAGACAAAAGTGTATCTAGTTAACATTAAAAATTAGTAAACCAACATTAATGATTAACTACTGAGAACCTTTCTTCATAGCGTAGATTATGCCTCTTTTGCAGAAATATTAATCTAGAATTGAATTACACCTCATTCCAATAAAAATATGAAAGCATGCTCTGTCTCGAAAAAGAGATAACAGCTCAATCACGTAACGTTCTTTCTGTAAAGAAGTGTATTTAACGTTTGTTGACAAGTACTACGACTCTTCCTTCAACTTTAAAAATTGTTGTGAACTATAACGCTATCTATTGCATTTTATATGATTAGGGCATTGAATATCTCAGTGCACACCTCCTGAGATAATGCATACGTAAGGAAAAAAAGAAATAATTAAAATAAAAGATGAGGATGCAAATAAAGCGTTTAAGAACAAAATGAAATAATTTTGATGAACATGTAAATAAGTCCAATACTAATATATAATTTGCTGCACACACAGAAAGTTGTTTGCTTAACGTTTGTAACTAGCAATTTCCAACTTGTATTTTAACTCTCAGAATTATAATTTTCCCACCTGCTCACCTCCAAAGTTATTAAATTTACATATCTGAAATATGCGGTCATTTCCTGAAAATGTCCAAATAGCAGGAAGTTGCCGAAACCTTGGCATTTATATACTGGACATGGTGAGCACCTCAGATGCTATATTTGAAAAAGCCACGATCTTCAAAGCCCATGACAATGTACAGACAAGATCCTATGTGTTTAAAATTTAATGTAACATTCGTCTGAAATGTATTTTAATTAAAAAATATTTTGTGTTTATTACTACCCTACAATCACGAGTTAATAATTCCATTTTCGTACACTATAGTACTTCTTCTTAACTCCCCTAGTTTTATCACTATAGTAGTGTGAGAGAATTCTTTTTCCTCTATCCCTTATGCGTTTAGATGTCGTGTTGGGTAACAAAAACTGGATCAGATAGTGCACCCATGATGGATGATCAGCCCGATGCCTGGTATGAGGGTAAGAAACTGGTCCCGCCTCGGTAGCGTATATGGTAGCATATCTGCCTCACATTCAAGAGTTCGAATCTCGGCCAGGGTGAGCTACCTGGATAAGATTTTTCCGGGGTTTTCACTTATCCTAAAAATACGAATGTCGGGTAACTTTAAGCTTCAGGGACCCTGGGTCCATTTGAGCATCATTTCACCCATTCTATTCATCGTCCGATAGGACTAAAAAAGTTAAAGGACGTAAATTACAAAAAAAAAACAGAGTGTGCATGACAGAGGTTGAAATGAGTAAAAGGAGAGATAATAATAGAGCAGCAGATGGAATTATGGTGGTGGAAACCGGAGATCCCCGAGAAACCTATCCCTGCAGCGTATTGTCCACCACAAATCCTACATGCGGTCACCTGGGATCAAACTTTTTGAGAGTCAAGCGGTCTATCCACTCGGCCACGACGTGGCCTGTCAGTGTAGTACTTATTTCATAAATTTATTTCCTGTGATTATAAAGGTTATTGGGAAATATAACATAATAAATAACATAAATTAATGTGAAACATGAACTGGTTTATGCTCGCAAATGCATAACATAGTGAAAATGTAAATTCCTCCGAGTATATTGATTACAAATTTATTCAAATTTAGGACTATGTATGGATTAGCTTAAGAGATTACAGTTTGGTGTTTGTGTGGAGCGTAACAGTACGAGTATACGGGAAGCTTTGACGTACTATCACATAGTTTTAAGCATTTAAAACTTGCATTTGAATATGCCATAAAAATGATGAATTAACCTGGATGAGAAACTTTGATTGTGGAAATGGTAAGAAAATGAAACACGAAGTTGATTGGGACAGTATATAACAAGAAATTGCTTTCCAAGAGGATCACCATAGAAATTATGAAAGACCAACTTTAAAATAAGGTTCATATGGAGAGACGAAGTTGAAAACCACAAAAGCTATTATTCATCTAAAAATGGATTTGATTTTAATTAGTAAAGACGTCTACCGAATATAATAAAGTGTCCTCGTCCGGGATTATGACCCCACTAGGTGCGGTTTCAAAGCGTAATTGGACGTATGGCATGCGGGCGCCCGAGATAACCAAGGAGCAATTCCTAACAACAGCTAAAGCTGAGTTCAAATAATCCACAATCGGGGACTGTTGGTCTCCATATCATCCCATCAGAATGCAAAACATATTTACACCAAGGTGTAACGGGACTGCGTTCAACAAAATCAGCGTAAAGGGGCAAAATTGCACCGTTTACTTCAATCCCCATCTAAACCACAGTCATCCCACAATTCCCAAACAAAATTGATAGCTGCGGTTAAACCATTTTAGGAGTGGTGGTACCGAAATCAAGTAATACACTGAATAAACAATCGTAATAGATTTCAATGGAACATGGTATATTTGTTAAAACGTGTGCAGGTGCAGTTGGAGTGAGTAACAAAACGATTGGAGAAAGCGGATTCTTAGCAGGGATTCTAAGTGATAACACTTGACTCAGTCTGAAAAGGTATTGTTTGGGCCCTTAATAATGGCATGGCCGAGACTAATAATCACAATGGAGAAAATAGAAACAAAAGAAATTTTGGTGTGAATAAAGACAGGCTTCGAGAGGTGAAAGTCACACGTAGCTGCAGTGCCCCAATGAGAAACACAGACACAAAAGGGCTGGCAGTCCGTTAAGAAAGACAATTGGTTGGGTCTTTGCGGAACGCAGACCAGATCCAAGGAGTAAAGGTATATGTCGCTTCCTACGTAAATAACGAATTAAGTGTTACCGCGTAATATGCATTTTACATATGGTAACTCTGAGCAGCGATACGGGGGCTGTTCAACAAAGAATGATCATAATTTTTTGCACTAAAATTCTATCTTATTATATTCTGGTAGCTTAATACGAAACAAACACGCCGTACTAGTTTCATTGTTGGTACTCCTGGTTCCCGCTTGTTAGAATCAGGTAAGTTCAGACATGTTCAGTATCCCACACTGCTGCAATGGAGGTAACATGTAGTTAAAGTTGATGTTAAAGGAAGATCCATAGTTTCTTTCAAACGTAATCACTGCTGATGGAGCTTGGCTACATCATTTTTATACTGAGAGAAAAAGCAAAGCTCAGTGTCCAAATCTCCTTCATCACCAATCCCTAGAAAAGCAAAAGTGGTTGCTTCTGCTGGGAAAGTTATGGCCATCTCATTCTTTGATATTCATGGAATGGTTTATGAGGATATTATACCTGCACACACATCAGTAACTGGACAATACTACAGGCATGTCCTGAAAACATTGCAAGTTCATATCAGGCTCAAAAGACTACATTTCCGTGAAGCAGGCTGTATGCTGCACCTCGTTAGTGCGCGGCTGCATATTGCCAAAGTTGTTGATGAATATCTTGCAAATAATAATGTGAAGTGCATCCCTCACCCTCCCTATAGTCCGCATTTAGCCCCATAATACTTTTTTCTATTACCTAACCTGAAGAAACCCCTTCGTGGGAGGCATTATCCATCATCAGATGCAGTGGTGAAAGCTGCGGAGGCGATGTTGAAGGATTTCTCAAAAAAGGTTTCCAGCATGTCTTTGAAGACTGGCAGAAACGCTTGGACAAATGAATCGCATTCAGAGGAGACTATTTTGAGAATGGTCATCAAAATTATGAGGATGACTAAAGGTACGTTGACAAAAAAAAAAAAAAAAAAAAAAAAAATGATCATTCATTACTGAACAGCCCTCGTATATTGGTAACCCTTGGTAGACAACTTCACGATTGATGTGATGATAAAATGAAGCAGTCCTTAAACCAGTCTGAAACTTACATTCCAGTGTCATTAGAACAATTTTTACCCCCACACATATCCACGCATACCCTTTGACGGATTTCTTGCTCTACTCCAAGGACAGGCCACACTACTTAGAAATTTAGAACGTAAGAATAAGCTGCAGCAAACTAGCGACCAATGAGTGCATCGGCCTTTTCCAGTGTATAAGCAATTCATGTGAAAAAGAGCTTCCATCAGTGGGCACGCAGTAAAATTATTCAGGCTTACCAAAGCCAATCAGCAATGACGACGGATGGACGGACGGACAGACAGATGAATATAATATAACTACTTTATATATGTATATATTAAGGTTCTCGGTTTAAATTCCAAACCATAAATTTAGTTAAAACTGTAAGGGAAGAATATTTTTATGAAAGAAAATGTTGTGCAAAAGTTGGATGAAGCTCGTTATTTAAGTATTTCAATAAACGTCGTCTAAGCTTACAGGGTTTATTGCTGTGAACTGATGCAGATATTTTCCCGCAGTATTTAAAGAGCTTGTTCTCGTTTGAACAGACCCTTGTTTTCCTTTTCTTTCCTTTCGTGTATTTTTTCTTTTTCTTTTTTTTTTCTTCTACCAAGCCCTGCAGTGTCTCTTTTGCCAGAATTAAATGTAAACACAGCGAAGTAGAAATCTTCACAAGGCGGAAAAGTCATTACTGAAACCACTTCCACGCTCGCATAAAATTTCGCAAAGCATATTAAGAACCTAACTTCCAGGATATTTGCTTTATTAGAAAAAATTATTCTTCCAATGTTTTTCTAATTGATTCTTTGCGAAATCATACATTTAGGAATTATCAGGTTAAACATAACCTTTAAAAGTCACAAAAGAAGTTCCCGAAACGAATTGTTTCTCTATTAGCTTTTTGGTTTGTCATAAAATAGTTGAATCATAAAGTATCATTAATCCAAGACAAAATTACTATTAATGTATGCAAATTATCATATTTCTTGCAAGATATTGTACCTTAAAGTATGTTTCATTGCTTTTTCCAGCGTAATATTAACATTTATTTATAACTAATATTTATAATATAACATAATTTACATTTTCACATTTCGATATTTTATTTTTAATGTATTAAATTTAGGTATTTTTGAAAGAAAATCTATTATTTGAAATGTGTTCTGACAAGCAATACTAATTTTCAAAGTATATACAGTTAGATTCTGTGGTCTTGAGCCATCGTTCAGCGAAGTTTATTATCTTACGATGGTACAGGTCTCTGGTTGTTGATGCCAAGACCTTGGTAACACCCACTTGCACGGCTTCAATTTTGTCAATATTTTTTCGAGTAGAAAATGGGCCATGGGTCGAAAAACTGATATCTGATAGTGCGAGACCAAGGCTGTAAGCTGGGTGTGTTAGAAGTTTGGTTGCTCCCAATTCCTGAATTTTTTCCAGGGTGCTGTATTGTGCTGTTGCAATACAACTTTATTTTGGTTAACTAATGCTGGGTATTTCCGTCTCAAAATTTCATTAATTCGTTCCAGTTGTTGAGAGTAAATATGTGCATCAATCACTTGCCCGTTTGTAACAATCTCCCAGTGAATCACACCTTCCAAATTCCACCAGAGACATAACATTACTTTGGGACCGAACTGATTTTTTTAACGATGACCTTGGTAGTTTAGTGGGGATCAAGCCACTGTTTCGAGGGATTAGGCTTTCGGTAATATGCACATCTTTCATCCAGAGTGACAATTCTCCTGACGAATCTACCATCCATCGGATTACGGCTAAGCTGACGACAGATACCCACACTGCGTTCATCCTGTTCGATGTCAGTTCATAAGATACTGATCTATAGATTCTGTAATATTTTTCAATGAATGACATCTTTGATGCACCAAATTCTTCTGCCAAGCCAGAGCGGGACCGTAGTGGTGGCCGGAGCCTAGCCTGAGCAAAGTCAGAGCTTAGCCAGAGCCAAGCCAGAGCGGGACCGGAGTGGTGACCGGGGACTAGCCAGAGCGAAGGCAGAGCGAAGCTAGAGTTCAGGTACAGAATATGTTAGTGTGAGGCCAGAGCGAAGCCTGAGTGAAATCAGAACATGACCGAAGGTCTGCCGGAACCTAGCCACAGCAAAGTTAGAGTGATTCTATTGTTCAGTTATACCGAAGTTAGGGTGAAACCGGAGAGAAGCCAGAGCGGAACCAGAGAGGAGCCTGAGTAAGGCCAAAACAAAGGCGAAGCAAAGCGAAAATGGAGCCAGAGCCGAGCTAGAGCAGAGAAACGGTAAAGGCAGAGTAAAGCCAAAGCATAGCCAAAGTGCAGCTAGAGGAAAGCCAGAACAAAGCTAATGCAGAGCTAATGCAAAGCCAAAGCGGAGCCAGAGCAAAGTCAGAGGAAAGCGAAGGCAAAACCACCGCAAAGCCACAGCAAATTTGGAGATAAGTTAAGTCAAAGGAAGCATAGTAAAATAAAATATAGTTTTTGAAAGGGCGCTGATGACCATAGAGTTGAGCGCCCTTAAATACAAATCATCACTATCACCAAGTTCTTCTGAAAGCATACGGTTAATGTTTTGCGGAACTTCTCGCAAATCTTGGCGTATATCCTCAATATTGCATACTTTAGCTCTTCAAGAACGTTTTACTCAGTGTTTTCATCTGCATTGTTGAAACGTTGGAACCATCGCTGTACCACACGCAAACTAACAAACCTTTTCCTTCCACTCCTCATTCTTCGAGCTGCGAGCGGCTTTATAACCTTGTTTCCAGGAATGTTTTAGTAGGTCCTAAGTTCAAACGTTCTTATCTCGATTTTGTGATTTGTTTATTGACAACTGAAGACTGCTCGTAATGTACGCAATACTAGCCATGGAATCCTGTAACTGGCACTGCCAAAGGAAAGAAGCTTAATGAAGTTTGCATAACATATAACTAATAATAGAAAAACCGACATAACTTATGTGACAACCCAATAGTATTACTTATTTACTTCAGGACTAAACCGTTTAATATTTCATATTGACATTAAAGGCATAGGAAGTTTATCGAACATATGACAAATAAATAGATAAGTTATGTTTCATATATAGTTATGTTTCTACAGTAGCTGTTTATTTATTTTTCTTGTAAGAATATTTTTCTATCTCTCAATTCACATATATTTAAGGGTTCATTTATTAAAATTTTGTTACAATCTTATCATAACCTTAAAAGAAACTTTTAGAATACTTATTAAGCTAATTCAAAATAATAAAATAATCTCCATTTAAGGGACATCGGGACTGAAATTTCTATTTTGTATATTACTATACAACTTCAAAGTGTGCATGTATAATGGGTTTTATATTAGAAAATACCACACCAATTATTTAGCAATTTCTGATCATTAGTTTTGAAGGAATTAATTTTTTTATTTTAATTAAAGGTCATGGCAATATTACAGTTAATGTCTGTGCATCAATTTGAATAACTCTTTTACCTTTTCATTCCTATTAATGGTATAAACAACTTCACTCTCTGTGTAGCAGAACAATACATTAATTTTAGGAAAATTGTTTTTTTTTTTTTTTAATTATGCAATACGTTGAATTAAATTTTTAGTACCTTTTTGCATTTAAAATTTAGTTAAAGCCAGACTACGTCTTAAATCTTATAGCCTGAGACTTATATTGTGGGCACATATATGGAACATATGCTCAAAAAAATTCAGAGCCATAGTTCTAAAAATAAAGCAGTGGGAGCAGATATTGCATTAAAATGTAAAGTGGAGAAAAATAATTTTTTAAATATATGCACCAAAAATGGTAATAACACTATCCTGCACATTATTTACACCGTTCTGCTCAATATTTACACTGTTCTGCACATTATTTACACTGTCATCTCTACTGCTGCGTACACTGATATTCAAAATTTGCTTATTATGTTCATTAATGTAGTCTTCTACTTAAATTACTATTTACACAATATACTATACATACTTTGCAGCTAGCTCTTGAAATCTTGCAAATTTCTTCTAGCTTTTACAAATATAGTTTTAATAGCATTAGCATGTTCATCTATGTCCATTTTCAGATGTGAAACTGAAATAGTGGATCTTCCTTTATGTCAAACTGTGAATATGAAATGGAAATCTGCTCCCAATTTTTGCTTTTCCATCTAGCTGCACCAGATTTTCTTACTGCTTCTTTCTTTTCGTTATTTCTATTCACTGGCTTAGCCAACATGATGAAACAGCATGCATTATGCTGTATATACAGTTAACAATACACTACACTATAGGAAAAGCAAATAACTTGCATATACACCTCTTTAATTATTTAAAACAAACTGCAAGCAAAGGCACATTTCTCTCATGCTATTCACCATTATACATTGCAGTCAAAAAGAATGAATCTAGAAGTATTCGCTAAGTTTATTGCAAAGAACATAGAATAATCCCATATATTCTGAACTGTTTTGTATTTTCCTAGGTGGTAAAACATTCAAGGTGTGCTGACGACCTTTTATATGGCATTTGTGTTTGAATATTTCTGATTAAGCACTTTGTGTTGAATATATAGTAATAGTTTACCAGACTGTCTCTAGATAGCACCATTAAGCTATGTCGCAAGATTTGAACGCTGTTTTAGAGAAAAAGCTGCCGAAAAGCGATCGGAATTGGCAAAACAGGCCAACAAGCTGGATAAGGAAGAAAGGGGGCACTTAAATGGCCAGGGCCCGTTCATTTAAGCCCTGCGTTAGACCTTTAAAATGGCGGAAATAAATAATTCTTACCACAGTTTAATCAAGGGAGGTTTGGGGAACATTTGTATGTATAAATCTAAACATTGTAATTTTTTAGACTTTTGAGCTATATTTCATTTCCAGTGTCCCGTAAGAGCTAATTTGGGATAATTTTTTAAAGCTTAGTGTTGAATTGTGGGAGTACATTGAACTTACATATTATCTTTCACATATAAATGACATTTCGTTTTTGAGTTCCACTACTCACAGATACACATGTACACGTGCGACTTTCCTAGCACTTGTAATAAAACTTCTATCATATCAGGGAATCTCAAGAAGAACCTGGTTCCAATGAAAATATTTTGAACGGACTCTGATCTTTCTCGACTCATTTCTGTCATTCATATGATGCAATTTTGTTAGCTTTCAAACTTTGGAATTGCAGAGACTGTAATGACGATTGGGCAAGTGTGTTTTCAAAGTGGAAATGCTTTAAGGAATGAACCGTTTCTTCACTGGCAGAGAAACTGCTCCACGAATCTTGCATAATAACTTGGGACATCGAATTTGTGAGCAAGCTCAACTCACAAACGTTAAGATGTTGTGTCTGCTTACTTCAGATTTTACTAATCCTTTCTTCGGGAGGTTTCAGTAAAATATTAAGAAATATAGCAAATATCGATTCCCCCGACTTGCCTTGGCTTTCTTCAAAGGTTTTCCTGGGTCGCTAGTATAACGATTATACCTCCAGTTTCCCTTCCATTCATTCCCATTCATTTCACTATCTGTATTCGGTCTTTTCCAGCAAGTGTTGGCGAAGTCGCGTATGGCACTGCGCTGCGGTGTTGTTCACTGTGTTCGGATGGGGGGAGGCGCTGAGATCGACCGGCCGCTGTTTGATCAACCGGACCTCACTGGCTAACGACAGGCTCTCTATGGCGACTTGGAACTCCGTCGGACTGAACAAACTGCCTTTACCTCTAAGGCCTCAGTGCCGCATGTAGGGCACTTTCATATCCCTAAAACACCACACACTCACTCACTCACTCCTTCTGAGGTTTGACGCACAGTAAGGCCTCAGCTGCAGAGGCGCAGTCTCCTTCGTCATAGACAGAAAATTGTAAGTGAAATACTTAAAGAGAACTTATGTTACAATCTCTCCTCCACTTCTTTCAACCGCTACCCTCTAGGGCATAAACCGCAGTTCTGCATTATAGTTCTTTTCGATGCCCCTTTTTAAATTAACGTTCTTCATCGTATGTGATATCGGACAATGAATTAAATAGGTGATGTGGTGCTCAAATGAGTCCAAGCTCTTTAGAACTTAGTTACCCTATATTAATCTTTTAGAATAAGGCATAATCCCCAAATAAACATAATCCACATAATTCATCCGGACCAAGATTCGAACTCGGTTATCTTGAATAGTTCACTTTTTAAGAATGCTTCAGCAACTGCCTATGATTGGTTAATTTTAAGCCTGGGTTGTACAACGAAATACTCTCAGTTCTTGCACACTTATATCCATTTACGAATTTTAAGTGAAAGAATTTATGCATTGCAGCGACCTATGAATATTATTTGACTAACAATTTAACTGTATCTTCGAGTTCTGGGAAAGCGATACATTTCGGGAAATGTAATAAAGCTCGGTTCAGAGCAGAGGAAGACAGCTTCGAGAGTTGTGACGTATTTCAGCCGGCAGCGAGGCCTGCAGTGTGTGTGACCTCAGGCAAGATCAGTGTACTACCAAGTTGCATATATAAATGGCGCTGCGTGTATAGAATCTGAGGTTTCAGTCAGGTGTAGCACACTCGATGACAACAATGTATCTGACACGTACCAAATGGAACTGTTAAATACAAAATTTGACAATTTATTGAAGGACAAATATACACACAAGAAAGACTTGGCTGATTATTATAAGAATGTCCCCGAAAGCAGATTTCCGAGGTTGTATTCACTTGTCGCATGGACATTATGTATGTTTGGCTCGATAAATATGTGGAACATTTTTTTCTGTTATGAAATTAGCTAAGTCCAAACGCCGAAGTACCTTTTAGGATCACAGTCTAACATGCAGGCTTCGATTACAAGTATCACAGACATTGCGTCCTGACATTGATAAAATACTTAGCTAAACAAAAAAGAAAACGCAACAGAAAGTGTCGGAAAATGTCTACGTAGTTGTTCTTTATGGGCTTCCTTTAATTTTCTGAGAAAATTACTTTGTTTTATTTACTTTATAACATGCCTCATCTTCAGATAAGCTACGAGTTGAAGTTTTATATATTTTCTCATGGCACAGAGCCAAAATGTAATTGTTTATAAACTGTGATCAGTTGTGCAATTAAAGCAGTCGGCATTAATATTACAACACCCAAGATGTAAGTTGTACATATTATCAATTTCCGATAAGTTTTCTGTCTATCCTACGCTGTCGGAACCCCAACACATGAAACTATTTCCCTCCTCTGGGCAGCAGAAATCAGCGCGATGACGTCACATGCTAACCTGCATCTCGTTCGGGAGTATATTTGGTGGTTAGAGTTGACGGAATAGATGTCACACCGCCGCCGTTTTCCACTGGTTCAGAGAATAAGCGCCCCTGTCCTATTTGCTATTTCCTTTGTTAGAGAAATTTTGCTGTTTACAAGACAATCCTTATGGAAAGATTACTCAGTCATTCATTCTTTCCTTCCTTCTTTCTTTCTTCATTTCTTTCCTTCTTTCCTTCTTTTCTTCTCTCTTTCTTTCCGTCTTTCTTTTTTCTCTCCCTTTCTTTCATCCATCCATCCGTCCATCCGTCCATCCATCCATCCATCCATCCATCCATCCATCCATCCATCCATCCATCCATCCATCCATTCATCCATCCATCCATCCCTCCGTCCATCCTTCCATCCGTCCATCCGTCCGTCCGTCCGTCAATCCATCCATCCACCCGTCCGTCCGTCTGTCCGTCCGCCCATCCATCCATCCATCCATCCATTCATCTCTCCCTCCCTCCAACCCTCCAACCCTCCATCCCTCCCTCCCTACCTCCCTCCTTCCCTCCATCCATTCCTCCCTCCATCCATACCTCCCTCCATCCCTCCCTCCCTCCATCCATCCCTCCCTCCATCCATCCCTCCATCCCTTTCTCCCTTCCTCCCTCCATCCCTCCATCCATCCATCCACCCGTCCGTCGTAGTACAAATATATATTTCCAGTGAAATATCGATATCGAATTTTGAATTGTGATGCAGGAACCTCTCCACCTATTATATAAGTGGTGAAAAAAGTTATAAAATGGTACCAATCAGAACTTCACCATGATACAAGTTATATCTAAAGCGGACGCATTAGATGGGGAAGCATGTAATTGCCGGAGGCTGTACCAATGCTACTTCACCTTCAGCAAATAGCAGGAACGGATGGGGTATCGATCCTCGGCCATCAAGGTGCAAGGTGAGCAGCATGACCATTCAACCATGCAGCTGCCTACATTGCCCCCGGACGTAGAAGCGGTAACTATATTGCATGGCTAAGATTTGGGCATGACTTTGTTTTCCTTCTCAGATTTTGCAACAGTAGCAGAAATATATTTATTGTTTTTCTGTGATAGACTTTAAATTTGTAATTGATTTTAATTTAGTGAAAATTTATTGTAAAACATTGTGATTAGGTTTAATGTACCACATTAAATTCAAATACCCGTACAGAAAACTATATTTCAGCTGTTTATGTAATAAGTACACAAAAATAGTTTGGCTGGATGGTAGGAAAAATTTTGATTACGTGATTTTTGCAGTGGCTTTCTTAATAAAATATCTCTAAATTACATAAAATATATTTAATATACGCATTGTATAAATATAAAGCCGACCGTTTTTTACATTTGTTAACATATTTAGCTAAATATTTGGTAGCTAGTTTCTACAGCCACATATAAACTAATAGGAACCCTATCAAAGACTCCTGGTAAACGTTGACCGAACAATACGAGATGCAGATATAGATGGCAATGCTTATTCTGAGCGTTGATGCTGAAGTTAATTTGATGTTAGTAATAAGAGATTATATTAGTTAGTTAGTTACTAACACTCCCCACATGGCAACCTTGGCCTTCGGGGTAACCTCACCCCACCAAGTGATGACCGGACCCATTTCTCAGGTGGAGGCACCCTGAGGGCGGTGTCCATTACCTCCGATTATAGGGTGATAGTGAAGATGGCGGTGAGGTGAGAGGACCTACAGTTTTTACCGTGGACTCCGAACCACGTTGGGCATAGGGGATACTTCACGTGTGCTAGACAGAGGTGAAGGCGTGGATAGGGCCGACTTAAAATCGCCAACCCCAGAGCCGGGAATCGAACTCGGGACCCTTAGAACGGGAGCCGCGAACGAAACCGCGCTACCCCGGCGCCCTTAAGAGATTATATTTGGAGTCATCATTATAACGATATACTAATAAATATAAAACTGTAAATGCAGATTAGAAGATACATGTATGTATTATAATTAATAAGAGAATAAGAGACATTAATAATATAAATATAAATAGTAAATTACAGCTAAAGTAAGAAAGAAGTAGAATGATACTAAAGGATACTGGTTGTTATAAAGCAATCGAAAACAGATACCAGAACACAATTAACGTCATATGTATCCAGCACATACATAGCGACTAACGGCGTCACGAAAGTTGACGCGGCCAACGGTAGGTTAGATATGATTTAATTGATCACTGCTAGTTCGATTTGCTTTATTACGGCACTAAAATAGTATTCCATGGCCTAGGCTCGTAAAGTGTTATTTTTCGGCTTGTTAACAATCCAAAACGCAGCTCTTTTAGAGCAGGTGAACTAAAAATAATTTAATTTCTCTACGAGTTGTAACTTAATGTACGAAAACTATTAAATTTGTTATGGGAGGTTTCATTATAATTACGGATTGAAAAGCTTAATTTAACCAAGTAAATTACTCTAAGGAACTTCAGAATATTGCCAAACAGATGAAGAAAAACTATGGGGATGGTGATAATCTATTTCCATGTAGGTATCACTCACTAGACTTCCCTGAGAATTTGGGTATTAGGATATTTAGACATTCGTTACAGACTCTACTCGCTAGTCGCTAAGTCCTTTACTTTACTACTATGTACTATGTTTTTGACGCGAACTTAGGTTATGTGTGTATGTGTGTGAGAGAGAGCGAGAGAGAGAGAGAGAGAGAGAGAGAGAGAGAGAGAGAGAGAGAGAGAGAGAGAGAGAGAGAGAGAGAGAGAGAGAGAGGTGTATGTGTGCGCGCGTATGTGTGAATAGCATAACTGTAAAAGGAGAAGTAAGTTCGTAAGTGGCTTTGACGACTTAGGCTAAACTTTCATGAGAATTAAAATATAGATATTTTAATTTTATAGGAATGTCCTAAAATGTCCGCTTCATTCTGAATTACTTTTGCATACCTGAGCATACACAGTGAGATACATTTCTTTGGAGTGAATCATTTCGGAGATATTCTCTTTTATTTGTATGAAAGTCCTAATAGGCATATTTTTCTCTATGGTAAGTCCATATTAACTTTCTTTATTCCTTGACCATGCTAAGAGAAATATATTTCAAAGCCATCAAATAGTGACAAGGTTTAAAAGGTGTGATTGTCAATGCGTTCCCAAATTCCCTTTGAATCTATAAAAAGTTAGGCTAGTTATCAGTTCTGGAAATTATCTCATTTAACATACGGTATACAGAGGAATAAAAGTTTGTAATAATAAGGACAAAGTTATTTGAAAGGTATTAATCTTTATATTTTTGTTATTGTGGACGTAACATATATACATGAACAGTTTAGGAAGGTATAAGTATTTACGATTTCTGTCTTTTATTTACCTTCACTTAAGTTTGTACCGCTTTATCTCCAATTAATTCTGTAAGTTTTCACTCTAAGTGTAAATAATTTATAGTGGTTACCTTATTTTTGTCATCTAACAAGTTTTTAGTTTAGCAGACTTTGTATCGTACCTTAAATGCATTGCAATCATTTTAAGCTTGTTTTTATTTTTAACCAACTGTTAATGAGCAACTAAGAATATAATATTAGGTATAGTTGACAAAATTAGCATAAATACATTAAAACTAGCAAGCAACAGCTCTGTGTACAGAATAATTTTATAAATAGATATTGGTAGTTTAAGGTTGTATTCGGTTGTTTTAAAAGTCACATATCACCATTTTATTGGAGTACATTATTATAATACATTACCAGTGCTAGAGGTAATAATACAATTTTGCTATTAAGGTAACACATATATCGAAATTATTTTTACTTCGTCTGTCAAATCTCTTCCTTTTTCAATACAATGCAGTAACATTCTTCTATTTATCTTCTAACTAATGAATGGTATGTGGTTCTTCTTGTAGGAGAAAGCACTTGTTTCTCTAAGTGAAATCGTCACAAGCTCTCTCTCTTTCTCCAGATCCGGGGTTTAGGGAATCAAACCGGAAGACAAAAGAAGAAAATTCCCTATTCCCCTCCCGGATATTTTTCTTCCTACAAATGCACACAATTGTCTGGCGTCAAAGCGAGGCAGGTGATGTTTGTGGAGAGGAAAACACGTTCTTGCTCTTGTACCGGAACTCAGATAAATGACGTCTATAGTACTTGACTGGTCCAATCTTCTTACCTCTTCCGGCTGCTCTACCTCAAAGTGGAGCTTACAGTAACAGTGACGTGGTTCATAAAGCAGAACTTCTGCCTCCGAGTTTAGGGGTTAATAAAGTATATGTGACCTGAACCTCTCACTCTATATTGGGCTTTACTGGGAACACTTTTCAGAACTTTTCATTTTCACAAAAATGACTATCTTTTGATTAACGCAGTAGCATTATACTTCAGGTATTCTTGTGACAAATGAAACGTTTATCTTAAAAGTTCTGGAAATATCCTCAGAAGACCTCTTCATTTGTAAGGCTGAAGAGAGACCAAACTTACTGCCAAAAAATGTCCATCCTGTTCAGTTGATGTGTAAATGTTGGAGACATTCCAAGTTATTTGTAGACACTTCCCAATACGTTTCTCCAATGGGAGATTGCTGTTCATTTTTAACATCTTGTGGTGCAAACAGTGGAATTTTAATATCATCAAAAAGCGAACAGTTATGCCGCAAAAATATTTTACTATCGCTAAGTGTCTTCTTGTATACATATATCGCTAAGTGTCTTCCTGTATCTACAACAAAATGAGTAATAAAATAATTTCTACAAATTTTTGGTTCAATTAATGTGAGGCTGGTGGAGGAATAAGATAATAATTTTTAAGAGTAGAGAAAGTTATATGAGTGCAATACATCGGTTATGAATCATCAGTTTAAATTGTGATTCAATCTGTATTAAATACTATCATTAATTATAGGTAAAAATGTGTTGTAAACGTCTTACATTCAAATTTTCCATTATACTGGCAGAAGCTTGCATATAAATTCCACATTCATGCATATTGACAAGGCGCCCAGCCAGTAAGAAATAAACTAAACAAAGTCACGTAGGCACGTAGTCTACGTTTGCTTTCTGCGCACTATATTTGACGAAGAAGCAAATTTTTAAAACAGAAAACTGTAGTGTGGGATAAAGGATGCTGAAAAGGTAGAAATAGAGCGAACAATGTCATGCACAGGAATTAGAAATAAATGAAAGAGCCTTACAGATGGAAGTGCTAGAAAAAACGTATTATAAGTAAAATATATTTCAAATTTGTATACACAGATATTGAAGCGGCCAGTAATCTGACAACTAAGAGCAAAATACATGATTGGTTTAATTAGAGCATAAAGGAGTCAAAGGTTTATAACATGATAAAATGCTATCAGGTGGCGCACGAGGCAAATTATTTCTTGAATAAACAAACAGAACAAATATATCATTATTGAGGCGAAATAGAGCATGAGGCAAAAGAACGCCAAACATGGTCATATATGTCAATCAAATAAACTCAGAGACGATGCGATGTCTTGAATATCGATACCCGTGCACAGTCAGGAAGGAGAGAAATGTAAATACATATTTAAAAGACCAGCAGGAAATAAATTGGGCTTTCCCTTACAGAAATTTACATATGTTTTTTAGACTTAGCACTAATGGTAGAGCCAAATATAAATATGAACAAAATATGACACAGCATGGATAAACGATCGAATAATTCAGGGCCTGCCTCGGTAGCGTAGTGGTAGCATAATTTGCCTCACGTTCAAGAGGTCCCGAGTTCGAATCTCAGTTAGGGTTAGTTACCAGGATAAGGTTTGTTCTGGGGTTTTCCCTAATCCTGGAAGACGAATGTCAGGTATCTCTAAGCTGGACCCTGAGCTCAATTGAGCATAATTTCATTCATTCCATTCATCGTCCGATGTGACTTAATGTTGGATGACGTGAATTACAAAAAGAAAAGAAAAGGAAGAAGAATTCATGCCCCTATTCATATACCATATTATAAGGGAATATGTGAGTGGGTATAAAATACCACCACTACAACTATTACTACTTCTACAATTACATTTAGAATGCAGATGATATACAGCATTTTCTTTTGAAGTAATTTTGCCAGGTGGTTTCATTAAGAAGTTAACTACAGTTTCTGGAGTCTTTCTAGTTGGTGAGAATGGAGCTCGTCCTAGGGGCGTCTTCACAAAAGTTTCTTCCGTTTAAATCCTTCACTAAAACTAACAAGTGAACGCACAGAGAAATTTTATAGAGTCAAACAAGGGTTAATTATAGCATAATTTAAGTATTTTATTGTTTTCAAAATTGTTTCCTTGAACATAGTATAGTTTTGCTTTTGCGGAAACCACTCTTTTAAGCAATTACACTAAACATAATGAAATCTACCTCCGCGGAAATAATACAGGTTTTTGGTCTATTTTCACAGTAGATTCTAAAAATGACGCTTAAAATGCTGCATCACGTCACAATTTTGAGATACTTTAGACGTACATATTTTAAAATAAGTTCGCAGGTACTTACAAAATGAAAACGTGAAAACATGGTGTACAATTTAACCAAGCCTATACTAATGTTTGTTACTTCTCCTTTACAAATATATCTGGACTTCCTACAAAAATAGAGATATTTTTCAGTATCCAGATATCCATTCTGCCATGCATCCTGCTCCACATAGCGAGGAACACTTTGTTCCTGTACCGTCTCAGACATTCACAGTAATAGTGAAGGAAATAGTGGAGCTGTACCAGTAGCCAGAAACCTCTACTTCCAGAGATCCTCACTTTCAACCAGAAAATTCTGAAACTGAAAGACATGTTGTAAAGTAGATTGGAATGATTTAGCGCACGAATTAAGTTTGTTAAATGAATAATCTGAACTTCTAAGTTTCAAGTACAACAAATAGAAATGACTTACATGGTAAAATTATACAAAGTTTCGAAATAGACGTCATAAATTTCGAAAATAATTGTCTATGGAAGAGAATATATGTTTAGCTATGGATATCAATGGTTTAATGAGTGACCCAGGAAATGATCATAATCGTGATGACTGACGATTGGTTATAGATCCAGTTTTCCATTCTATAGGTCTTAAAGAAATTTATGAAAGTATGGGCAATATTGTACATGTTTTAAAGCACGACTTTAAAGTAACTGATTTGCTGCTTGGGTCACAAGGGGTTTTTCATAAAATAATGCTCTTTGCTGACTTTCTTCTCGGGCAGCCAGCCAGGTGAAAAGATGATTAGATATCAACAATAAGATGTTATAACCACATATGAAATACTGGATATAACCACAATATAAACAAAGACAAAACAATATCAAAATTCGCATTGCTGAACAAAAGACTGTTTTCATTAAATAAAATGCCAGGTCAGGAGATGGCGTGAGTATAGAAAATTGTGTCAAAGAAACGTAACTACTTAACTTGATTATCAAGCTGTGCTGATCTTTGCTTCTTAATTCGACGGATTTTCATTTTAAGGCCGGATTCCCAGGGGAGCTGAACTGAAATCCAACATAACGATTTCAGTGATTTCAGGGAGAGATGCACACTCCCGAAACGTCGACATCTAATAGTATTTTCACATGGTTGGCTGCCCGAGAAGAAAGTGAGCGTATTTGTCGCCAGAAAAGCTTAAGGTTTTATTGCTGTTCGTATTTGTGGGACAAACCTGATTCGCCAAATATTATGTGGTACCACACTGGGGCAAGTGGCAGGAATGTATCCCAGAGGAGAGTAATGTAAAACAATAACCATTAATTCAGATTCATTAGATTCTTCTCCCTCTTTTACATGTAAAACTTGGACTGATTAAGAATTTAGTTAAGGCACTTAGCAAAGACGGTAATAGATTTACATATTTGCAGGCAAGTTTCCACAGCTAACTTACCCAAAACTAAGCAAAGGTATTTTTATTGTACCTCAGCTCTTCCTGAGAAACAAGAATCTACAATATAAAAGTCTGCATATCTAATAGCCCGGTTTCTGGAATATATACCAGGCCTTATTATGCAAACTTCACTTTTAACTTCATTAACTTCTAAATCAGATTACACAAAACAATTTACAAATTTAACGATATAATCTACTTTCTACCTTAATGAACTAACTAAATCTGCAGATGACTGGATTCCAGTAACCTTACAAATCCAGTCTTTTTTTCTACTTTGCTTCTACGCCAACAATATAAATCAAATCTACATTTCTACTACAGATTTAATTCTTATAACAAGCTACGAAAGTCTGTTTCCTACAATTTAAAAATTCCCCCTTCTGCAGCTGGTATCCAAAGTATCCTCCTACTGGTATCCATCTCCTAAAGGGACTGGCATCAGTAAATGGAGCTGGTTCGTCAGTTCCAGACATCCGGGTAGTCATCTCTCCACTTCTGCACAATCAGTTGCATCTGTCCGCTCTGATACTCTCCATATATATCTTCTCTCTCCTGGTATTCTCTTTCAAAAACCTGAGGAAAATGGTCTGGTTAATGCTAGAATCTCTAGAGATTGCTGTTCTTCAAAATTCAGTAAATATTTGTCAAGGCAATTGTCGTCAGCCGTGTACCAAAAGTTATAAGTAAATTAAGGTTTAGAAGATCCCTCATTGGTTCTCAGCTGATCACGGATTTCCTGATAAGCATAAGTTAGTGAACTCAAAACAGAGGGTGATAACACCAAATCAAGTTGGGATTGCAGAACGCGGAGCATCAAACCAAACACATCGACAAACTACCTGGCAGGGAAGGGGAGGATAATTGAATCCTCATTGCAGTATTAAGCAGATGAATGTGAACTGTCAAATAAGCTTATGGTCCGTATAGCTTAGTTACCCGACATTTCATCAACATTCTGAGAGTGTCACCTTCTCAGGTGATCGCTCAAAGCGCATGAAATACTGACTTTGAAATTTGGAAATATGTTTGTAATAAGAGTCGTTAAAGGTGCTATATATATGAACTATCTGATTATTTTGTTTATATGTAATAGAAATAAGTCCTCTCTCGATTATTAACTTATGTTCAAAAGAGAATTATGCAACGTTATTTTATATATGTCAGTTCCTAATTTCAGATGACTATTGATGAGAAGATGGACATTGGAACAATCGAATATCCAGAACTGGGTGATTAATGTTTGAGAGTGAGGAAGGAGAGGTACGAAATGTTGTGAGGTGAATTAAAGGTAAAGCTGATTAAGGAGGAGGTTGAATGAATGGCCTAAAAACCCAGACGACAGTTTGCTCACCGAAAAATCCACATAAGGTTTTTTGGCATCGAACTGGACAACCTGAGTAAAATGCGAGCGGTCTAACGATTCAGCTATGCTACTACGCATCACAAAGATACACGGTGATCTTTTTTATTCGTTATTTCCCGCCCTCCGATTGAGCAAGAATGACGTCATAGTTGACTGGTGAGTCTACCTTGGAATCATAGTGTCTCTACGGAGAAGAAGCGGTAATTCTTACGAAACAGTAAATAAATTACAGTTATCTAAGTGTTGTTGAGCTGGTGACTAATACAACCAGCTTCTCCTGGATATCAACAGAGGACGGAATCTTCATGGTTCAATGCTACTTTCGTACCGTCATTAAAACTGATGCGGCAAATAAATATAACTTAAACAGCTGCACAGAAGAGTTTATGCAACACTCATTCAGACAAGTCCCTTGGAGCGTAATGTTGTCCAAAGGGTGCAAATAGCTTACTTTTGTTTGCTACATGAAAGACTTTCGTCTTATCGGTATACGGTATAAATATTTTGTCATTTCCACGCTTAATTAAAATTTCTATTAATGTTAGTATCCTTATGTCTTTTAAAATCAATAGGTGCATCGAAAATTTCCAAGATATGGGATCAGTTACTCGCAAAAAAGAGAGACATTGGACGCTGTAAAGTGACTGGTCCCAATCTAGAAGCAATAAATAATATCATGACAGAAAGGCCTCAAGCACATGTTCTGACAATACAGACAGTGTTTAACGGGAAGAGAGAAAGGAAATATAAGAAAATGGACAATTAAGACTATATACTAGAGATATTTTATTGTTTAGACTTGGATAAAAGCTTTGTACATATTGTAGCACCAATTTATTTTTCATTCCTAGAACATGTTCTGCAAATTTTATGGTTTATAATGAAGTTACATTGTGAGGAAGCTGTGGATGATAGAAAAGAATTTTGAGATTAAATTTAAATACTTCCATTTTATGTGACAGGTGTAAAATACGCATATATACGCATATATGTCTACTATAATAGAAAAGTAGATCTTCATTGTGAAACAGGTATTCATTGACTTAGCATTTTGTGTATTCTTCACAGTATACCTTTATGGCTGCATAATTAGCTTTGCAGTGCAATGCATTGCAGTATATGATTCTTATAAAAGTAGTTTTCGAATCTACACACCATATGAAATTACGCGCCTTTATATTACGCGGGCAGACCCCCCTCTAAAGTAGTATATTTATCTGCCGGTAGAGGGAGGCTTCAAAGCTGCTGTCAGCACATCAAGTAGGATCGCAGGCCGCTAGGGGTTTCGTATATAAACTCGCTCCATCAGCGATGCTACTGATGACGTCAAATTTTGCGCGGTAAAATTAGAAATAAAGATGAACACAGTGGATAAGAGTTTATTTCGCTATCTCCGCTTCAAACCGGTAGCTGGATTTCTTTTCAAGTATATCTTATTGTACATAGCAAGTTCCACTGTAACTTTCGACATGGTCATTTCATACTCCCTTTGTGAGATGAACATAGTTACTAGTAATTTGTCCCAAAGGAGAGCAGAAAACTGTCCAACAATCGAACGTCAACGATATATTTTATTTATTTCTATTTTGACAACGTGCTTCTCGACCTACACAATAATTTTTCCTCTTTCATTTCGCTGCTTTCTTTCAAGATAAAATCTTTGGAGTTTCTCTGTTTTCTTTGTGTTATTCTGGATGTTTAGTAAATGAAGTTTCTTTCGCTGTGGCTTCCTCTCCGTGCACGCCACTGTTTTGCAGATTGTCATCTCCTGTGTGTCAAAGCGGCTTCCTCCTGCACGTCTTCCTTCATCAACTCTCTCTTCTGTTCGCCGGAAATTGAGTCCATCCATCCATTGCCAGGAGTAGCGAGGAATATAATTCCAGACCGGAATCTTGCCCCCAGACCATAGTCTGTGAGACGTTCAATATGTGGCGCATGCATGGCTGTCGGGGCTTGCTGTACTTGCTGTGCTTTCTCAGATAATGTTGTTACGTGAGCACCATCATCATCACCAGCCTCTTGGGTCTAGGAAATGCTTTCCGATCTACAGAAACTATCGTCTAAGTTAGGAAACTACACTGGTATATTCTATGACATAGCGCTTGTTGTGGTCTTTGCAGTAAGAACGTTAGCTCGAAGAGATATTAGCTAATAATTAATATCTCTTTATGTTTAATTCTTTCTTTTTATGGAAGCTTTGCTAAGCTGTTAATGCCCAAGGATAATTATTTTTCATCCTCAACGTAGCTGTAGTTGGTGGGCAATTGATTCTTTTTATTAATTACGAGTGGCTAGCATGCTTTAATTTGTGTAATAGTACTCACTCAGACTTTAGATGTTCAAAAATTCCTCCGAAACATGTTGTTCGGTCATCTCCTGGCCATCTTCAGCAGGCCATGCTGTAGCAACTAATGCAGATGACCGAACAACATATTTCGGAGGAATTTTTGAACGTCTAAAGTACGAGTGAGTCTCTTATACAAATTAAAGCATGCCAGCCACTCGTAATTAACAAAACAGATGTCTCACTTTAAACATTTTGATAATATTTTATAAAATGAATTCTTTGTTTGTATTTCTTTCAGATTCTGTGTCAATTTTACTAGCGCCGCTCGGTTTGATGGTTGATTAAAAATTGTACTGCCTTTAGAATACTGTTGGTAATCCATTAAATCACTTAATATTCGGCTAACAAACAATTAAACACCACATTACATATAATAGCTCTGTTCTCTAAATGAAATAGATCCATTCACTTTTCTCGTCCTGTTTGGAATGTTTCCTAGCCACCTTCATAACAATATGACTTTAATTCCGTAACGGTTCTTTCCCTTTGTCTTCAAATTTTACTTTTATAAACAATATAAAATTTCCACTAACTTAACTTACATTGAACATATTCTTTATAAATATTAATAAACAGTCTCTGATGAGGCGAATTTAAAACTGTATAACAAATTTGACAGCTTCCGCAATTATTTAGCAGAGAAAT
Source organism: Mantis religiosa (assembly GCA_030765055.1). NCBI lineage: Eukaryota > Metazoa > Arthropoda > Insecta > Mantodea > Mantidae > Mantis > Mantis religiosa. Next base: position 132,880,161 of record CM060953.1, on the reverse strand, counting down.
AAGCTCGCTCGTTTTTTCTTCAAGAAATATAAAAGTTTATCAGAAAGTTTTATTCGGTAACCATTAGAAAAACAATACTGAAAATTTGTCCAATACCATGCGCATTTATTCAGGGCTAAGATTTACAACTTTATAGTAAATGGTAGCAAAATAAGTAAATAATTGTAGTATTATACCTGTATGCTATACACAATGTAATAAACCTTATCAATCTGTTTCAAATGGGAAGAGATCTCGCCTGTAGCAAAGCGGATGCGATAGAGCCTTTACTGTTGCCACCTCGTTATCCCCACTCTTTTTATATTTCCCTCTCTCTCGCACACTTGCTAGTGTTTCGTGGAGATAGACGGAAGGGAGCGCAAACTGAATTTTCCAGAGCTTTATAATAATGCAGTTGTTGAAGTTACAGTTGCAACATGAATTTTCGTATATCACGCGCATGGTTTAAATATGTAGTTAAAAATTAATTATAGTCTATGAATTACTTATTTTTCTAATGCAACGAAAATACCAGTGGTGCATCTCTATAGCTGTGAATGTTACTTACGTTAAGAGATGATTCGTCATTGTCATTGTCTTCAACGTCTGAGTACTGCAAATTTATGATGATAGGTTCCAAAATCTCGTTACGTGCTATTTTTTTCCAAAAGTCGTCTTCTTGTAGTTTATCTGATGTCTCACGGAGTTATCCCTGTCTTGTTGTGTTCCTTGTCAATTTCTTCATGAATAAGTCGTTCAACGTCAGTCAGTTTAAAAATATTATTTCTGTTTGGAAGATAATTTAAGCCCACATTAACTCTTTTAGATCATTTTAGCAGTAGTAAGGGGGGGGGGGGGAGAGGTGGATCGCGTCTCATTGATCCAGCTAATACACTTTTTCATGGAAGAGTAACTGAATAGTATATACTGCTTTGAACTCTCTAGAGTAAAAAGAGATTACGAACCATTCATAAACAAAGATATAATGTGACCAGACGCGTTCTGCCAGACCGGCAAGAAGTGTATCGTTTCCTCTCATCGAATTTAACAAACACCTTGGCTTATTCAAAATACGTATTTCTTTTCGCAGGTCATGTCAATTTTATATATATACCTTATATATACGTTCACGTTATATATAAAAGTGTTATATATATCTTCACGCATACATGCCAACTAATAATGATATTCATTACAGTGCTTACGTCGCAATGCATTGTTATAATATAATTTTATTTATTGTATTATGGAAACTATTTGAACTAAACAGATGGGGTTTTTACGGTTGTGTTAAATATATTACTCTCTCCTTCCTCATGGATCAGTTTTTGCAAAATCTGAATTTTTGTCTTAGCGCGAATAATATTTATTAGAGATTGATTAGCTTGCCGCTCGTCACACAACACTTGGGGGAATGCAATACAACACCGCAGTACTCCAATTGGTTGCTCACCTAGTAGCGTTCAAGGACAAACACCTTCCCATTTGAAACACATAATAGATACAGTTCTTAATGATGCAGATTAAGAGCCCAGATAGTCAGTTCGATGGTATTGCTAAGTACTTTGAAAACCGTTCCACCAGTATACCATTAAAAAAGGTATTCTTGGAATTCAGTGTTCAGCTATCGCAGACCAGACAGATGTATCTATCAACATCAGAGTGGGAAATGGTTCCTAAAATTTACTTAATATTTAGTTAGTAGCACAGTAACAGTAGTGTTTCATACAAAAGGGCAAACATTGATTTTGGTAACTGTAGGATTGGCAACATATGTTGGAACACAGGTGCGAATAATATTGGCAGAACCTAAGTTAAAGGAGTACATATATATGTATATACAACTTATATATGTATGTATATATAAATCATATATGTGTGTATGTATATATAAATAATAGTGCGATCCATATAAAGCTGAACCATTTCAATAGGCAATAACCTTTGAACCAACGTACATGCAACTTTGGGAGAATATAATACACAATTGGGAGATTGCACTACACTATTTACAGAGGGTGACAGATGTATTCGAATAATATAACATGTAACAATGCACGTACTATAAATACTGCAATATTCATTTGGCAGCGTTGAAATGCTAAACATGTAAACATTAGCCTTTTGTGTCCCGGAAACAATATCTAAAATATCACTTTGCATGTATTTATTACACAATCTGTACTGTATTTACCCTATTGTCCCTCTTATTGGAGATAAGTATTCGAACATACCCAATTTAACAGAGAGAAAGGTGGTTGGCCGCACCCCTACCACATAGCAGTTGTGTTCATGCTATGCCTCGAGACAGTGTGCTCAAAGTTATTCAGCCGTTTGTGAACTCACGGGTAATATGGGACGTATAGGTAAGGAGACAACGGTGGCAGAGAGGAATATCGTGAAAAATATATACAAACAAAACAAATCTCACTCTGAAATTGCCAAAACCATTAACAAAAGCAAAACTGCAGTATTCTGTATAATTCAATGCTTCAAACAGAAAATCATTGTAGATAAACCTAAAAATGGCGTTCCTTCTAAACTTACCACCAGAGACATGAGGCAAATAATAAAAATGGTGAAGGAGAATCCCAGAGTTACTGCATCTGAGATTTGTGGATGCCTTGAGCAATATCCTGGCACTGTGGTTCACACCAGAACAGTTGAATGGGCTTTAAATAGTACTGGGTTCAATGCCCGCGTTCCTAGGAAGAAACCATATGTTAATAATATGAATAAGAAAAGGCGTATAGAATTTTCTAAACAGTATGTGGTGACACCAACAGAATTCTGGGATAAGGTTCTCTGGTCGGACGAGAACAAATTCTTTTTACAAGAGTAATGGGCGTCTTAAAGTGTGGAGACTGTCAAATACTGAATGGGAACCTATGAACATGGTAGCTACAGGGACACATGGTGTCTGTAGTGTGACGTTATGGGGCTGTATAACTTCATCTGGCTTTGGGAAACTTGCGTTCATTGGTGGGATCATGGACAAATTTGAATACAAGAGGATTCTTGAAAACAATCTTAAAAAGAGTGCAGAGAAGCTGATATTAGGGTATGATTATTTCTTCCAGCAGGACAATGATCCGAAGCATACTGCTGAAATTGTAAGGCCGGGGATCGTGTACAACACTCCTCACACTTTGAAGACACCACCCCAATCTCCAGATTTAAATCCTATAGAGAACATCTTGAAGGAACTCGAGGAGCGTGTGTGAGGAAGTATCACATCGGAAGCAAGGATCATCTGAAAGAACTTCTTCAAACAGAGTCAGTAAGCAACACATAGAGACAATGTCCAAAATATTATCAGCAGTAATTCAAAGATAGGTGATAACCAAATACTAGATGCTTTCTGTTCGAATACTTATGTCCAGATGTAAAGTAACCGTTTTATTTCTCCCTGTAGTGCAAATTAGTTTCAGTTGATATTTATGAGTTTATATGTTTAATGGAAGAATCAAGTTTATTTTTTACTTCTTTTATTTACGTATGCTTACTCCTCGTAGCTTTAAAATAATATAAGTAATAAATATGTTGACGATCGAATACTTATGTCGGTCTCTGCACATCTCAGTGAAAATGTTGGAAGTGTCATAACGTCAACTTAACATTTCTATAACTAACAACAATATACACTTTGCATTATTCGGACACAGTGATTTTGGAGTCATATAGGAGTTAAAGCTATGGTAGATATAAAGGGAGCTACATTTCCGAAAATTATTACTTTATTATTTCAACCTCAATTCACAGCGACTAGATTGGCAAGTCACTGCAACTAGATCGTGAAATAGAACAGTCAACTTCACTACCGCCCATAGACTAAAAAAGAAGAGAATCTCGTAGTTTATCCAGTGAGCGGACGTGTCTGGGCTCGTTCGTGAAAGCAGCCATAACCTAATGGCCAGTGGATCGACTACTAGTGTTTCCAATAAATGTTGTAAGAGATTTAAAGCGGCTTAAAATGTCGCATATGTGAAACATTCTACCATAATAGTTGTGCTAAATTAAGTAATATTAAAATGACTGATGACAACAGTGTCTAGAGCTGTGAACACGAAAACAAGCGTATATATCCCGCTGACATGGAAATAGCATTTTACGAAGTCGTAAGTGAAATAGCTAATTTAGAAAAAAAGTTTACATTCCTATTGCTAATTGCATTATCCACCAAAAAGTCTTGGTAATTTACAAATTAAGTGAAAGCGTTGGAACTAACTTAAGGACCAATTTAACACTCTCAATCTCCGTGTGCAAACTTCAAATATATCTACCTCAGATCTTGGCAATAGTGAAATGGTTTCTAATGGTGTAATTAATAGAAGTGACAGCGAAAATGTGAAGTCTATATTCGGCGAAAATACACGTAATAAAACTGCCCAATCTAACGATATCTCGGTAGGCGAGAAGTGTGTTGCTTCTAGTGATGGTAAACAAGACACAAAGTAAGTAGCAATAAGATAAAACACAAAAAAAAACAATAATTGGCAAAAAGACTATGAATAACAATTCTGGTTTAGAAACTGTACCCAAAAAGGTTATTCATTTTTATCACGATTTGCCCAGCTACAAAAGCGAAGGAATTAAATTTGTATGTTAAGGAAAGTTCTCCAAAGTAACGTGTGAGATTTTAAAATTTAAATACCCAGAGGAATATGCATCTTTATAAAGTGTTATTAATGATACTAATGTAGAACGGGCAATAGATACAGCTTTTTGGCCACAGGGTATATTAGTAACTGAGGTTTTTTTTTTTTTTTTTTTTTTTTGTAAAAGAGACTGCCTCTAGCACAGGGCACTTTGTTAATTATGAGGCGGCCTCTAATTTCCTACTATTATAGTGTCATGTAATGGAATAAACATTTTATTTTGGAATATTCAATATTCATTGAATTAAATTTACTTTATTTCAATTATTATAGGTGAGTTAGGAGTTGACGTGTTCTGCGTTACGGAGCAAAATATGACGAAATTAACCTTATTAAAATACCTGGCTATTGTGGAAAGGTAGAGTCAGACTGAAAAATTCAATGCCATTGCCGGGATTGGAAGCACGGATCTTCTGCTCTCCGTCCTTCCGCTCTAACCATTGAGCTACTATGGCCGATATGACATTAAATTCTCCAATTGGCTCGTATTTTATCCAGTAAACCACTTAGGAGTTCTCAAACACATGAGACAACTACCATAATGGCCACATACAACCTGTAAGTACTTTAAGGCCCAGGCTTTATAGTTAACCACTATTAGGTCAATTAATGGAAATTAATTGTTCTTTCACAGTAGCCGTGTGTAGGCGAAATTGTGCAAACGTAGTCAGACTGAAAAATCCATTGCCATAGCTGGGATTGGAACCACGGATCTTCTGGTCTCTATCCAGCCGCTCTAACCATTGAGCTACTATGTCCGACGTGCCGATATGGCATTAAATTCTCCAACTTATGCGTATTTTTCCCGGTAAACCACATAGGAGTTCTCCAGGCTATGGCATTGAATTTTTCGTTCTGACCTTACGTTTCCACAATTTAGCCTACACAGGGCCAGTGTGAAAGAAAAATTAATTTCCACTTCATGGCTATTATTTATCCAGTTGTTATTGCAAGTATAATACTGCAATTTTCATTAAATATGGATTGCTCAGACAAAATATTATTAATGTTGCCTGTCTTGCTCAAGAATCTGTTTTTGAAATATGTACGAGCGCTATTGCCTCTCTTAAATTGCTGTGTGTATCTTTTTATAGAATACCTGATATTAAAAGTTTTACCATAGAAAATTGTTCCAGAAAATTTTATGATTGTTAAATATAGTTTATAAATTTCGGACTAATTTTAAGATCGTTCTATGTGGTGACTTTAATTTAGATTTTCTTGAAAACTCGAATGCTGTTAGTGAGTTTAACAATATACTGGATAGTTTTGGCTTACGAATGACTAAACAGCCTACAAGGCCAGGTAGAAATGGTAGTTCCGGCTCTTGCCTTGATTATATTGCAAACTCAATTCATACTGATAAATATAAGGCCAGTGTATACAACACCATTCTATCAGATCAAGATGCTATTCGTTTTTATTTTAACAATAAGTTTGATGCTAGTAATGACATGCATAATAACCAACATTTTGCGTCAGGAACATGATTTTGTTGCATATAATTTTATCTGCCACTTCAGAGATATACGATGGATTGAGTTATATATCATTAGCCATTACAGTGAAAATGTCAAACATTTTTCAATGCTTTCTTAGAGATAGTAGAAACCCATTTTCCTTTAGGATCTAGTGCTGTTAGCGATACCCAGCTGTGAAAATTGGTCAAAATGTGCAAAAATGAGAATTGTTGGGTCTAATTAGAGTAATCCGTATTATTATAGCAATAATTTCGTATTCTTTTTATCTATTATTTGTATTTATTATTGTTATATATTATTTTTGGTATCTAACATTTTCCTGACATTTTAATACCATACATCCTTTTAAAATTGTGGTACATGACTATTTAAGTGGGCCACTGTAAGTGGACACAGTGCTTTATATTACCTGTTTTGGCGATTTTCTCGTATTCTTAATTTTCAGTTCTTTTCAGAACATAAATTGATCCACACGATGCGGCTTTCAAACTAGAGGCTTGAAAATTTTTGTGCTTGGATAAAGTCAGTAACAAAGGAAATTATTGGGATGATTTTTATAATGTCTCCATTGTTTGTAAAACTAAATAACAGGGCACATATTTTACAAGCAAATATTAAGAATTAAGAAAAGGAGAATTGAATAGTTTTTTATCCTAAACCAAGGGTCAGATTAAAATTTCATCTCATCAATTTACTAATAGAGCATTCATGAGTATAACCGCGAAGTATTATTTTTCGAAACTAAAATTGCATCATGTGGAACAGTTTAATTAAATGACAATAAAACACTAGAAGTATATTAATATCACAAGAACTATTTTGAACAAACGCCTTAAAATTGGTCTGTGAACTATTGTTAATACCATAATTACTGTGTTAAAGGTTCAAGTCAGTCCAATTAAAGTTGTGGATTCTAAGATTTTCACAGTTCGGTATCCTTAAATCCATTAAGAAATCCACAAATAAATGGTACATTTTTGAACTCAAGAACTTGGAAAATAATTGTTTATATTATTATGATATGTACGTACATTTTGATTTCGCTGACTTAAAAAGCAAATATACAGAAATTAAAAAGAAATATAAAAATATTCTTAAATATACAAGAATGAAATATTATTACTCATTAATTGAAAACAGTACAAACAAATTAAATGCATCTGGTCTATTGCACCTATATTTATAAACAACAGTTCAGAACTCAATTATATTCCATCTGTTTTGACTGCAGTTAATTTTAATTCACCTTTTTATAAATAAGGTTAAAGCCATCGTTAACTCTGTACCTCATAGCACAAATAAGGCACCCCTCTTTATGGATAATCTGCCTAAATTAGATTGCAATTTCAAATTTCATCACTTGAATGTTGAAGATGTCCATTTAGCTATTCTGACCGTATATAAAGCAGTACTTGCCTGATGTATATGGAGTTAACTCAAAAAATACTTAATATAGCATCCATATGTATTTCTGAAGCTTTAATTATATTTTTAATCTTTGTTTGGATGCTTGCGAGTCTCCTGATGCTTTTAAATATGCAAAGGTCATACCTGTACATACAAAAGGGGACAAATATGATCAGGTAACTTACAGACCTACTATTATATTACCAATTATGTCCAAGGTCTTTGAAATTATATTAAGCAAACAAATTACTAAATATTTTGAAGATAATTCATTGTTTTCAAATAGCCAATTTGGATTTCGCACCAAACGCAGTGCTATTGGTTCTGTGGTTTATTTTTTATCCAATGTTACTCCAGCCTTGAAACAGGAGATATTGTACATACCTGATTTTTCGACCTGGAAAAGGCCTTCGACACTATTTCACATGATACTTTTCTCAATAAACTAAACTACTGTGGTTTTTGATGATGATAGTCTGAAATTGATCAGATCGTATTTGTCACAGAGATATCAATCCGTATATGTGAATGTAATATTTTCTATTTTTATGATGGAAACTTGCTTTTATTAAATATATATATGTATAAATTATCTACCATATAATGTTCGGGAAGACTGCCTAAGGACATACCTCCTTGCAGATGATTTAGCAATTAATATTGGTTTAAATGACAGAACTCTTGTGGGTTCTAAAATAACTGAATTGTCTAACAGAATTGAAAATTGGTATAAGCATAACAGACTATTAATTAATAATAACAAAGCTGCTTATGTTGCCTTTAAAATTAATTGAGCTGATAATGGCTCGCTTGAACCTGTTATTATTGAATTTTAAATCTCAAAATTGCAAAAAAGTTAAGAAAAATTTAATATATTCACACATAAAAATTTTTTCTCAAAAAATACTTGATACACACTTTAAAATTATAGCAACTTCTATAACTGATGCACAGAGAAACCTGAATCTAAAATTTAAAGTTTCTAAAAGAAAAACTGTATGACCTGGAACTTTTTATATCACATACAAAAATTATACTATAAAAAGCACTAAATATTTAAAAAAAACTATTTAAGATAGAAATATGAATTTTGAAAGCTTAACTAGTTTCCCTATACCCCACCTAATGACAAAATTTCAAGCAGTTCTGATGTAAACTCTGGATTTTAGCATTTTTCACAGATGCCTCCCCTTAAGACTACTCTAGACCTGTGTTGCTGTTCTTGCTAAGTGTGGCATTATAACAATATTTCCTTAAAATCATACCAGACCCCTTTTTTACAGCACCTCAATTTGATGTACATAATTTCATGTAACTATCAAGCAAATAGATTTTAGAATATTTCAATAAAATTTGTAGCAAGAAGTGAGGCGGAAACCCGACAGGTGAGCAAATCCATAATGGAAAAAAAAAAAAAAAAAAAAAAAAAATGAGTCTCTAAGGATTTCAGATGGAAAACTTCCTGACGCCACCGCCCCGCGAGTAATGTTGGTCCGAAGCAACAATGCGTTCCTTCGTATCCCTTATTGTTAAGAAATTCGACATTCGTTAATGACTGTTTCATAAGTCGCTAGGATTAACTTTACTGCCAGCTAGCTTATTTAAACTAAGAGTGTTAGGTTCCCAGGCCTTTTTTTATGCTGTGTGATAACATGGAAACCTCATGTTGCTTACCAATAGCTTATTTACATACAGTGCACGCTCTTATATAAAGCTTTTTAGAAATGAAAAGTGTATAAAGTGTGTTAGCTTTCTCCGTTATGAAATACCTTGTATATATTGATATTAGATTAATTCTAATATTTTTAAAGAACGATAATTGTCGCAATCTCCTTAGGGCTTTAATAAGAGTTTAGAGTAACACTAGAGGCATTGTAGACGAGCGCCGAAAGAGAAAAGTGTGGAGTGAAAGAGATACATAGCGCCCAAGCTCCTCCCGCGTCCACTAACGCTTGGCACTTGCCGAGAGAGAGAGAGAGAGAGAGAGAGAGAGAGAGAGAGAGAGAGAGAGAGAGAGAGAGAGAGAGAGAGAGAGAGAGAGAGAGAGAGAGCATCAGAGGGAGAAAGAGACGCAGATAGTCTGGATGTTCTCGCTGCACCACGAAAGGTCGTGAAGCTTCAGAAGCTTTCGAGAAACTTCGGCAGGTTACGAGAAACAAAGACTCGAGTATAAATGCGGCAGTGTGAATAATTGCCGAGAGTCTCGCTGAGTACCTTGAACCTTGAAACTTGAACGTACCTTGTGTCCAAGAGACGACCCTCCGGATGACATATTTTCGGAACGCGTCCGCCTGGAGGTGCGTCGTTTCTTACGTCGCCCTCCTGAGAACGCAGAAAGACTCCCAACCATCCGACCCAGTGAAGTCCAAGACGCACTCCAGCGTCCCAAACCTAAAAAGGCGGCGGGTCCTGATGGGCTGACACCACTCATGCTCCGCCATCTTCCCTTCAACGCCGTTCTATTATTAACCAGGGTTTTCAATATGTGCCTCACCCTTGGGCACTTTCCACGAGAGTGGAGGGAGGCCCGGGGGATTTGCATACTGAAACCTGGGAAGAATGCGGTGCACCCTTCCAGCTACCGATCCATCAGCCTCCTCTTCACCGTCTCGAAAGTTCTCGACAGGTTGATTCTCACCCGATTGTCCCCCATTCTGGGAGACATTCATGCCATCACCGACCCTCAGTTTGGATTTCGTCCTCAGTGAGAGGCGGAGTCCCCGAAGGCTCTGTACTATCCCCCACACAATTCAATGTCTTTATGGCAGACTTCCCTACAGAGCCACGAGTCGTAATGGCAGAATACGCTGACGACGTAGGGCCACGCCATGGCTCAGTGGTTAGACCGCTTGGCTCTCACCAAGGCGGCCCGGGTTCGATCCCAGGTGACCGCAAAGTGAGATTTGTGGTGGACAACACGGCGCTGGGGCGGGTTTTCTCCGGGACCTCCGGTTTCCCCCGCCATCTCATTCCACCGGTGCTCCATCTTCATCTCAAGTATCATCAGTGCCATCGCCTGCGGTGCCGTATGTAGTAAAAGCGGGCGTTTAACACTACACACACACACACACACACACACACACACACACACACACACACACACACACACACGCTGACGACGTGCTTCTGTTCTGCAAAGATAAACACATCCTCAGAGCCTTCAACCCTATGCAGAGACACCTCCGTTTCACACAACAGTGGTGTAGGCGTTGGCCGATGTCCGTAAATCCGGACAAAAGCCACGCCAAACTTTTTACAAAGCGCCACTCCCCCGCAGACTGCCCCAAATTCAGCTTGTGCTCTAGAGGCATGTGGTCTACGCGTCAGTCAAAATCTTATAGTCTGTTGTCAGAAGCACGTATATGATTTTAACAATGGGTTGGTTTCCGACTGTAAGGCGCCAAATTTTCCTTGAGGGCAAAACACAAAATAGAGTAGGGTTGTTTGTTTACAGGGATTGCAAAGGGAGTTTACTGACCTTCTCACTGTGGCGGTCTCCGGAGTATATGCTAGCATTATGGCATGTGTCTATTCTGGTATACGTCATTTATTTATATTTAGAAATCTATCATTTATTTTTATATTTTCGTTTGTGTCAATGTCTTTCTGAAATCAGGTTATATGTCGTCTCAGTGTTCCTAGGTGACATGGGCTGCGTCAACTGACAAAATTTTTCTAATTACTACTTCGCCCACCAAATTGTCCCATTTGCGTAGCCAGGCCTGCTCTTTCCATATCCTTGTTTGACTACAGTATAATACACAATGGAAGTCTACATTCTCTTCTCCACACAATGGACATTTATCTAGCTGCACACAGTAAGTAAAGAAAGTGATATATTCTCTCCCAAAATTCTGTATCGAGATTTCACTGTAAATATATGTTTTTAGGAACCCTGCCTATGAAAAAAAGAATATTTTTAAAAAAGGATCCGCATGTATGTGTATGTGCATGACGCAGAAACGAGAAGTTGGTTCTATACCAAATTTGGTATTTATATTCAGCATATCATAAGAATGAGTTACGAAGGTGTTCAAGAAAAACACTTCAATAGAAAAATTTTTCTAACATACAAAAGCATTATTGATTACTTTGGGTATATTACCATATGTTTAAGATATTTCAATGAAAACTTAAATGTGTGCCTTTATCATCGGCTCGAGACGACTTTCTTTTTAAACGGTAAACTGAAAGAGATAGAAGAAATCCTGCACCACAAAAAATATGCAGATCGTTACGACATACAAGTTGTGAAAATGTAATTTTATAGAGTGAATTCATTTCGGAGACATTCGTGTTATTTATCTGAATTTTTTAAACACCTAAGCTTTTATAAAATGTGAAGTCATATTTTATCTCTTAGCCATGCAAAGAAAATGGATTTACAAAGCCATTACTCACCGATCAATTACCAAATATTTGACTATCGCTTAAGGCCTACTTTATTCCCATTTCCCTTTCAAATTGGCGAAAAGACAACATATATCTGTATATTATTTGTATAGGTTAATATAGCTTTCTGAAACCAAAACTTAAATTGCTCTAAATATTTTTACTGAAGTTATAGGTATAGATGAACAAGGTTTAAGAGCTTAAGGTTTGTTATTTATAGGCGTTTGGACTATTGTTACCACCTGAAATTGGAAGTAAATACCCATAAACTACAAACAATAAATTTAAACCGTGAAAGTTGCCTTAAACTAAACTAAAAATGGCATTTTAGGCAGCACTCATTACCTCAGAAATCTCCGTGTCTGTCTGCCTGTCACATTCTGTGAAATCTTGACAGAGAGAGTGTTTTTGTACGTGCTATAGCGTGAGAACTGCTCTGCTAGTATCACTTGTCCGAGATTGATAGCCTGGGGTAGGTGGCTTAAGATGACGCTGTGACCCGGGAGTAATTATACCTCAAAGCTATTGCTAATATTATATCATGAAACTGTTGCCTACAAATTACCCATAATACTTACAAATCATCATAAGTCACGTAATTCATGTCTTAATAAGTTCCGAAGAATAATATAATAAGCTGTACAATAATTATTTCCTTTAAAATATATTTCGAATTGAAAGTGTTTATAATCTATTACCTTTCTCTGTCGTTTTGGGTATGCAAAACAATCTTATGAAAGCTACTTTTCTACTTAATTTTAATCGACATAAGTCCTTACAAATGGCCTGCATTTACCATTCTGTTAAAAACAATTGTCAATTTCCAAATAACTGCGTGTCATATTCTGATCTCAAAGCTCCATAACATTTCCGTAAAATCACGAAAACAGTTGAATGTCACTGTACCTACAAGAATCCAAAGGTATTGAAACATTCTAACCATTGATGAAAAATATCCTTGCAAGGGCTTATGGCATAAAAGTATATTGAGATAAATTTAAAATTATTTAAAGAAATCTGTAGTTCTTCGAAAGTCGTTGACAAATGCCAAACATTAATCAGTGATACACAAAATTTCTCCCGAATAAAGGTAGACCTCACAGGGCATTCTGGAAATATGTATTTATAAATATACGTTTCATTTGTCCTGAATCTCTTAAATATAGGGTACTTTTCAAACATTTTAGAAAAATAACAAAGATTTAAAAAAACTAAAGTTTAGTTTCTCACATAAGTGCAAGCTTAGGCACCTTTAAAAAATAGTTAATTCAAGGGGCCCCAAATACTTATCTGGGTGAAATTCTAGTATTCATTTTTTTCGAATACAGCGCCCTCTCTACTATGTGTTAGAGAAAGTGAACAAACGTTTGGAAGATTAGTTTTGAAAAGGCTGCCTTTGTCTTTATGCTGTAGTTTTATATAATTTTTCTTTTAATTTTTTAAGACTAACTTGAAATTCTGAACGTTCAGAATGATGTTCACTGATGTTTTTCTTTCACAATCTGCATATTTTTATTCAGTAATATGCCTCTTAATTTGGAACTTAATAGATTTCTGAATTCGTAGCTCACGAAGGTATGGAAAATTTTAATTCAATGTCGTAGTGCAGGTAGAACTATCTTAAGTAAAATGCGGATATTATACAATGATATTGCACTTAAGTCTGTTAAACATTCCTGAAATGTTTAAGTTTAATCAGGTAAATCTGTCGTTACGCGTTAAACTTTTTAAAGGTTCTGTGAACTGTAATAGTTACTTTCTAAAACGGAAGGATAAAAGTACTGAAATAAACGTAAAGCTACTGTCGGAATAGGTGCTCTGGACTATACCCTATACAGTGAACGGTCATTGGCACTGAATTTGAAAATTCTAAATCAGTGTCCGTGGCACAACAGCGAAAAGCAGAGTCCAGATCTAACAACTGACCAACCCTCTTCTTACAATGGACGTTAAGACTTTGAGTAATAGCGGAGGATGGGAGGGTTAGCGGTCCGAGTACCTCCTAGTCATAGAGAGTGTCCTTCGCAATGTCAAACGAAGTTGTAGCAAAGTACGGAAGAAGATATGAAATGAAAGTGAAGATGATGGAAGAAGAGATGATGAACCAGTTGGTAGAACGAATTGCTTGGGAAACCGAGGAAGCCGGAGAAAACCCGAAAACTTACCGTTTTGGCCACCAAAACTCCCACGTACGTCTTTTATTTATTTATTTGATTTATTTTTTCATTTACGGACGCTCTCTAACTGCTCTGGTTCTTAGTGTCCCATTCCATATTAGGCGTGAAAAACCGATTATTTTTTTTCAGATACCGCCTTATCAGACTTGCAGTTGTTTCACTCGCCATAAATACTGATACCGTCCCTATTAGGCATAACACTGGCATAATAACCACGAAAGTCATATTAAATGCATAATTAAGGGTGGATAGTTACCACAATATAAATTAAGCTAAATTATAGCAAATATAGAGGATAATGAACTAATATACAGGTGCAGAAACTAAACAGGCAATCCCAATACATATATTTTATTGGAAGCATTTGAACCCAATGTGTAAAGAGAGCCGGGAAAATTAACTTACCTTCACAGGAATTTTCCTTGTGTTGAGCCGTAAAAGGTGACATTGTTCGAGAATCGCCTGAGGGGTAGACCCAAGCGACAGCAAGTCGCCTGCCGATGCATTGGTCTTCACATGATACGTGATGAGAGAATACACCGGGGATTTAAGCTACACATGTTCAAACGTGCTTCTGCATTAATTACCTAGACCGTGGAGAAGCGAAATTTGCGTGGAATACATGCCTCAGAAACTAGAAATTGCGATGACATTTAAGAGTAGGGATGAAACACAACCTATAAGGAACGAGTAACACGTCACATGACCTATAAAGTGTTCAAAATTCGGCGAAAGGAAGGTGAATTTTGTGCAATGGCGACGTTTGACGTTTGCTGGGAAAAACACTCTGTAGTAGTGAGTGAAGGGGGCAACAAGTACGGAAAGTTCATCAAATTCCGTGTTCTCGAATGGACGGAGCAACACATGTTAGGTGGTTATCGAACACTCTGTGTTAGCAAGTGAGAGAAACTGCACACATTAAAATATCATTAAGATTTTACCAAACTCTGTTGTTGAATAATCCGCCGGAAATACTCTATTGCGCGAAGTAATGCTCTCAATGTCCAGGAACGACAACGCGTACACAGCCACATGCACCACTCGACGCGTCCTAGTAATTTACAAATTCACTCGCGACTGTGATTCAAACTAGCCGCCATGTCACGCGCACAGCAACGGGCAAATTGTAGATCTCGCGCCTAATGTGCGGATAACATCAACACAACAATGACGAGTGCAGAGGACGACTTGTATAAATAAATTAGACCTTCAATGGTCGTTGTGTCTTCTGAGTGATAATATCCATACACTGTCAGGATGCACCCACTCCGTCAAACTCAAAAGAGAGAATCCATGCAGACCTACACTGAGAAAAACTCCGACCTGTTGTAAACCTCCCATCTGTAGTCCTCACCCGTCGCATATCCTATCATATGAGGAGTAGAATGCCGGGAGGGCTCAACGAGTTACTTAACGGGCAAGTACCGCCTCAATATATGACAGGCTATCACCGTCTTTACTTCCTTTCCAAAGGAAGTCGTGATGGGGATTCTTACATCGTCCCCCCGGGGTTTGAACCACGGCCAAAAGAACCAGAAGCAACTCAGCTGTGGAAAATACGGCATCCTTGGTCACTCGGCCACGTCGTCATTGGATCTGATTCAAATATCGTGGTAATCTCAATTGACAAAGCTGCCAGATGCAGTAGTGAACTTTGCATGTGTGGTTCAACTGTTACATGAAAATGCCTTTGAGCAGCCACTGTGTTTACCAATGACCAGACTTCAGATCCTGTACACCTTAGCAGTCAATGTACGCGCACAGGTATTCTACAAGGTTAAGCGCGACGTCAACAAACGTCTGTGGCAACAAGTATACCGAAGCGCTGTTGTGTACACTCCGGTACGAATAGAAAAAGTAACCTACGTTACAATAATACGTAATCCTCCTTATTGCTTTCGATGCGGAAATTACTGTGAACAACCATGTTCATTCGCAAATTGTCGAATGCGAGTTTTCTGTGCCTTTCACTGAAGCAATATAAAATATTGGGATGAGGTTCCATCAATGTCACATGACGTTAATGGTGCATATGTGTAGTACAAATAATTTTCATAAGTCTGTTTAGTTAACTCATGTGCACGTCCGCCGCTGCCTTTGACGAACCCTTATAATTGTTTTACAACACAGACCCTCATTCTCCAAGATCTTTCTACAAGGTTGCCACCTTTCTCAATACGTCATGGGTATCGTGCGAGGTGTTGTCTAATTAAATTATCTTATGTCCATTACTGCGAACCTTCCGTAGTTTTGACTACACACACATATAAATGGTATATGATATATATAAATATATACACATATATATGGTATGGTACACACACACACACACACACACACACACACACACACACACATCGCCAAGCTACAATTCTACTGGATTCCATAATAACCCTTATCCTATTCAAAGTGCGGTATTTGAAACCCAGCTCCTTTAGGAGACCGCGCAAAGTGCAGTACCCATAAGGAAAATCACAAACTTCTTGCAAATGTGCAACCAATTCGTCTAAGGTGGGCACTCTCCCTTTTGCATAGAATCTGTCAATTTCTCGACAAATAAAAACACATGTGAAATTATCTACTTTAGAGAAACGTTTCCTTTTGCTTTCACACTTGATCGGCGTCTTTGGTATTCCTTTCATCACAATATTCCTTACTGTATTTCTGCGAATACCCAGAATTTATCAGGTTCATTGAATGACCCCTTACCAAAATTATTTGTCAGCACATAATTATATGTGTTCAAAACAAGCGCTTGAATTTGCTTAGAAACAGTTCTCGTTATAACTTTGTTTTATGAGGCTTGTCCAGTAATATAACTTGGCCCAGTCATTCACACTATTATCATCACTTTGATTCTTTTTACTTTACTGAAAGTAATCTACTACTTCATTTGCATTTACCACTGCCTTTCCCTCCGCGGTCTCCACATCGTGACACACAACGAATTTCTGCACGTAATGAATGAAACATATCAACTGGAAGTTGGAACTTTGGCAACTGAGACTCCACGTGGAGTAGACATGCGACTGTCACTTCGAGAAAATCAGGGTTGCTATTGGTCCTCAACGACAGTGTTCCATTTCTGAAGTGTGGAGATAGATTTATGACGGTCATTAGTGGACGGGAGGGTTGCTTCCTTTGAGGGGCAAACTGCACTCGCGTTCACTAGACAGACTCTACTACCTGAAAAGCAGATCTACCTGCGCGGGGAGCGGTAGTTGTAGTGAAACTAAGGCTACGCGTTGCGTACCGGACTATGCGTGTTGTCCTTGGGACTGACGTCAGAGGTTATATACTGCGAGACTCCTAAACTTCATATCACTCTAAAGGTGTACGGGCTCCGATGTCTACCAATTCATACTACTTAGTTTAGCGGTGGTGTACAATTTAGCGTTGGTAGTGGACAGCAATCGGTCTACCACTGAAATCAATGAAGTGACAATTTTTACTCGTGTTTTCATTTACCTTATTCTCTAATGTTTAATTAGATATAGGTTTACTTCTGAAAACAAGGTTTGTATGCTCTTAGCCTCAACGTTCAACAATAATGTAGCTTGATTTTCGTTATCTAAACATCTCTTCTTACAATACAGTAATGTAGCCGTGTTTCTCTAAAAATATGAAATACACATTTTTGATATGATTATTACGGTTATGTGTTAATAGTGAGGAGGGGATATCTTCCCTTTAATAACGATTTTCATATCCACGGTGAAGCGATTATTTTAGAAGGATTATGATGAAATGATCGAATGGAATATCTTGAAGCCCAAGTTTGGTAAGCTATCTCGAAGCGAAATTTTTGTGTGTAATGATGGTGTTTGAAGATGCTGTGATGATGCACCACGTTGTGGCACCATCTTGAAGCAGGATTGTTTGGGATGAAGGTGGAGTTAGATTAATTTCTCACCTTTGGAAACGTTCTTGAAAATATCTAGAAGTTTCGCCTGCAACTCTGAACAATTAGTTGCATCTGTAATTGTTGAGTGATGTGATCTTTTTCTGTTACAGGATCGCGGTAACGGGGCTGATAAAGATAGTATTGATACTTTTGAAGAATGAATAATACTTTTCTTGTTCAAAGATGGAGATTTAATTCCTCATAAATATCTTAAATTGTTTGATAGAATTCCAAATAGTATTAATGTAGTCTTTTGACAACCAGCGGTTGATGCCTCCATGAACTATTTCTTTTCTTGCGCACACGCTATTTATGCAGCTTTGATGCACACACAAAATTGTTTCTGCATACACTCGAAGAGATAATTACACGTCTTACTCTTAACACTTTCATAAACAGACGAACAAAATATTTTAAAGCATTTATGAACTTCCTCTTTTACTACGTTGTCATGGCTACACCATTACCTACTTTACATTACTTCTTTATTTTATTACCAGTACTAATCTCTGACTATTCTTAACAAAACATGAAGTATCTAACATAACTGTTACAAAGGCCATATCATTTTATTTGCACCTAAAATAGTGTGACTTTGTGGGTTCGTAGAATTAAAAGTCCAATTTTCCCAAATTCTAAATCTTCTTTATTTCCGTAGAAATACACTGTTGAGTTCTCACGTAACAACACTGCATCACACATGCAAAGCAATCTTCCAAGGTCGATGATAATCACAAACAGCGTCCAGTTTGCAACTTCAACAACACTCTTGATACACAATTCACAACTCTACTGTTTTACAAACTTGCAACTCCTCTTGTTTCACAACAACTCTGCTGGCGTGTCACAATCTCTTATATATCTCGCTGAATCATTTCTAGATCATTCTAAAATAAACCAGAAACCGAATTATTTCTATCAGTCCAGAAGTCACCAGAAATTTCCGTTTATCTCAGTTTGTTTGTTGCGGCAGACCTTTATCGGCACTATTTATCTGCCAGCTGTTTGTGTAGACTAAGAAACCGCTTTATCGCGCGAACCTTTTATGTGAGTTGCCGCGATAATAGTTTCTTAAAATAGTTTACCTTACTCTAATAGTTTCATTCCAATGTTTAGGTGACCATTATCCGTTTCCTGTTTTCCCCCTTTTCTAAAATTAAAAGAGGAAAGGAACTTAGTTTTCGAATTTGAAAATTTTTGCGCATTGGCATAATCTAGTTTTTATGAGGAATAGAAGAAGACGGCATCCATGTACAACACAAGTATTAAAGTATTAGTGTGTGACATTTCGACGTTAGATTTGAATCTGGTTCAGTAATTCTACGACCTCTGAGCAAGTTTGCTCGCAGTAACTTGTGAAACTCCCAGTTAGAAGCTCATATTTTCGACTCTCCTTGAACAACCACTCAGACCTCGGGGTTTTCGAGCTCTTTTGCGGTTGGTAGACGAATACTGGAGAGTTTCTCGCCTACCATTTTGATTTCCGTCAATCCCCTTCCAGCATTTATCCCTCTCTTCTTTTAGTGACGTTCTGTGACCTATGGAGGTGCCGGTCAGATGGCACGGATTCTTGCTCACAGAAAGTATTCTCCGTGGACACTGGAGGTGTGCTTCGTGGTCAATTCATCCCCTTTTAAACAACGCTGTGTTGTGGCTATTCGAACTAGTAGATATTTGTGGGAGTCTCTGACATGTCGACATACAGCCTCTATGTACGTATGTAGTATATGGTTGCCAGATCTGGGTCCTCACATAGGTAAACATAGGAAATCCATATGGGTATGCCAGAGGAACAGGCTAACGAATATCTTGAAAATATCCCTTAAGGACAAAGTTACCAATGAGGCCCTTCATATAAGGTCAGTGTCAAACGACGTTAATAAGACGACAGGAATAAATGGACATGGTGGGGTCATTTGGCCAGGCTTCACGACACATAGACGCAGCACACTACGATGCGGGATCCATATATAAGTAGAAGACACAGATGCCCTTCCCGGAACCAGAAGTACTAGCAGAGGCCACCCATCTTCATCATCAAACATCAACGAAAAGCTTGCGTATTACGACGCAACTATAGATACCGTGGTGTTCTGCACGGAGCACCCGGGCGACTTGTACTCGCTCATGGCTCATGGTTCATAGTAGGCCAAGACGCAGATGGACCGACTACTTCAAGGCGACAGCAGGCAACCACTGGTCCACCACTGTCAAAACCAGGAGTAACTACGTGGCGAAATTAAGGAACCCAGGCAAAAGACTGCCAGGTGCAATGAAAACTGCTGTAGTGCAGTGAATGTGTACAATAGACAAATGATGATTCACGAGATTATAATTCTAGATGTGTCACATTAACATGACAAATAGCACTCTACGTGACATAAATAGCTAACCGCATGAGCAAAACATAATGAGCTCTGCTCTAGGAGGAGGCCCTTGCTCTTAACGGGATATCTTAGGCTTATAAATTAACTCATCCTTCATGCGTTCATTCGTTCATTCGTTCACTCATTCATTCACCCACTCATTCTATCGTGCGTTCATTCACTCATTCATTCATTTGAGACCTACTACGAGCCTGGCATAGATGGTAGCGTGTCTGCCTTAGTCTA
Source organism: Mantis religiosa (assembly GCA_030765055.1). Taxonomy (NCBI): domain Eukaryota; kingdom Metazoa; phylum Arthropoda; class Insecta; order Mantodea; family Mantidae; genus Mantis; species Mantis religiosa. The sequence continues at coordinate 132,859,551 of CM060953.1, read as the reverse complement.
AGAAATCGGTCAGGGTGAGTTATCTAGATAACACTTTTTCTGGTGTTTTTCCCTTATTTTGAAAGAGGAGTGTCAGGTATAAGTGAGCCCGCCTCGGTAGCGTAGATGGTAGCACGCCTGCCTTACGTTCAAGAGGTCCCGAGTTCAAATCTCGGTCAGGGTGAGTTACCTGGATAAGGTTTATTCCGGGTTTTTTCCTTATCCTTAAAGCGAATGTCGGGTAACTGTAAGTTCCATGGACCCTGAACTCATTTGAGCATTATTTCACCCAATTCATTCACCGTCCGATCGATATGACTTACCGTTGGATGAGGTAAATTACAAAAAAAAAATTAAAAAAATAAAATAAAAATGGATCAGTTGACCACAACAATGGTAACCAACAATGAGTTCGAGATGTCAGAGTGCAGAAATAAAGATTCATAGCGATTCAAGTCGAAGAACAATACACTTAAGGTTACTACAATATATAGTGGCAGCCTCGGCAACGTGGATGGGGTATGCTTCACGTTCAAGATGTCCGAAGTTCGCTGGCTCATTTGAGCATCAGGAGAGTAAAATATTTGTCTAATTCTTCATATTAACATTACAATTTTATATACCAAATAAATTAAAATTTTATTAATTAAATCATAATTTCTAAAATTCTCATATTACATCTGGGAGCCACTTCAATCAACATCCGATATGACTTAACATTGGAGGGCCTAAATTAATAAAAAAGTACAATCCGAGATAAGGTTAACAAGTGAACCAACTGTTTGCATATCCTACATAGGAAGTCGTTTAGCTTGTGGTTAAACCACAGAAGCTGCAGACCGTGACACTGCATGTCATTAAACTGAATGCTCTGTGACGTCAACAATTAAGTCCCTTATTGCTCTCAGCCAGGAGCGCGGCGAGATCTACACAGCAGGTAAAACAAGGGACTACGGAATGACTACCTATACACTAAGATGGCTTTCTTCTCCACAAAAAAACTTTCTCCTATGTATAATAGTGCAGCTTTGAACCTCTATACAAAATTTGAGTGACGAGATACAACTCCTTATCAGCAGCGTAATATTTTGTTCTCGTAAACCTTATGTAGAAATTATTGAACCTGAGATGAATTTGGGTTAAACTACACGGACTGCGGTATGCTTATGGACCAGCAATGTAGATAAGAACAAGAGCGTATACAGTCGCATGTGAGAACAATGAGAAGATATTTGCAGCGAGGGGATGCTTCAACGACCCCTGTTGCTCTGCGACATTCTATTCTCGAGGGGGGTTGCATTTCACTTCCCTCCGCCTTAAATTACGGTAATTCCGGGAAACTTAACAGAAACCACGGCCATTTCCTCTCCCGTTGTTCTCATTATTATCATTCGCTCCATCGTTCTCCAATTCCTGTGCAGGAAATGAAGTGCCCTCTACCTTGATGCAAGGAAATAAAATTTGTTTAAATTAAACCCAGGGGGCCCATGTACATGGTAAGCGAGAGCCAGAAAAAGTTAACCTACGGAACATTAAGATATTTCCTTTGGCCGAAAAAAATGAAAGTGTGTGGAAAGGAAATTATAGAGAGCAGTAAAGGATAATGTTAACTCAGGCATTTGGAATATAGCTTTGACCCTAATAAAACCTGTATCCCATTAGGAGCCTAAGTTTCTTTCTAGCAAATTGTAGTATGTGTATTGCAGAAATTATCTATATTAAGGAAGTTCAATCCAGCGAGAGCGCTCTGCGGTAACTTCACATTCGGGAGGTTCTGCGTTAGATCCCCGGTAGCCGCCTACCAGTGCTTTACAGTGGCTTTTATCTGGTCGAATAGCTGAGTGCTGGAGTGGTGTCGTCCACCAAGGCTCTCCCTTCTCCATTTCCTTTCATTCGCCTGTCTCTTTCATGTTACAGAACGACTCCATGGTTGTGTGACGGTCGATGGCCAACAGATGGCGCAGATGCTTGCGTTTTAGAGCTTCTTCATGGCTTCGTCCGGCCATGGCCATTCGAGTCTCCACTGACGAGTCTAGATTTCCCGGGTTCCTGCTGGAGGGGAACTGTGAGCCACCCCCAGGTGGTTTGGGCAGTCACAGCCTGGGAACTTACAGCTGCGTAGACAAACCAGCAAATGTTAGGGAATTCTACACCTTTCTGCCGCTTACGTGGTCAATCCTTGTTGCCCGTACAAGTCATGAAATTATTTCACTTCATCCGGTCCTTCCTGGAATGTACGGATGAAAGTTTCAACTGTGGGTCTAATACTAGATAGCCCCTCCGTTATCTCATCTATCTGTAAGTATATACAGATGTTAAAAACAGCTTGTAGGAGTAGTAAATGTGAGAACACATAAAGAGAAATGTGAAGGAACTTCATCTGTCAAAAACACAATTTTTGCTATAAGCTATTTCTTGCCACCGAACGAATAAATTATACGTGCTTGATTTATAAAGAGCTTAACAGAAGCCTCAGCTTTTGGAAATATATACTTAGAATAATGACGATGCAATAATAACTGAACAGAAAGTATATTTAAAATAAGAATTAACCGATATGAATAGCCTAGTAACAACAAAAGATACAGTTACTTAAAAAAATTAAAACGAAGATTTGGTCATGCAAATAGGATACTCTAAAACGATCCAAGAAAATTAATTTTGTTTAAAAGAATGGAAGGGGAAAGAGGTAGAACAACCGACCCCATGATGCAACAGTGCGCTTCATCGTAAACTTACCATACGGCATATCAGCCTCTGTCTCCACACACTAAGACACCCTGGACAGAAGTCAGTAATGTCGATGATGATTTGTGTATAAGGGGCTCAACTGCTCGGACATCGGCGTCCTTACAAAACAAATCATGGCAATAGCCAGAGATAAAATATACCAAAGAAATAAAAAATTACAATAAAATAAATAAGCCCGAATGGGGAAAAAATATAAAAACTATAACTAGCCATGAAGTACCAAAAGGTATAAAAGAACAGTTTTCAATATCAATTTGCATTGACAAAACAAACTACCTGTCCAGTGGCAGTCGAATCAATTTGTTCCTTTTCTTAGGGGCTGGACTAGTATTTTCGGAAGCTTGTCCCTACCTTTTTCTCAGTGTCCTTTTGGCAGTGAGGATAGAATCTACCCGCTACACATCTTCAATGAAGGAGGACGGCTTCCTTACTGGTAGCTTCGACTCGAGTCTCCCGAAACGATCGGACGCGATAGGCGAAGATGAAAGTCGCCGATCGCAGTCCTCTCTTGATGGTTCCTCAAATGTGGTTGACGGAGGAGATGGTCGCGGACTTTTATGCTGGCTACCTCTCTTTTCACTAGTCTTACTATTTACCTTAAGTAAATCAGTTCTATCATGTCTTAAATTTCCTTGGCGATGCATTATATATTACTGGTTCACGTGTTCCTGAAGTAGATGCTTTCGGCGGTGACAGGGCTGAATCCTTCTTAGGACTGGACTTGGTCGGCGCGCTCACGGTTCGTGCCGCAAGGCTGACGAATACACAAGAGTTTCCGGGCTTCTCTCTTACCCGGATCTCTTGAATCGGCTTTTCCTCCATAAAACGCTGGCATTCTCTGGAGTTAGGTGAATAATTACCACTGCAGTTAACACATGTTGCAGGTGAATTACACGCATCATCATGGTTGGGTTCCCCACAGTCAACGCAAGTAGCAACTCCATTATAATAACAATCACTCGTGTGGTCAAAGTGCTTGCATTTATATCACCTCCATTTATTGGGTATATATATATACATATATATAGCCTCTCTTCAGTAGTTTCATACCCTGCAGTTAATAATGAAGGGAGCATATAGAAACATAAGAGTTTTGGTACTTAAGGCTTGAGGACGATGAAAGAATTTAGGCTGGGTTTCATAGCACTTTAACCTTATGCTTCGTATTTAAACAGCGAATTATATATTTGTATGCTTTCTCTAGAATCTATTTAAGCTATCTGAAGGAAGTAGACCTTACATTCCATAACAATTTCGATATGGACCTCATTACAAATACACACTTTGAGATGTTCTGAGTTCAAATTAGAGTGAACACATATTCATATGGGAGGCAGAGAGAGATAGAGTGAGACAGGGATTAACTGAATAGTTAACTGAAACATAATTAATTGAAATTAATTGTCCCTCTACACTAGCCGTGTGCAAGACATTCTTAGGATAGCTAGAATCGGAGTGAAAATTTCAGTGCTATACCTGGGATTTGAACCACGATGTATCGGTCTTAGCACGTTTGCTATTAACGAATGAGTTAACATGGCCAACGCGCCACCACGACATAAAATTTTTCAGTTAGACGCTACCTATCCAAAACTCTGCAAGCCTCCACATCTAGCCTCTACACCTTTAGTGTGTAAGAACGATTAATTTCCATTAGTTAATTCTGATTTGACTACGAATCCTGGGACTTAAGCATTTATAGCATAGTAAATCGTCACAAAAGGTACGTATCTCAATATACATGCGTACTCCTAGTGTTTTATCGGAAACATGTGAATTAGTTGGAGAATTTGACTCCCCTGAAATCTATCAGTAGGAGGTTATGTCACTTCTCCTCGTAAGCTAACTTCTTCGGAAGCAAATCATGAGTCCGCCTACAGTTGCAACAGAACATACAATCCGTCCAGTAACTTTCCGAACTCTTTCTTCAAGTGACGCCGTTCTAAAAGGTGCTCTAAGAGCAATTTATTCCTTTGCAGCTATTTGAACTACTAGAAACTGGCCAAATTTTGTTTATCCAATTGTACATCTTACAAAGCTGAACAAATTTGTTTTATCTTCTAATATATTAATTTTAAGACCCTAACTAAGGGCTTATTTTGGCTACTTTGCGCTATATTCTCTCTGAATATTCCAACATTTTAGAACGTTAGATAGCACACATTTAGGTAATGGTGCCTTAGTAAATGCATAAACATGTGAAAGCAGTGAAAAGCAGAAACATATTTACTGGTTCTTTCGCAAGAACATTAGCTTAAATATATAGGTTAGATTTCATAATACAATAACATGCATATATATGCCTTTGACAACGTACCTTTACTTCTCATTATTTTGATGCTCCTCAAAATAGCCTCCCCTGAATGCAATGCACTTGTCCCAGCATTTCTGCCAGTCTTCAAAGACATTCTGGAAACCATTTCTTGAGAGATCCTCCAAAATGGCCTCCGCAGCCTTCACCACTGCTTCTGATGATGGATAATGCCTCCCACGAAGGCATTTCTTCAAGTTAGAGAATAGAAAAAAGTCACATGTGGCTAAATCCGGGATATAGGGAGGGTGAGAGACGCACTTCACGTTGATTTTTCCAAGATATTCAGCAGCAACATTGGCAATATGAGGCCGCACATTATCGTGGTGCAGCATCCAGCCTGCTTCACGGAAGTGTGGTCTTTTGCGCCTGATATGGACTTGCAATGTTTCCAGGACATCCCTGTACTATTTTCCAGTTACTGATATATGTGCAGGTACAAAATGCTGATAAACCATTCCATAAATACCAAATAATGAAATGACCATTACTTTCCCAGCAGAAGCAACCACTTTTGCTTTTAGGGGATTGGTGATGAAGGAAATTTCCACACTGAGCTTTGCTGTTTGCTCTCAGGATCAATATGATGTAGCCAAGTTTCATCAGCAGTAATTACGTTTGAAAGAAACTCCGGATCTTCCTCTAACATCAAATTTAACTGCATGTTACCTCCATTGCAGCGGTAGGCGATACTGAACATGTCTGAACTTGCCAGGTTCTCACAGTCGGAAAGCAGGACTAACAACAATGAAACTACTACGGCGTGTTTGTTTCACATTAAGCTAACAGAGTATAATAAGATTCATTTTAATGTGAAAAATTATGACCGTAGAAAAGTTATGATCATTCTTTATTGAACAGCCCTCATGGTTAAGTGTATTTAGTTTACTTAAGCAGTTTAAAATAAAATTACACTACCCAGCATTTTAAAACCTTTTTCTTACGGCAAGGAATGTGACATGTGATCGTAACGAATCCGTTATTCATTTGCACGTATCACATCATATTTTCTTGCAATAGGTACTCCAAAATAAGACATACCTACACCGAGGTGGGTATAAACAGTCCTAAATATCCCCTTTGAACGACGGCTTGGCTGCCCAGCATCCGTTTTCTGCATGTTTACCATCTCTTTTCAAATATCACCAATAGTTGGCCGTCATTGGAACATCCGACCTCCCCTGGTATTTCAAGAAGTCAGAAGCATTCTTGATGTATTGGTGAAACCTCTCTCCCATCTATTCACTAATAGCCGAAAGGTTTTCAGGAAAGTGTTAGGGATGAGAATGACGGAAGTGCAGCTTCAGGCTCAATCTACACTCCAACTCTTTCACATGAACCAACATCATTTTCATTATTGTTTCGTAGTGTTCATTCTTTACAATTCCTAGGAACTTTGTCATGACGTATCTCATTGAAATCCATATAGCAAGTTCCACGTCATTCATTTGTTAAAATTTTAGGTCTTACAGCAACTTCATAATTTGTAGCCCATCAAAAATGCCTTCATTAACTTTTCCATCTGATAAGTATGGAAATTTGCTTGCTGACTATACTGAAAATTCTGTACAAAACCTTGAAAACCGCTTCATGATTCTCAGCTTTATGTGCAGGAGTGACAGAATAACTTTTTGTGGGTCAACTAAGGCAGCATTAAAAATAACTTTTAACCCCGGTTCAACAGATGTCTCTTGGGCCAGGCAGGTCTACATTAGTGCTTGTCACTAGCTCTGCTAATTTATTCGCATATATGACAAGGAAATTTAGTGTAGCCTGCTTGTAGTCCTAATATAATACACTACACCCCTTAAAGTCACTACATATATCCACCAGTGCTCATGATATTTGACTTTGTCCAAAACAGTTTCGATTGTGAGATAATTTGCCATCAGTGAAATGGAATGTCTCACAGGTATCGAAGCTAGAATGTTTCCATTATGAAGTAGTACGGCCTTCAAGTACAGCCTTCCAATATGTCTACAAACTCCTTTTTTATTCTTTAATTTATGTCCTCCAACGTTGTTATATCGGACCATGAATGGAATGGGTGAAATGATGCTCTAATGAGCCCAGGGTCCATAGAGATTAGAGTTATCCGATCTTCGTCTTTTAGGATAAGTGAAAACCCCGGAAAAACCTTATCCAGCTAACTCACCCTGACCGAGATTCGAACTCTGGACCTCTTGAACGTGAGGCAGACACGCTACCATCTACGCTATAATCCTGTAATTGTGGCTTTCTGTCTTAACATTATCTACAACCCTATGATTCATAATTAATTTTAAGACAGTAAGTCACGATTAGCGTGGGAACTAGTTCCGGTACAGGAAAACCAGTGACATTTCTGAAATCAGTAAACTTAATTTAGTCACAATCACGTATCAGATAATTTCTCCTTAAAATCATGCTGGGTAGTGTTATTATTTATGTTGCCATAAATATAAAGCCCTTAAAATGCTTTAGGTTACTGCGGAAATTTAAGCGGAAAAATTAGTAACATTGTATTTGAATGTTATCCTAAATTTGTAGTACATTAAATCTACAGGTCACCTGGAATAATTTCTTGTGGATAATGTTCATTTGCAATTGCTATGCTAGATAATGCATTTTCGATTCTTTGTTACGGGTTAATATTATAATGTGACAGTGATGTATGATTACGTACAGTGATACAAGCAGCGCACCAAAAGATAATGGCATAGTTATCCTGTTATTACCGCATCACTATCAAATGCACTCTTCCTTTTGTATGCTGGACTACACCGTACATGAGAAAAACAACAGTTTTCCCATGAAGGTATTCATTACAAAGCTCCGAAACGCGGTTCAGTTACATGGCAAGTATAGGGTGGACGGAATTTAATGCTTTATTTTTTCCAGTAATACAATGTAAGTTGAATAACCTTTTATTTAAGCCATATTAACGGACAATTATTTTAACATATTTAATGGTACCTAAGATACATGAAAGAAACTGAAAAAAGCACATCCTTTCAAATTTTTCAGATGGATTAATAATATCCTGAAATCTTAGTGCATAAAATTAATTAAAATTATGAAGCTGCTTTATAAGACAAACTTTTGTGGTTCTTGGGTATTATAATATCGATTATATTTGTAGCTAACTCCTATTTCAAGCGTCCAAGCTTCACAGTATGTTAATTTTAACTATTTTAAAAACTTTCTGCTGCATTTATGTTTACTGCTATCTTCAGATACATGTATTAGAAATTTCAATGTTTATATTAACATCAAACAACTTCCCGTTTATTAATCAGCACAGTTGCATCTTTACATTTTCGAAATGAAGGAAGGGTATAAAACCTTTGTCTATCTTTCTTACCCATAAAGAAAGTGGTTATCCTTGTGTTAGAAATTTGACTTGCAAAATTTAAATGTTAACGTCCATATGTAGAAAATAAGTTAATGCCAAGGGGCACCTGCCAATCATCACGACTATTTCAACAGGCATGGCATACAGAGACAACGAATGCAGTCAAGGTCTTCGACTACACAAATGCAAACTGGGCAGAATTCACCACACACATCAGACAACACATGAGGCCCTACGAACCACAACAGCTGACGAACATGAATCAACTGGACGACTTAACGACCGAAATAACTACAGAAATCACGCAAGCCCGGAACGCCACCATTCCCCAAAAATCCAAAATCTTCAGTAGCCACAGCAAACCACTGCCAAAGGACATCATCCAAGTGATTAAGAGGAAACGCCACGCCCACAGACAATACATGAAGAGCCACCATGAATACGGCAAACGCATATTAAACCATCTACGCAACCAAATACGACAAGAAATAAACGCACACAACACCATGTGGAAAAACACCATCCAGGATATCAGCAAAGCCAGAACTGCAGAACCAAGAAAGTTCTGGCAATTCATAAAAACAGCAAGAAAGAAGAAACAGTTCACATACCCCATCCGGGTAAATAACCAAAACATCACTTCAACAGAGGAGAAACTGAGTGTTTTCCACGCACACTGCTCCAAAGTCTTCAAAACTCCAGACGCTCCCAAATTAATCAAGTCACACTACAACATCGTTAATAAGCACATCAAAAACAACGCAACCCTCTACCACCCGCAGATTCGGACACAGGAACTGAATGCAGATGATGAAACCAAAAGGCCCATCACAAGGGCAGAATACATAGAAACGGTGCAACACTTAGAAAACTCCGCCCCCGGTGCAGACACCATTACGTACCAAATGTTAAAATACATCCCCATCCAGGTGATGGACAAAATTACAGCTTTATACAACCAAATTCTAAAACATGAATACCACCCACAGACTTGGAGAGAGGCTCACATGATCCTACTGGAGAAAGCAGGAAAGCCCAACACCAGCCCTGAAATTTACCGGCCCATCTCATTAACTGCAACGATGTCCAAAGTATTTGAAAAAATATAAGTGAAGCGCCTAAAAAGCTACCTTGAACATCATCAACTCATTCCGAACACCCAAGCCGGCTTTAGGAGAACCATAACAATCGAAGACCAGCAACTACGAATTATGTCAACGATCCAGAACAATATCAATAAAGGCTTCACGACCATAGGTGTCTTTCTTGACATACAAGCAGCATTCGACAGATGTTGGACAAATGGACTGTTATATAAAATGACAACGATGGGCATCCCAAAGCGCATCATAAGATGGACGGCAAGCTTCTTACATCACAGAACAGCTCGCATAAAAATCAACAATACTGTCTCAGCACCCATTACACTAGAAGCAGGCGCTATCTCCGGACTACTATATATCATTTACACATCAGGCACTCCACAGCCAATCCACCCAGCAATAGAACTAGCTCAATACTCCGACGACACTGCATATCTGAGCAGCGATCCGAGGCTGATGAACGTAAAACCAAGAATAGAGAAACAGTTAAAATCCTTTGACAGATGGGCATCCAAATGGCGCCTCACAGTAAACGCCAGCAAAACTCAAGCCGCCAGCTTCCGCAGGAAAACAAAGCGTAACTACCAAGAATCGGCGATAGCCTACCAAGGACACAAAATACCTATACAAACCACAGTAAAATACCTGGGAATAAAGCTTCATAAAAAACTAAGCACAAAACCACATTTCCAGCAAAAGATGAAAGAAGCAAAAACAGCAATCTCCACCCTACACTACTTATCAAAAATAGGCAAAATAGGACTCTCAGCACCGATCCTCAACCAACTGTACAAGACAATAGTAAGACAATACTTCACCTACGCCGCTATCGTCACCTTCCCAATAACGACAACATATATCAAAACCAGGCTTCTACAGATGGAGAGGAAGTGCTTAAGAATAGTCAATAAACTCGTACCCTGGCACAGAAACGAAGAAGTGTATGACATCGGTAAGGCAATCCCACTTGAACAACACTTACAAAATAGGATGTACAGGTACATCGCGAACGCATCCGAGAGACCGTACAGGAGGCAGCTGATTGCAGCAGCAGAAAACTCCAAAAAGACGAAGACCACGGCCCCACCAATCGTCACCCTGATACAACACCACGCCAGGATCAAGGAAGCCGAAGAAGACGATATCCAAGAACATCTCCGATTACTTCTAGCTTGAAAAATGACAATTGTGTACATTCCATAAATGTACACATACCACAAAGATTGTTGAATAAAAAGTATTAAAAAATAAGAAATAAATAAAAACTACTACTAAAACAAAACCAAACTACATATATCAAAAAATAAAAAAATAATAAAAAATAAAAAATAAATAAAAAGCAAAATAAAATATAAATATATATATATATAAATATATAATAAAATAAGGAAATGAATGCATTAAAGAAACAAAAATTATATATGTGATATTAAATAAAATATAAATATGACAAATACCAAACAGTATTGCAATTACCCAATAACAATAAGTGACAAATTGTTAACACATGCATACATAGCCTAATAAAGCATAAAAAATCCGTCCTCCCTTAACTCCAAATAAAGTCAAGGCTGAAGAGGGTACACCCCTGAAGCAGCCATAGGGCGAAATAAGCCAGGGTGAAATAAACCCACGGACGAAATAAGACCTAAAATCACCCTGTAGTAGGAGTAGTAGCCAAGGGGCAAAGTGATCTTTAGTCATAAAAATGTCTGCGATACCCTAATTATAAGTACATACATACATTTGGTCATACAAAGTTCATTTTCGACAAATGTGTAAAAATGAAAAATAAATCAATATTTAGTTAAAGTTTGGATTTACACTTAGGAATCACTGAGAAAACGTAAAAGATTGTCATAAAATACAAACAAATGTAAATAACATGACAAGTTTAGAAATTAATAGTATATTCTTTCTTTTGAAAGGTTATACCGTTTCTGTTTAACAAGCCGGTAGTTTATTGTACAAAAGTAAAATTAAAAGTATAAAAATATCAGAATACATAATGATGATTACATTGATGATTGTGACGATTAATGATGTTGATGATGGTGATGATGATGATGATGATGATGATGATGATGATGATGATGATGATGATGATGATGATGATGATGATAATGATGAATACCTTTAACCCTTATTCATTAAGATGGTCCACAATTTGTGACAAGTTTAATTTGCCTTAAAGATTGAGGGTATTGAACCTTTAGCGTTCTCTTGCATCTTTCTTAGTTGTAAACAGATTGAATAAGCAGAGAACAGCTGAGAGTGTTGTTGTTGTAAATACAGTTGTATATCAAGAGTGTTGTAACGAGAGCTAATGTAATCAGTTTTCATTGTTTATCATAATCATCGACCTTGGAGGACTGTGTTGTATAGGTGATGTGATGTTGTTACGTGAGAATTGAACAGTGTATCTCTACGGAAATAAAGAACATTTGGAATATCTGCAACTCGGACTTTTAATTCTACGAACCCACAAAGTCACAATTGGAACGGCAAAGTCGCGGAACGGACATAAAGGTTTCGGTGCAATTAGATAATAGACGGTGGATAATGTTTCACGAGCTTGCATAAGTAGTAACAATAGCGCGGCTAGTGTACACAAAGAGGCCGGCAAATGAAGATAACTAAGATAAAGAACTCGCCGGCACAGATAGGATTTCACGTTTGGAAGGTTCGAGAGATATCTCCATTGACAGAGAATAGTTGTTTTTATTATTTGATTGAGAAGTCTCTCGAATTATGAATGAAATATATAACGATTGTGACACGCCAGCAGGACAGTTGTAAAAGCGAGAGAGTGAGTAAGCAGAGTCAGGTGTGAAGTGTTGTAACGAGAGCTAATGTTTCTTATTGTCATCGAACTTGGTGCTGTAGATTGTGATATGTAATGTAATGTTGTTACGTGAGAATTGAACAGTGTATTCCTACGCAAATATAGAACGCTTTTTACTTTCTGCAAATTGGACTTTTAATTCTACGAACCCACAAGGTCACATTATAGCCCAAAGAAGCTATGATCTGTGCCTTTAACTAGTTTTCCACTAAGTATTCATCTACCGTAGTGAGCTCCCATTCTTGGTGATTGTTGGTTTACGTAGGAGCATTCTCTTCCGCTTCTCCTTTTCTTTATGCGAACCAATAGTTGAGATAGTAAGGCTAAGTGATGTAATGAAAGCTCTCTGTATTAAAAGGGAAAAAAGCTCTTGTGTATCTTTGTTGTACTACCACAATTCAATATTCACTACTATTTAATGGCCTGTTACACAGTTGAAAAACAAGTTCTTTGATGAATTTTTCCTTATTGAAGTTTTTTATGTTAATTTCCGACTCTGTATACAGGTAAATTTTACACTATTAAGAATAGGATAGGATATTTCCTAAAAGCTATTTAAAAAGATTAAATTTTTATTGTAAACTAATTTCACTGTGATTAAAGTTTTTATCGAGTTTACCATTTTGGGCGGTGGTGATTTTATAACAATTTTATAACAATTTGTCATGGGCAAGTGGCACTCGTGAAAGAAGGGAAAGAAACTGAAAAAAGGGAAATGATGAAAAGGAAATCATGATAGTTATGAATTGACAGCACTTATTTACCGCCAAAGGGACTACAAAAAAAAAGTATGTGAGCAGTAGAAGGAAGCTAAAACCGTGATCTCCATCACACGAGCGACTCATGGCCATCTGTTAAGAGGGGAACCGGCCCCTGTGTGTGCTCCGTGTGCAGTACGCCTCACTGTGCGGCATGTATTGCTCGATTGCCCGCAGTACGTCCGCGTTCGCCAGTCTTTGGGCTTGGGGACCAGCTTGCTCGGTGTTTTAGGGGACGACCCAGTGGCCGTGGTTAAGGCACTGCGGTTTGTTGCTGAAATCGGTTTTAATAATCAGGTCTGACTTGTAATTTATATTTATTAATTGTAGAGATTTTAAATTATTAGTACTGGGATGAGTTTTTTATGTACTTTTAATAGTTGAGTGTTTTTATTTTATCTTACTTTTTAAGTTAGTTTGTGTAGCTTTTAGTTCTTAGAGTTAACTTTGGGCCCAAATGACCTTGTTGTCGACGGGCCCTAAAACACCACACACTCACTCACTCACTCCATAAAGCGGCCCTCACAATAAGTGCAAAGCTATCTTGCTTGGCTAGTGCAGGGTTTGTCGAACATAAGTTTAAATTATTAAAGCCATTCTGGAATTAATAGAGCACTGAAAATGAGGCCATTGAGGAAGAAATTAAATGGATTTTAAGACGGCACTAAAAACCCAGCATAAAAACTGCATGTCTTTAGCAGAAAATTACGGCAACAATGTGGAATGTTTAGGGATGAACTGGAAACCTTAAATACTTTTCCAGATATCAAAACAAAATATCAAATATTAAAATACGTATACTACCAATGTTAGCATATGAAAATGTTGGCAGCTGGGTGACCAAGCGGTGGCCACCAAAGCTTTCAATACCCAAATATCTTAATTGTCCATAAAAAATTAATTATCAACGTACTAGTTATAGTTTACTCAACAATGGAAAGTCTTTATTCGCTTTACATGAACTGGAGACAAATGATGTGTGCACTCACATGAACCCGTACATGGAGATAAGAGAACACAGTAGCCCGTAGTGACAGCAAATCTTTAAGATTTGGTCACTCAGAGATGACTTAGACATCTCTTTGCATGGAAAGGGCACCAAAAATTAAAATTAACTTACACTTTAGAACATAAAAATATTTGAAAAATAAAGCAAGTAAGAATTATGTCTAAAACTCCACAAAAATATATTTTGTCAGAAAGTGTATATTTTAACGAAATCAAGAATACTTCTTGTAGTGATATGCTCTATCTCCAATGGTGTTTCGAAATTCCATACTAAAGAGATCTTTAAAGTCTATTCCTGACTATGAAAATATGCAGTTTACTTTTGTAAACATTTTATAAGCCTATGAAATTTTAATCAGTATCGTTAGAGTTACTTTCGGGAAAATCAGAACTTTCCAGGGATTTTCCATGTAAAGTGTATTTTAAGGTGAGAGGGTTTTCTGTAAAATCTTGGTGTCATCCCTTGAATTGTTTTGATCTTTCTTTTTCGAATTGGGCTATTGATACACAAATACATACACAAATTCCCACATACGCACTTACATAGGCACACCCTCCGAAAGAGAAAGTTTCATGATTTTTAAGTGTTATTTCTTTCAAAGGATCTCAAACTATAAGTTTCAGTTAAATCTTGCCTTTGAATTCTTTGGGTTAAATAGTATTTTGTCTATTATCTAAGATAGTAATGCAGAGAGTAACAATGTTATGTAGTCGCCATACTGCACAAATCTAATTTATCATGTAAACAGTGAAAGTTATATAATAATTGTTAGTAATATGCACATAACATATTGTATTCATTCATAAATGGAGCGTATTAATATATCGAGAGAAACAGAAAATCTAACTGTCGCATTAATACGGCCCTCCCACTTTTCCGTAGACAACTGTTACAAAGCATATTTTTCTATTTACTTCACGTGAATACGCAACAGATTTGCAAAAAACAAGTTTCAATGAGCAGTTTTTGTAGGCACAAGAGCGAAATAGAACTTGAAACGATAATTAAATGTTTAAACTGCTGTATGCTGGCTTTGAAATTTCATACTCTTTGATGGTTGGAGAAACAAAGGAATGACACTCCACGCGTCAAAAAGGTAAAAAGCATTTGAATAAACAAACCAATATCAATGAATGTGATCAAATGGAAATTTTATTTAGCCAATATTGTGTACATTAACGCCATATAATTTAAGTTTTCGTAGTTAGGTTTTTCTAACCCTTGCGGTTTAGGATGTACAACCAAGCAGGATAGCTCATGCGTCTATGGCGCGCATTCGGGAGCCCTGGGTTTGACTCTCATGGCTGACCTACCAGACCCACAGGCTTTTTTGGGGGTTTCCGGGTCGCCAGGCGAATGCTGGGTAGCTTAATTACATTCCCCAAATTTCCTGTCCTTCCATTTGATCTCCATTATCATTTCACATCATCTCTCATCTGGTGGTCTCTTTCAGTGGTAGAAGTGTCTGCGGGTGTCTCGGCGGTGCATGGCGGGCGGGTATGCTCTGAGGAAAACTACTTCCGCCTCCGGTAGTTCGGTTGCCGGTCTCCGCGCCTCTGCTGGGACCATTTCGGAACCGCTAACCAGGGACTTTTGGGGCTCGGCTGCTGGGCTCGTTGCCGTCCCGTAGTAGGGGAGCGTGTTCGTTGTCCTGGCCTGTCAGGGGAAGTTTATACCTAAGTAAATTGTATGGACGCTGCCCTCTGCACTGTCGTGACTTCTTGGGTCGGTCGCCCTCTGTCTTCTCTCACCTCATCCTTCCTCCCGCAAATGCCCCACTTGGGGTACTAAGCACAATGGGCTCAGCATGGTGGCCGACGTCCCGCATCTCCTCCATATTGAAATCCTGATAACGAAATTAAGGGATGCAATGCATAAAGAATCGTAATGGATTTCAAAGGAATGTATATTTGTTGTGAAACGCGTGCAGGTGCAGTTGAGTTAAACAGCATTGGGTTGAATAGGTGTTTTAACAAAAGAAACGTAAGAAACAGTTTGCTTAGCAAAAGCTCTAAAGGGATAGCACTTGACTCCGTTTGAATAGGTGTTCTTCAGACCCTTAATAATGGTATAGCCGAGACCACTAATCCCAATGGACAAAATAGTCACAAAGGAGTTTGGGGTGAAAAGACAGGTGCGCACGCGCGCGCGCGCACACACACACACACAGCTGTGCACAATGAGGAGGCAGTCCGCGGCTTGGTGCCGATTAAGAAGATCATCGCCTCTGTCTTGGTCGAAGGCAGACCAGAAGCAATGAGAGAAGATATTTATCGGTTTGTATGTACGTGAAGAACGAATTAAGTTTTGTCGAGTAATAAGCATTCTACATACGGTCACTCTGAACAGTGAAATATTGATAACCCTGGTCGGCAACTTCAAGTTTGATGTAATGATAAAAAGAAGCAGTCATTAAACCAGTTTGAAACGGACATTCCAGTGTCATTAGAACTATCCTTACTCATACATACCCACGCATACATTGAGAGAATCTCATTGCTTTACCCAGCGCCATCATCTTATTTGCGTCAATCCTAATGAGACGTACAGCATATTTTTTAAAAAGAACTTAATAAATTCAATGCTTAAATATGAATATGGTGATATTTTAAACACACAGGTAGTTTGAGATCAAGTGTGAATACTTGAATATCGTTCTGTCGCATTTCTGGATGCCGTTAGACTTTTGATTATTTATCCAGAATTCCGTTTTAATAACTTTCACATGTACCCAAAAATGCTTGCGCAAACTTTTTACAGATTTACTTTATTTCCTTTATTTTTCTGATTGAGAGAGTTTCAAAAACTATGCTTTATTTAAATCTCAATCACAAATTTTTGAATCGCTATAGTTACTTCCACTACCCATTACAAGTATCTAAAAATACGCTCACATATCCCCACAAATGTGCTCGAAACGTATTTCGAAAGAAAGGGCAGGCAATAAATCTCTCAACACGTGTTTTCAATAGTATAATTTGGGTGGAATAAAAAATACTATACTTACTAATATATAAGTGATATAGGGAAGCGCATACATTACCCCATACTAAAAGTAATCCTTGATTTTAAGAATTCAATAACTTGGGTGGAGTGCAATGGTTTCTCTGCTACTATTAATAAAAACAGAGGAGGTAAATGTAAATACATTCTACCCTAGTGTAATCTCAATAAAATCTTGAAAGAAATATATGGATTCAAAGGCATTATTTCTGTATTTAATACACTAAGCGATATCTGAAAATCTACGAGGGCTGTTCAATAAAGAATGATCACAACTTCTTTAGACAGCGTAACGTTACTCATCCTCATAATTTTTATGGTTGTTCTCAAAATAGTCTCCTCTGAATTCGATGCACTTGTCCCAGTGCTTCTACCAGTCTTCTAAGAAATGCTGGAAACAATTTTTGAGAGATCCTTCAAAATCGCCTCCCCAGCCTTCACCACTGCTTCTGATGATGGATAATGCCCCCCACGAAGGCGTTTCTTCAAGTTAGGGAATAGAAAAAAGTCACTATAGGGAGGGTGAGGGAGGCACTTCACGTTGATTTTTGCAAGATATTCAGCAACAACATTGGCAATATGCGGCCGCGCATTATTGTGGTACAGCATCCAGCCTGCTTCATGGAAATTTTGTCTTTTGCGCCTGATATGGACTTGCAATGTTTTCAGGATATCCCTATAATACTGTCCAGTTAATGATGTGTGTGTAGGTACAACATGCTGAGAAACCATTCCATGAATATCAAAGAATGAGATGAGCATAATTTTCCCAGCAGAAGCAACCACTTTTTCTTTTTAGAGGGTTGGTGATGAAGGAGATTTCCACACTGAGCTTTGCTGTTTGCTCTCACGATCAAAACGATGTAGCTAAGTTTCATCAGCAGTGATTGCATTTCAAAGAAACTCCGGATATTCCCCTAACATCAACTTTAACTGCAAGCAGACACGCATGCGATTGCCATTTTGTTCGGGACTCAACAGTCTTGGAACCCATCGTGCACAGACACGTCTCATATGAATGTTTCTCTCACCAACGTGTGGGTGGCACTCAATGAAATGTTCAGTATTTCAGAAAGTGATTTTAAGGTAATTCGCCGATCCTCTCTCACAATGACAGCAGCAGTGTTGATGTTTTCTTCCGTAGGAGCAGTAACTGCAGCACCAGGGTCCACCTTCCTTGATATTGATTGTGTCCCTTCTTTAAACATTTTAAACAACCTTCGAGCTGTGCTGTAGGACAGAACAGACTCTCCATAGGCCTCCTGTAACATTGTATAGGCCTCAACTGGAGATTTGTTGAGACGAAAGCAGAATTTCAATGCCTCATATATACTGAACATGTCTTAACTTGCCTGGTTCTCACAGGCGGGAACCAGGATTACCAACATCAATACTACAACGGCGTGTTTGTTTCACATTAAGCTAACAGAACATAAGATTGAATTTCCGTGCGCAAAATTATGACCGTAAAAAAGCTACGATCATTCGTTATTGAATAGGCCTCGTATTGTTGTTATATTGGTGACCTTAACATTTATTATTTTTAAAGAAATTTGATTCATAAATTTTCCTCAATTTGACATAAATGTTTTAACTACTTATTTATCAGTAGCTAATTATACATTTCCCCCGGAAAAATGCTGGTTTTAAAACAAATGCACATAAGATTAGCAACCTGAGTTTTCAGCAAGTTAAAACGGTATGCTTATAATGAATGTGAATGATATCAAAGGTGAAGCGTATGGTAGTGGCTGGCGTTCAAAAAATAGAGGAGCTGCTGTCAGGAGCAGTTTCGGCACTTTATGGCAGGACGGTGGCCCCAAGCTACGGACGCTCGGGTTTCACAAAGGCATCCCACGTGATATTTGTGTGGACGTCACCACCATCTGGTCCCAGACATTACCTAATTAATACGGGTGCGAATGTCCCACTAGCACAAAGACCTTTATATCCTGGAGATGCGGATTTGCTTTACTGTGCAGCTTCACCTGTTTGATGTGGCTTTTAATACTATTAGTTTTGCTATTAGATCTTCTACGAAACGCTTATGTATAATAACTGACTGGTTTAAATATCGTTCCCGTGGTAGAGCACGGATTTTGCCAACAACCATTTCCAGGTTTTCATCAGTCACAATCCTCAAGGGCTTCTCTTATACAATTTTTATTCCTATGTTCCATCTATGCCTGCAATTTCACATCATGAAATTCACCATGCGACAAAGAATGGTGCGACGCAGGTCTAAGTAGCGCTGTTGGTTAGGCGCTGGCCTAGTGATCCCAAGGTTGCAGGTGCAAACTCGCCCAGACCGATGGTTTTTAAGAGCATTAAAGCTTAAGTTCCATTTTATTAGATTTACTGGCATGCAGGCGAACCATCTTGTGAGGAAATTGTGGTTCATCGGCAATGATGATATGAACCCTTTAGCCTACAGCATCGACACATTTGTTGAAGTTTCACCCAGGTAGAAAGTTTGAATGATTAATAATAATAAAACATAATATTACGAATGTGTACATAGGTATCATTGAGCTATAGAGTACTTGGAGTTGTATCCAAAGAACGACCAATACAAATTATTGCATTTACCTATATATTATAATTGATTATGCATTCTGCTCTTCAAAATAATATTGAAAAGTTGAGCTAACTCTTCCGTTTTCACGCAATTTCTCAAATTAAACTCTAATTCCGAATTCCAATTTCTAATGTATCAGCAGCAACTATCGGACCGCTATCGATGACATGTGAAAGATCACAAACCACAATGAAAGGTCAGAAATACAGTACTGTGTTTCCCAACCTGGCAGCTGTGAAGTAAATGTTTAGTTGATAATGGCGCAGCCTGACGTGCGTAAATAAAACCATATTAGGGTGGTTAAATTATAATCGAACCATCTAGCGGGAAATGTTGCAGAGGCGGGAAATGTTGTCCAGTGCATCTCGAATAAATGTTCTCGCTCACTTTCAATGCTCAGCAGCAGGTATTGTTGTAATCTTTCGCACAATGTTTTCCCTAAGTTCTCTACTCGTAGTATATGAGGATAGAAACGTTACACGTCTGTTGAGACTGAAGCCGTAACGCTACACACGTGTGCTGGGGTTTAAGTCAAATGATCCTGTTAAACGTGTGAATTATTGTAACCAGGTTTCTCCAATCCCTAGAAAAAATTGCATTGACCCACACCTTTGGTTTTCCCTGATGAACCTTGATTTAATTTAACTGTATGCCATACTAGGTTTCCGAAAAACCTGTACTACCGAATGAAATGCCACATTACTGTCTGAAAATTCGGTTATAGATTGCGATACCTTCTAGAAGAATAATAGACCCCATATTCTTTGATGAAACAATAAATACAAAGGGATATCAGAGGTTAATTCTGAAGTCGTTTGTCAATCGCTTGACAGAAGGAGAGAAATCGTATGGCTTGTTGCATCAAGATTTGTGTAACTGAACATACGGCAGCCGAATCTTTAAATGCAGTAGGAGAGTTGTTTGTTAACAGAATAATTAGTGCTGGTTTGTGTTCCCTCATTCTCCTGACCTAACGAGTTCACTTCTATTGATGGGGTTCTTTAAAAGACAAAGCGTATAGTTCCAATCCTGGCACACTACAGGAACTTAGGGAAAACATTGTCCAAGAAATAAAAAGTTGAGCTTCGGAGAGTGCACATGAATATTTGCACGAGATATACTGCCTGTTCGAGAGCACAAGGTCAGCATTTCCATCATCTATTTTAAGTAAGGATTCTACGCAGCCTCTGCCAACGCAGGTTATCCGGTGACTACCGGCCGTCTGGCGCAGTAGAGAGAGGGCGCGAGAGGGTTCCATTATAAATTAACAGCTGCTTCGGAGCTGTCAGAGAAGAAGTCCTGAAGAAGCCCCACATAGTCGGGACGAAACGTCGACCAGAGGAACATCAAAGACGCGGTCCTACCCGGAAGACCCAGTTACTATAAATTAACTAGTTGTTTATTGACGCTATAGGATATTGCATGTTTTGTGCGACCTGAAAGTCCATGCGACATGTGTTTAAAGTTGTACGACATATAAGCAACCGTGTAGTGTGTAATGCCCGCTTTTAGCACATGTGGCACCGCAGGTGGTGACACAGATGATGCATAAGATGAAGATGGAGCACTGGTGGAATGAGATGGAGGGAGAAACCGTGGACCCACAGAAAACGCACCCCAGTGCCTGTTGTCTACCAAAATTACCACTTTCGGTCGCCTGGAATTGAACCTCGGGCACCTTTGTGAGAGCCAAGTGGTCTAACCACTCAGCCACTGCGCGGCTTGACTGTCATGACACATGCTGTAAATAGGTAATCCACTCTCAGGTCGCGTTGCGCTTGAGATCCTATGCATAACTCAGACGTTGAGTTGCAGTAAACCAAAATAACCTAAGCATTTCTGAGTCCCGAGAACAGTCCTTGTTAGTGTTGGTGATCTGAATGGCTCTCCCTCCAATATATGTCTGATTGGATAAGTGCCATGAGTCTAATACTATGTAATTACAGCAGTGCTTAATCTAAGTTATATCCCATCTCTTTTATTTTTAGGATGAAACAATTCCTCTTCACTTTTCTTCACTTCACTTACACAAATCGCCCTTCTCTTTCGCCTAAGATTGGACATCATTGCGTAATAATTGCAATGCGTTTTGGTGATGCTACCTGCGTTTTCAAAAGCATCCTATTAGCAAGGAATATTCTAAACTTTCAGTAAACAGTCAAGTGTGGGTAATTTAATGTAATAATTTCCTTAACTTAATTTGTAACTTTATTAAACATCCCAGTTTTCTGCGTGTCTGATTATATTGATGTTGTTTCAAATTTAATCTGTTGGGCGTTAAAATATATTTAAATGTTAATATTTCATACAGTTTATATACAGCTTAAGCTTACCGTTAATGTTGGCAAATTGTTTTGTGTTTTACATTCTTTAGCCTATTTATGGTCTTTAGAGTCTATCTGAAAAACATGTTTACGCTGTTGTAATTAATTTGTGAAGAGCTATAGAAATACAGGGCCAGGAGAAGTTTGTACAAAAGCCTAACATGCGTATGTTCGCTTACTAACGATCTGTTAATTCAAATTGTTATAATTCGCAGTGGGACATTCTTTGAACTATTTATGTCGTTTGCCCTATATGAAGGTACTAACGCAACCTCATTTTGGCACCTCTATTTTATTTACCCAAAATATGACACAGTTGGCATTATATTGCACACCAGTGTCATTTGCCCGCCTCGGTAGCGTAGATGGTAGCATGTCTGCCTCACGTTCAAGAGGTCCCGAGTTCGAATCTCGGTCAGGGTGAGTTACATGGATAAAGTTTTTCCGGGGTTTTCCTCTATCCTAAAAAAGACGAATGTCGGGCAACTCTAAGCTCCATGGACCCTGGACTCATCTGAGCATCATTTCACCCCATTCATTCACCGTCCGATATGACTTAACGTTGGAGGAAGTAAATTACAAAAAAAAAAAAAAAAATCCACCTTATATACATACCTGGTGTATATACCAGGTGAATCACCTGTCCCTATTTTTTTAATTTATGCAACGTGCTAAGTGACATGTGACGTATGCGTTTCTTGAATCCCTTCTGATGGATAATTTGTAGAACAGTTTATAGAGGAGGAGTAGATGACTCCGTACATAAATGTTGTACAGGACAGAAAGAAATCACTATGTATGTCAATTCCTAAGACATCATATCCAGATACAGAGAGCTGCAGTGATGATTTTAGACGAGTTTACAAACTTTTATTCCTTAGCGCACACTTACATACACCTTTAAACACGCCCCTGAAGCAACAACCTAACACATGCACCAGTTGAAAGTAGCATTAAAACACAAAATGGCAGATCTACACAGTGGAACCAATTGGACTTAAATCTACAGCCAATACCTGTGTTTGTTGTACAGTTATGGCAAAAATGCTAAGAATTAGATAATTTTCGCTTCTGTCACAAGTCATGGCGGTTTTTGGCTCAGAGTAATCGTAATGGAGAATTAAGTTTTTTTATTCGTGTTAAAACTACAAAAGCGACCTTAAGACACACTATGAAGCTGTAAAATGCGTGTAAAGATTCGAGTTGGGTTCTGAGGTCTGCGATAACTTATTCGTATAGGAACCTTTCCAACGATAGCGTTGGCTAAATGCTATTATACAGGTTATTTTAGCACTCTGCCACTATAAGTTGGGTTAAAATCCTTTGTAACGGACTCAAAAGTTTTATTACCCTTTGTTTTACCTCTTGGGGTCATTAACTGATGTTAAAATACAAATAACATTTTTATAACATTATAGGTGTTTACAAAATAAAATAAATACAATACATGTCTTCCACTGACAAATAGTTATAAATGTACCTATAGTTTGTAGTAGTTATTTTATTATGGTCGGTATGTGCCATTCAATCAAGTTTTAAACATTTCACAAATGCAAAGTGAAACATATGATTTAAGCATAAAATAAAGGTATTATATTTAATGTCGTTGACCTGCTCCTAAAAATGAAAGCTAACTGCTTAACATGGTTTACAACACCATATACAGTGCAGATTATAAGGGTCCCAGAGTTAAACATGATCTCCAATAAAAGATAAAGTAGCCCAAGTTACGCTTTAAAGGGTAAGGGCCTCTCCTACCTGCCGATGGGATGAGCTCGGCCCAGCTTATACGCTGTACTAATAATACCTGTAGATCCCTAACTATCGGTTTATAATTCTTGTCTCTTTAGCTCACAGGAAAACAAATAGCAACAACAAATGAATTACTATTATACAGAAAATTAAATATAGGAGAAAGGAAGGGGGAAAGAAAAGAAAAACATTGTGATGTCGCCTCGAACCTAGCCTTTACGTCAGTATATTCCAGCAAGCTCACTCAGCCAGCTGCCACGTATTCTCTGTCTCTCTTTGGGAAAGCATTCTTTTATCACCTTGCTAGTATTATACGCATGGAAAGTCATCATTTATTTAAGCTTTTTGCAACTTCTTGGTCTTCATTCAGGGCTGTAAGTATTAATGCGTGGTGCGTGTATTACCGAATAGAAGAACAGAGCTGCAATAATGGTCTATATGCTAAATGGCTGAACCTGGTATATATAGTGAGAAAATAATACATGCTTGAGTTTGAAATGAGGCATAAAATGTGTTTTCCTATGAATAGTCTATCCGGCTTAAATAAGAAAGTTTATCAAAACTGTGACATTTTTAGTTTGTTCATTCAGAATTTACCTTATTGTAAATACACAACTGCAATTATACACACTGCAATATATTGATAGCTACTCTCACATCGTTTTATTGCTTTTTGTACTCATTAGGACACTTGGAGAAATAATTCTTTGTCACTACAATTCAAGTGATTTTCTATTAAAGCTACCCTTACATCTGAAGTGATTTAAAGCACATTATATGCATTACTGTTTCCTTAATTATTTCCCATTTTCACATTTTTCTAGTGATTAAAGAACTATCGATAACATTTCTATACTGCTATAGAATATAAAGATCAGTGGAGTAATAGCCCGCCTCGGTAGTGTGGATGTTACCGTGTCTGCCTCACATTCAAGAGGTCCCGAGTTCGAATATCTGTCAGGGTGAGTTACCTGGATACAGTTTTCCTGGGGTTTTCCCTTATCCTGAAATAACTCTAAGCTCCATGGACCCTGGATTCATTTGAGCATCATTTAACCCATTTTCATTCATAGTCCGATATGACTTAGGGTTGGACGACGTTAATTTAAAAAAATCCGTGGTAGTAACTCTATTTACAGGACTTCATAAATATTTACTATTCTACTTTATATAGTGTGTTAGGATGTTTCAAAGTATATGATATACTCTAAAGTTTCACTTAAAGTTTTATTAC
The DNA here is from genome assembly GCA_030765055.1 of Mantis religiosa. Lineage (NCBI taxonomy): Eukaryota > Metazoa > Arthropoda > Insecta > Mantodea > Mantidae > Mantis > Mantis religiosa. The sequence continues at coordinate 132,834,570 of CM060953.1, read as the reverse complement.
ATTAAGTTCTATATTTTGCAGCGTTCAGGTAAAGCTAACCTTTTAGTTGTCATGCTCATGTCCCTAAATTCTTCTGAACTCTCAGTTTCAGTATAGGTCGATAAAGTGCTCACAATATTAGAATCTCATTTAAATATATTATTACTTTTGCATATAATTTAGTATACTTTAAAAGCTGAATTGCCACATTTAATTGCTTAACACGATTATGAAGCAGACACATAGAAGAATAATAAGGATGTGTAACCTTAGAGATATTTAATTAACATATTAATTTTGTAATACAACTTCATGCTGGCCACAAACATATAGCAAAAATAAATTTCAAGGAAAGTAAGATTTTAAAAAGTCGCTTAAATAAAAGTTAATATAACTACCTACTTATAATATTGTCATAAATGATCAACAATTGAAAGTGCCTAACAACGTGATAAACTAACAATGGTTTCCAGTTGTTAAATTAGAGAAATCAGCATTCGTAAACATTTAAATCGAAGCAGGATACATAAAGCATAACTACAACATTTAATTACTCTGTAAGTTACAGAAAATTTAAGATTTCGTGAGTTTGGTATACATTTAAACTGTGTACGCAAGTTATAAGTACTCGTAAAATAAATGCCTTTTAAACAAATTTTTAGTATCGAAAGTCTAAATTTACCAGTCAAAGGATACAATGAAGCAATACACCTGCCTCTGTAAATTAAAGCCCTTGTAGAATAAATTTTGCTAGCAGTATTAATAAATGATAATTATAATACAATCAAATGATGGAAGTTTAGATTACTCTACATCTGTCAAGATGTCAACATTGATGAGTCATGGGGTGATGGTAAATATTTTACAATACGGTGTACTAAATAGCTTTATAACCCTTATTAAAATATAAATAAGAATTTTCTTTGAAATTAACAGCGAGAATGTGTTACAGGAACAATTAAAACCTCTGAGCCTGATATTTTGATCTTAACGTATCCTTTTATCACTGGTTCTCTTTTAGCGTGTAACGTTTGATCTTAGCATTAGTTTGAGAAACTGACTTCAAGCTCCTTGGGCTAAGTAATTGATAAACTGACACGATTTTGACACTCCTTATCTGACCTAAGCTTAATCTTCTAAAGATGTAAACCAAATTTGAATATGTCGATAATTTTTTTCAAATATTTATGCATACAATTTCAACTAAACACTTCCAGTAATTCAATTAAACATTGATATTACTTAGAAGCCTTTCTGTTTAAACCACTCTTAATTTAAAATCTGAGGCAAATAAAATAGAAAAGTTAAATTTAATTTTGTTGTAGTGTTTGGGCATTTTAATGTGCATGGACGTGCAAAGCGATAATTTAGTACTTTGTTTTGCCTTTCGGTGCAGCAAAGTCAGTATTATTTAACTTGTGAATTTAAAGTGTGACCAAGGATTTGTAACGAGAAGATAAGCTGATTAAAATAAATTTATATTCATTATAATAAAATATTAATAAGTTATTACATTCATGAATAGCTCTTTTAAAGCTCCAATATTTCGCATCCAATTACTTAAAGTTTTTTTTTTTTTTTTAAGAATTAATGAAATAAAGTGATAACATGTTTTTATAGTTCCATGTGCGTTAGACAAAAAATATTATAATCGTTTGAATACTGCCGAGATTACCCTACTTATGCAAACACACGCAAAGCTCCACTTTTCGTAACTAGAAATCGGATTTGTATGCACAATAAAATATGAAAATATATATGCATCTGTGCGGCAAGAATATGCTAAATATTCTCTAAAACTTTATAATATGCATTTAAAATAAAGTATATTATTTCAACTTTCTCACAATTATTACTCTTAAATTAATCAAAATGTTATAATTTTAACCACAGGAACCAATTAATTAAGGTCCATTAGTCTATTTTGCAGTCTATTTTACTATTATTGGTGTTTATTACAATAAATATTACAATAAATTTTATATTTCTATGAGCAGCTGTTTGTAAAGGTTGCGTAAAATATTCTTTTGCAGGGCATCTCTAACAATTGTATAAAATAAACATGGTTTAGTTAAACTATAGTTAAATAAAGTCAACAATAACTACTTGAAAGTCACATTTATTTTAAAAATATTCTGAAAATACAGAAATAAAATTTAATGTTTTAAGTAACTTGCATACGACTACATTTGCAGTTGTTGTTAAAAGTAGAATTTCCATCAATCCATCATTCTATTTCCATCAAACCAAAGAAGCCTTCCTGTAAGTTCTTCTTAGTCTTCCTAGTGCTTGCATTTCACAAATTAGGCTTAACAACACGTTAGTACAAGTTTGAAAGTTAAGTAAATCTGACACTTTTTAATTCTTGGAGATGTCATCATTGTGGCAGATGGCTTCGTTTGCAAAACCAAAACACTTTAAGCTTTATGTGCAACGGCCATACCGAACTTGAAAGCTTTCCCACATGGTAGTTGAATGATATTTAGTTTAAGTTGTTGAGCGGCATATTTTTATATCAGTGCTCATTGTTGATAGCTACAATCTCATTTTGGTGACGTTTTATAGAGTTAGAAACATGATATGAAGTCCTACACAAACAGAGAAGTAAAAGCGAAATTTAATCGTATGCTTCTCTCCTTCTTAAAGTATTACGGTGAAATATTTGTATAAACCATTGCTGAAAACGTAAAATATATGTATAAATATGTACAAATTAGTTAAATATGCACCAACCTCTTAAATACGCACTTATATGCACTTACAATGTGAAATAAATGTATTACCTACATGCATATAACTATCAAGGAATAAAGTATGCAAATATGCAAAAACCCGAGCCCTATTTCTAACGTTCGTATAGATATGAAAAAGTAATACGTGTGGGATCCATGCATAATTTTTATATTATTTTTATTTGTTATGCTCTCCCATATTAGCATGATAAGGGTGCATAAAATAAGCGATTAACACATGTGATTCTGCAGAGTTTTCTTTTCTACACCACCTATGCACGTCCTCTACGAGTTAAATCTGGTGATTTTGCGCTGAGCAAACAGCCCCAGATCTAATCCTCGCCGTAAACAAGCGGGCTATGATAACAATAATAATTTGAACGAGAGGATGTTATGCGGTTAATTGGAATGCCAACATCATCAACATTCGATATACTCGCGGGAGATTCTCACCAATGTACACACCAGTAATCTCCGGGATTATCACCAATTCGTCCATAAAATACCATTTGCTCTTATTCTCACGGTACTCGCGATCGCGTCGCTTCAAATCATAAACCATTGGATTATGACGCTTTGCTCGTATCATCTTACGTTATCCTGGTGGCATAACTGGAACTTTGGTTGTAAAACTGTTAATTAGCATCAACTTCGCTTTATTACATTTGTCGGAGAGATATATCTTTAATAACGAGTAAAAATATGAATAATTACTTGAGGAATGCAGCAAATCGTGGTACACCACATGTATTTTCGTTTTCCAATCCACCATATTTAGTTTTATCCCTTGGCAAGCTAATTTAAAAAACATTTTTACGCCGCATGTTAGGAGGAACAGCTTAATAAATAAAATTGTTGGATTTTTAACCTTTATTTGAATCTCTTACTATTTCCAAAAATAGTAAAGTTTACTTCTTTACCAGATAGAAGAGAGGTAAATGGCATTTGCTTAGCAAATAGCTTCTTGATCACATAGGAATGAAACGTGATAGTGCAGATTTATTTTATCAACATTTATTTCATTCGGAAGCAGAGGAGTAATTTCTGTACATTTTTCTTTGCAGAGAATGATTGAGGTTAAGTTTTATTGGAGTATATAGTAAAAGTGATAGGCTGTATATTTTATTATCATTGCGCTCTTCCTTGTCCCTCTTGTTCATATAATTAACACCTTTGTTTCTTAGACAGCCTAGTAAGTCGCAAAGATACCTAAATAACTAATCAAGCACATATATCCACCACTTGTCATCAGGTATTCAAAACAAATTTAAATATCGTTTCCAATATTTTAAGAGAATTTATTTAATTTCAGTAAATATATTATGTTACTATTTCATGTCCTTATAATATTAAAAAAGCGATATTTATAATTTATTTGTTGTACTGAATGCTTCAGGAAGCCTAATCGCTTGGATCTACAAGCTAAAATCTTATTTGGCTTATAGCCTAAAACTCACAGTAAATAAAGCTTCAGTTAAACACCGCTTTTACACTTCAATTCTTTGATTTTGATTTCAAAATCAGTCAACAGGAAGTGATTATTCAAATGCAAATAAAATATAAAACGTTACATTCATAAAAGGTTCTCTACCTATTGTTTAAAAACTATAATTAAACAAATACTCGTATTCTTATTCCTTCTTCGTTAGTCCTCATAATGTCCGTCCATGTAGCATAAGGTTAGAAGTATATATCACATTCATTTTGTCCCAAGTTCAAATCTCGGTCAGGGTGAGTTATCTAGATGAAAATTTTCGGGGTTTTTCGCTTATCCTTAAAGATGAGCATCAGTTACCTCCAATGACTTTGCATCCTGGGCTTTTTTGAATGATATTTCAGCATTTTCATTCAAGGACCTCTATGAATTAAGTTGGAGACCGTTAACTAACAAAAATAGTAGACAAAGTTTCTAAGAATGTTTCATTACCTGTATATTCCTTTGAGTGTACAATGGTTAAAGGATAATGCAGTAGTTTTTAACAACATTCAATATTTATCAGGCTGTCCGCTATATGAAATTATGAAATTCCGTTCTCTTTGCATGGCCAGGACAAAAAAATAAAAAAGGAAAAAAGAAGGAAAAAAGGAAGAGGAAATACCGAGCTAGAACGTTCCATTTTAAAAATGTATTTCAAAACTCAAAACATTAATTTGGAATATTTTGGAGATGATTAGGTTCACAAAAATGTATTTAAAGTGAATATTATATTTCCAGACATCTACGCATTTTATGTGATAAATTACTGTCTGTATAACTTAACAAATGTCATCCAGAATGAAAAGACTGTATAACTATATAACTGGTAAACAGGAAGAAATACCACAAAATCTAACTACCAAAAATGTACATCTAGTTAAAACGCAAAATTGCTGTGTATTTTTTCTATATGTCCATATTTTAATGTAGATTGAAGAAATTCTAGATATTTCATATCATTTGAGTTTTTATATAATGAAATGGGTGGTCTTTCGGTTTTGCATGTCTTGCCGATACAAAGAGAATGAATATTACATACCGACCAGCTCTTACAGGATTTTAGTATCGCTTAATCTTAGTGTATTCCGATTTCTACTGTACATATCAGCAGCTATTCAAGAAACACATTTCTGTATACGTAAAGTATTTAATCACACGATCCTACTTCTATTTAAAATGGAATGGATAGTACTGGTGCCGAAAGTTAATTCCGATTGAGTCCATATTTAGAGGGGAACTTTCAGAAAATAGTTAATGGAGTCAATGAAACTCTCATAACATCATACCCCCCTGTTCACATATAGTTAAATTAAGATGAGTTACATAAATATTATCAGTGTCAGTATGACTATTGAAAATCTTGAATATTTAATACTACAAAATATTTGCGGGAACAATTATATTTTGTTTTTAGTGCGTTGTCATTTTGATGGTTGGTAATAAAGTAGGTATCACTGCTTTTCTATTTTTTGAAAAAGAAACCTCCAGACTCAGTTTTGGCTCTACCATTATTTTGGATTTTACTATTTTTAGTACTACGTTGAAACTTATATTAAACAATAGTAATCTGAAAAAGGTTTAACAATCGTGACTGAGTTTTCTGTACCCTTACTGACTTTATGTAATTTTTCACTTTGATACTGACTTCACCAACTCAAATTGCGAAACAGAAGATGGCTCTATAATTGTAAGAAAGGTGGTGAATCACATCCATTTTGAATGACGGCCGTGTTGCAGAAACTAAAGTGGTGCATTTGAGGCTTAGGAATTAAAACAATAAATAATCAGGCCAGTTATGCGAAACTCTGCATTATTTTGTTTTTCTTAATATTAAAAAGCACCACAAAGAAAAGCGATAGATAAAACAAAGAGATACACGTTTACAGTTTTCTTCAGACTCTTCTTTCCATTTTGTGTTTTCTGATAAAATTAATATGGAGAATACTTCAAGCGGGCGAGTTTCCATAAACATATATCCTATCTTTGTTCTTTTCGGTTCGGTGCCATATAAACTTTAAGGAAAGCAAAGGTTTTTCCATAAACTGGGTGTAAAATACTGTTTTACTTTTTAAAGATACTGTGTCAAGATTGGTCATAAAGGATTAAAAGTTATAGTTTAGACCTTTTAATCTATTATTATTTCCAGTTCTTCAGCATATGCAAATGCTTTTGTTATCGGAGTCAAAATGAAAATGTTACCTCAGTAATTAAATAAGCTTGTGTGGAGTACGTGACTGTACATTAGAGCCTTTTTTTCATATTTATGACACATTTTCCTAAAATATTTGTAGAATTGTTTCTACCTATTAACTAGATTGTGATTAATAAAACATACCTGGGCAGATTTTTAAATCAGTATATAAAGGTAGCAGTTATGGTACGATCAGGAATGGGACAGTCATTATAATTATATTTTAAGTATAAATGCACCTTAAAATACAATCTCTGGTATATTGGAGTAAAATTTGCTCGTACATTTCCCAGTTTATGGTAACCAAAATTTGCTATACATTTATTTATAAGATAAATATATAACGCCACCAATTTTATCCAAAATTGAATAATGCATATTTCGTTTAGTTTTATAAAATTCGAAAACTCACAACTAAACAGGACTTCTAAATTATAATTCATTGACCTATTTGCTAAGTCAATAAATAAGGAATATAGTTCTATTCTGTTGTTAAATTATGTAAATTTCATTGTAAGGAGAATAATGTTTTAGTAAACAGATTTAGTTTGTGTTAAATCATTTTTAAGCATATCCACAACACAGGAGACGCTTAATATCAAACATAATGCAGATATAATATGTGAAAAAATTCAACATATTCCGTAGAATACTTCGGGTTTGCAAAATTTCAGACCCATCTGTGAAAAAGAAGTAAAATATTTCTTACGCTTACATGATTATTTCTACTCTTGAACAAGCTGCTCTTGAAAACGCTACTTCATGCCACTTCCTCTATGCACTTCATGTTAATTCAAATAATTATTTTTAGAAATTATGTTATTGCCACTCTTTTTGGAGCTAGGGTAATATGGGTATATAATGAGCTTAAATAGTCAAATCCTTCAAGAGCTAGTCGCTATATAATGTTTTGGATATTGTATGTTCTGTGTTGTCCAACAGTTGAATACTGAATAACACTTCATTTCGAAGAAAACATAATAATCAGACAATCTCAAAAATATTTCATCCAGAGCTGAAATATATTTTATTTAAAATAAATAAAATAATTTTTGTACATAACGAAATGTTAGTAAATAAAGAATAAACTGGGATAAAGGATTACCTTGAAAATTTTCGATGATGCACTTAAATATCAAGTTTGATAGTGAAACAACTCTTCGTTTTTATAATATGCTCTACACACACATACAAACAGGGAATACTTTATAAAACATTTGTTTTTGGATTCAGGTGATCCCAAACCATGTATTTTAAATGAAATTTCCATGTCGAATTTTTGAGTGGAATGCAAAATTGCCTACTATGTGTGAGGTAGAGGATAGAGAAAGGGGAGCAAAACAAAAGTGTATAGTAAAGCGAAAGAATCGGCTAGATTTGCCTGGCGAACCCATGTGATTTGCTTGGCAGTGTCAAAGATATCTCAGCCAATCTGGCGCGCCGGCCATATACAACCTCATAACGCAGTAGTGATTCATGTAACTGGGATGAAGCCTGATGAATATATGTGACACTGCATCTGTCAGATGGGCAGGTCTCAATCGGTATAGATTCAGGTTTGAATCAGGTGCAGATAACAAGCTATAACTGTCGTCATGTGTTAAATATTGATGAGGGTGTCGCTTGGGGAATAAGCGCAAATCTGATATATGTCCTACATTCAGAGATTGAGATGAGTACATCGTGGTTTATGTATATTGCTTCAGATAGTTGGGAAGGCAGTACCTTACTGAAGAAGAAAGTGTGACACCACAAGTGATTTAATGCAGCTTTTGAATTTGAGATTTACGTTTATTATTACTAAATTATATTTGCAGTTCATGTAATTCATTTCTATAAGAAGTTGGTATATTTCGAAGTAATTATATATAGGGCGCAAGCTGTTGTTGTTTATCAAAAACCAAGTGCAATTTTAACCCAATGTAGTCCTCTCTGGTTACTCTTGGTGATATTCAGTTTGCCCAGATGACGTCACTATTAACACTGCCATTAAACTTTGTTTTACTTGCAACTGTTCCATTATGTTGCAATCAACTATTTCGTTTAGGATATGTATGACTGAAATTAAAATTTATACCATAGATTAATACAGTGAAATTATAATTGTGATCAAATTTATTTTTATTTCGTCGCCAAAAAGTACCTTGCGAAAAATAATTTGTATTTTGATCATATTTTAACAAGTTCCCTATATATACACTTTTTAAAATTTTCCTATGTTTCTCTGTGTCTCAATAACTTTAAGCTCAAGAAATGGTTAAACCTATGAATGTGACTTTTCCTCAAACATTTTAAATTTCCGTGTTTTGAAGTAAAGAAAGTGTTCTTAAATGCATCTCACAAAATCCAGAGAAATTTCCATTCACTGTATCTCTGTGAACGTGTGTAGCTAGCTTCATTTGTCTAACACCAAAACTGTGACGCAAGGATCTTTTTAAATGAAGGAAAATGCTGAAAATTTCAATTGCGAAAAAAACAAGGATAAAGAATTAGAATTCATGGCTAACACTAGCATTTTCCTAACTTTCAACCTCGATTAGAGCAGTTAAAAATGGCGTACGGCATTCTTCGGATTCAGGAAGGCTTGCTCTACTTTATAGACTAAAAGTAGGAAAAGGTGAATTTTTTAATATGTTCATGAAACTTCAGTCATGGATACCCTTAAAGCAAATTATCCTTAGTTTCAAAGAGGTTCATTGTGGTTCATATATGCATTTAATTTGAATTGTTTAGGAATTGTTTGAATTGTGTTTGAATTGTTTTACAGTTTTTCTTTAAATGCTTTATAATGCGATGAACTGATTAAAATAATTTGTAATGTCTCAAAAGAAGATTTGATTAAAACCTGAAACAAATTTCATTGTAGGTTGGCAGTACTTGACCTAATTGTACAATCGACCATTTTGAAATTTTTGAAACTATCATTAAATTGTTTTCTCTAATGGTGAGTGTAGCTAGTAGGAAGCATGGCATTCAGAAGATCCCCGTCGGCCACGTAATTTCACTTAGGTTACTCCTTGGTTAGCTCCTGTTATTTAGAAGAAAAAAATGTGGGTGGTCATTCTGATATTAATGTTTTGCTATACATTATTTATTTTCTGGTCTTATTATTACCTTCTCTTCCATTTCAGGACTGTAGACTAGGCCACGGTGTTCGGTGATTCGCCGCTGAAAAGAAGTAAACTTCTGGCTAACAAACATAACTGGATTCAAGCTCACTATACTCAAAACCTTTTAAAAAATAATATAAGCCACAGCAGCCATACAGTTAGCCTGGGAAAGCAGTCTGAAAACACTAACGTACCAGGGAGGGGAAGATGGCTTGTTACCCCCGACGTTCTTGCTAAGTTCAGGTACAATTCATCTTCATTTCCTTCCGTATACACTTCAATGCTTAAAAATTGCTATCCGGATATCACTTTTTTCAGATAATGCCTGTAATGTTAGTGAAACAGTCGATAAAGTTCCGCTAGTAACTGTAATTTTGCTTGCAAATTCTTCCCAGACCACTCCTTCCTATAATAAATCTTTGTTATTCTATTTGTGTTTTTAATATAGCTAATATTGAAACTTATAAAAGTACTCAAAATAACTCTTTGAACCTATTTACACTTAGATTATCCCTATGAAGGTTATCAGTGTGAAATGCAATATTTCATTATGCAATCTAACCCTTAAGATATTTTATAAATGAAGAAAATAACCATTTAGATGGCTCATAAGTTTTAATGCTTCATCCCACCTGTTTATATTATTTCAATATTTCAATATTTCTATTAGTTATCTGTAAAAAACTAGTGTAGTAATGTTTTGGTCCCTTTTATAATTTAGATGTTTTTTTATTGTTTTTACCATTTGAGTTAAACATAGTTTGTCATCCATAGTTGCATCATGTCCCCTACTTTATCATCTCCCAATTTCGAGAGATTTAAGATAGACGTTGAAAGTTGAAAGTTGTTATGCACTAATTTGTTTTAAAAATGTTATGACCTTCTCTACTTTCTCAGGCTCAATGTATTCTTAAAACTACTAATTTAACTTCATGTTAATTGAGAACAACATTTCTCAAAATGCTTTTATTACATATTCTCTAATAGGTACAATGCAAATAGGGCGTAAGGTAGGATTAAAACATACACAAACCTTCTAATAGTTCGCGACTATGTAATTCCATTTTCTTTGTATGGTCAGGACATGAGAAAATAAGGACTTCATATTTTAAAACGTATAAGAATTTCAGAGTTCAAACCAATAGCAAGCAATATTTGAAAATTGGAATTTCTATAGCCAAATCTATTTAATATAAGTTTTTTTCTTTTTTTTCTTTAATGAAACCAATGTTTTTGTGCGTCAAGCTTCCGTCTATTTTTTATGGTTTAAAATTTATGAAAACTCATAAGGGCTATTCTCGAAAAATTTAAGATAAAAGTTTCATTTTTGTAAAAATATTTAAGCGTGTGGTATCTCAGGATACCAGATTTTTTTACAAAATGATATTTTGGAAAAAATTTAGTAGAATGGAAGTATTGGATGGGAAGTTGTTGAAACTCTTCGTGTCGCATCTTTGATACATTCTGAACTTAAACAATAAGTTTAGTACTTAGTCTACATTTTGTTTTTACACAAACGCGCGTGAGCGCTCGGAAGAGATACCCTCAGGAATAGAAAACGTGTACGATAATTCTGTTCCATAGAATATAACCCAGAGATGACCCGCAAAGCTACCAATACAGACCTATAAGCCTGATATGAAACCTGTACAAAATCTTCACCAAAATATTCACAAGATGTGTGACGAAAGTTTTTGGCAAAAGTCAACCAACTGAACAAGCTGTTTTCCGGTTGGGATACAGCACAATGAAACACCTACAGGAAATAAACCATTTCATAGAAAAGGCACAAAAATGCAACTTCAAATTATATATAGTACTAGTGGACTACACCAAAGCTTTCGAATCCGTTGCACAGGAATTTATCCTGCACGCACTGGAACGTCAAAGAGTAGAAGCAAAATATATCAGAACACTCTCCAAGCTATACGACGGTAGCACGGTCAAAGTAAAGACCGAAATGGCAGGAAGAGCTTTACACAAGAGAAAGGTGTCAAACAGGGAGACCCGATATCGCCAAAGCTTTTCAGCAACCTCCTGGAACACCAATTCCGGAAATTGAACTGGAAGAAATATGGCATAAACATACACGGCCTACGATTAACGCATCTACGGTATGCGGACGACATATTATTGATGGCTGGGTGGATGAAGGAACTGCCGTGGATGCTAGCAGAGCTAAACAGTGTAAGCTAAGAGATAGGAGGAACCATGAACCCAAGGAAAACGAAGCTGATGACGAATACTGTTGAGGAGCAAATAAGTGTCAATAGGGAGAACCTGGAATATGTCAGTGATATCTATACGTCTATTTGGGGCAAAGAGTATCTTTTTTCAAACAATTCCACATTGATAATAAAAGACGGATCAACCTGGCATGGAACAAATTTCCGAGCCTCAAATTTATCTTAGAAGACAGGTCCCATAAATTAAGCTTAAGGAAGGAGGTAATAGAAACCAGTGTGCCACCGGATTATTATGCGGCCCCAAAACTTGGTCTCTAACGAAAAAATAAAATACTGTCACCCGAGCGTCGGAACATCCTATAGAGTGGGCAAGCCGGAGACGGTCGGCCCCGCCCCCTCGTTTGTCTTATAGCGTTAAGGAGGGATGGCTGGGACAAAAACATCACTGCGCCGTCTCTTTCTGTTCCACCTGTGTTCTCGAACTTACGGGATATTTCATCTAATCGAGAACCTTCCAGATCGGCAAGCGGGCCCTATATAAGCAACACGTCGTGCAAGAGGAGTCAGTCAGAGTTATTGGCGAACAGCTGTAAGAGTGCAGCGCTAGTGTAATAACGAGAAGACTGTGCAACGGAAGAATTTACGTAATTGTGAGCGTACAGTGAAATTGTAACGGACGAACTGGTGAATCGTAATTGTGTGCATTACGTAATTCTGTGTAATTGGCAAGTGTTTAACTGTAAGTCGGTGGAAATAAAGAACATTTTTGAGTGGTGAAATTGGACTTTTCATTTCACGAACCCACAAAGTCACAATACAGTCATTAAGATTTGTCAGCGAAAGATGGAGAGGAAAATACTGCACATCCCAATACGAGACAGGATATCAAACGAGACTATTAGAAAGAGGACCTGTATGACTGACGCAGTTGTACGGGCGGAAGAGCTGAAATGGATATGGGGAGGGCACGTCGCCAGAATGAACCACGGCCACCGGATCCAGAAAACAAAAACATATGGGGTCCGAGAATAGGACTAAGATTGATAGGGAGAACGTAGACACGGTGGGCAAACGACTTCAGGAGGACAGCAGGAACTCTATGGACCAGACAAGCACAGGACAGACAAATGTGGAGAAAACTGGAAAGAGCAGCCACCCACAAATATACCACCTAGTTTGCCTAAGTTGTAGTGCAGTTCAAGATGAAGTACGATGAATGTAAAATACAAAGCTCATGCTGCGCAAAACGAAGTTTACCATGATGGATCAGCAAATTTAGGAGGGTTCAAATTATAGAAATTTCACAGATCCACCATCTTAAGCATAGTGGAACATAGGTTATAGAATATAAATCCATTTATCACAGGTCTAAGTATACGACGTATAGAATATAGAACATTAATAGCCATCACAGTAGTTAAGGAAGAATCGAGAAGAAATCACAACGCTCTTAGGAGTTGCTACCAAAATGAGCTCATAGCAGCAACACCCTGCACTAGCAGGAGGCCTTTGCTCTTAGTGATTGACTGGATATTTATTTAATTATTTAACCGTTTATCTATTTATTTATATTTATTTACTTATTATTAAATATAATAAGTACTTAGAGCAGGGCTTTTCAAAATTTCGGTACTCAGTGTATCACCCTGAACTTAGCGGCTGGTTACTCGATAAGGACGTGATGCAGCAGGCAGTGACTCAATGTGACCGACCATCAACTTTTCAATTCAACTGTTTGGTGATAGCTGCAATAACGGGTGTCGCATTGTCATCTGCTGCTGCCAAGATGTTTAATTTCTAGTGTTTTGTTGAAGGTCTGTTTGCATTTATTGTTATACATAAATATTATTTAACTTTGTTATAATTACTGAAAGACACCTAGTATTTATTTTTGTATGAAACGGCATTACAGGTTGTAACATTGGCGTAGGAAATCTATAAATCGCATTGCGATATGTGAAAAATCATGGATAAGTTGGTTTTCAGAAAAACCTGCGTCAACGGGCATTTCGATAACGAGTCAACAGCACTTATATCAGCTTCAGATGTAGCATTCTCCATGAAAGGTGGGAAACAAGCAGCGAAGAGAAATATAATTTTGCTTATCTGTCTTTTGGGTTTACCTACAGCGGAAGTGAGTCATATCTAAATCCTGAGTGTGTTATATGCTATAAAATTTTATCTCAAAATTCCATGAGACCTTCATTATTGATGAGACATTTCGATTCTAAGCATGGGGAAGTGGGAAGTAAACCACTTCGACATTTCAGAACACATGAAGCAGCAAAGGAAAAATTAGTTTTTTTGTTGTTGTTGGTTTTTTTTTTTTTTAATTTACGTCCTCCAACATTTAGTCACATTGGACGATGAATTAAATGGGTGAAATGATGCTCAATTCGTCCGGGGTCCATGGAGCTTAGAGTTACGCGACATTCGTCTTGAAGGATAAGGGAAAACCCCGGAAAAACCTTATCCAGGTAACTCACCCTGACCAAGATTCGAACTCGGGACCTCTTGAACGCGAGGCATACATGCTACCATCTACGCTACCTAGGGGGGCTAATAGTTTGTTTTCTGCACCAAACGATAACTATTTGAAGCATCATACAAAGTCAGTTTGATCATCGCAGTATAGGTTAAGACCCATACAGATGCGGAAGGAGTCATACTACCTGCACGTAAGGCCATTGTGTCATGCGTTCTCTGTAAGAAATGTAACATATAGCTAGATGCAGTGCCCGTGTCAGATAATACAATGTCAAGAATTGCTGAAATGACGTCAAACGTAAAGGAAAAGGTCATTACAGAAATTAAAAAAAAAAAAGCAGTGGCTATTTTGCTCTTCAAATCAATGAAACCACAGACGTAATGCATATGGCTCAGTTAATGTGTTTTCTGAGCTGTGTTGTTTCTATAACAATGGTTGAAGAATTTCTTTTCTGTGAAGATCTGACTCCAAAAAAAAAAAAAACTCAACAGTGATTTTCAAGAAGTTGGACGAGTTTGTGAAAGGAAATGAACTTCAATGGGAAAAAATGTGTTAGATTATGCACGGATGGTGCACGTACATTAATTGGAAAGCACAGTGGAGTAGTTGCTGAAGTAAAGAGTCTCCAAAATTAATAATCGTTCACTGCTGTCTTCACAAAGATTGCTAATTATCAAAATACGTTATTCAGAGCTAAAATCAACTTTAAACCAAGCTGTAACTACTGTAAATTATATAAAACCGGAAGTTGAACTACAAATTATTTTCTGCCCTTTGTCCGGAAATGGGAGCTGGGGACAGTTGGCTCTCACGTGGTACGTGCTGTCGAGAATTTTTGAATTGAGAAATGAGGTTAATTTGTTTTTGGGCGAACAAGATTTTCATTTGAAAGACTTTTTTCATGATGACATTTGAAAGTGTATATTAGCCAACCTTGTTGACATCTTCATAAGGTTCAATTACCTCAATGCAGCTATCTTTATGGTCCATTATAAAATAAAAGTACTATCGCGGACCCATTATTTACGATAGGCGGCGACGCGCATAAAATTTTCGGCGCAGGTGGATAATGGACGGATAGTGTATCACGGAGATAAAGAGCTTGAATAAGCAGATAAGCATAGCGCTGAGATGAAAGGCATGCCAAAACAGTTCAAGTTAGAGCATTCTGGTAGCATCTTGATTGATGGGGAGTGTTCGGTTTCTTGATTGTTCTGGAAGAGTCTGGAATTATCAGTGGAGGTATTTAAGGAAGCGACGACTCCCTAAGGGGGAGTCGTAAACATGTGTTGTAACAGGAGTGTTGTAAACAGGGAAGTTGAGTAAGCTCTTTGTTGTGGTTATCGACCTTGGTAGATTGTGATTGTGTATGTGACGTAATTCTGCTGTAATCTGTTACGTAAGAATTGAACAGAGTGTTCTTTTCTACGGAAATAAAGAATACTTTGAATTTCTACAAATTGGACTTAATTTTACGAACCCACAAAGTCACAGTGCTGATTAAGAAACTAGAATTAGCTGGAAGTTACTTATTCATTTTTTTACTTTTTTATTTTACGTCCTCCAATATTAAGTGATATCGGACGATGAATGGAATGGGTGAAATGATGCTTAAATGAGCCCAGGGTCCATAGAGCTTAGAGTTACCCGACATTAGTCTTCCAGGATAAGGGAAAATCCTGGAAATTTTTCATTAAAACATTAAAAACATTATTTTTCCCTAGGGTATATGACAGAGGAAAATGTGAAACTCTTGTACCAAATTTTGTTTTGACACAATTTTTAAGTGGACATTTTAAATTTGGTGAATACTTATCACGCTTTCACTTAACAGCCAACCCCGAGTGCATATGTGGTGAAGCATTTTTAAACTGTGGTTCATCTCCTTTTCTGTGTTCCCATTTTCTGGAGAGAAAGACAAGAATTAATATTCAAGCTAGACTCTCTAGGAACAGAATTTTCTGCTCCGCTCACATCTTTGCTAATGAAGCCACAACAGTAAAAGTACTTCATGATGTTTATAAACTCAGTGTTTAAACGTCTGAAATAGCTTAAATTAATATGCATCAGATTTAAACATATTTTCTTCCTTCTAGTATTTAAAATATTTTTGTTAAAATTGTATATTTTTATGTATCAACTCTAACCCTAATATACCACTGTGTAAAATAGGGTTCAATAAATCTTGATAAATAAAAAACAACGGAAAAAGCCTTATCCAGGTAACTCACCCTGACAGAAATTCGAACTCGGGACCTCTTGAACGTGAGGCAGACACTCTACCACCACGCTACCGAGGCGGGCGAATTAGCAGGAAAGGAAATAATTTTCCAATGTTTCCTTGCCTTGAAAACCTTTTTGATGAAAATGAAATCAATCGGAATCCTGAAGTGGTAGCTCAGATACAGCAACACTGCCAACATTTGATGGCACAGTTCAAGAACTTCTTCACAGACTACATTTCTTGAGAGCTTTGGATGAAAAAAAATTCGTTTCTACAAGTGAAAGAATACGTGTCTCATGTTTTTTCTCCTAAAGAAAAATAATTAATCCAACTTACTTGAGACAGTAATTTAGAGATTTGCTTCTCTACAACATGTCTGTGGGATTTTTGGATTCAAAGAAAAGAAGAGTACCCATTGTTGGCTACAACAGCAGTAATATTCCTTTTGCCATATACGATGACATGTGTGAAGGTGGATATCCTTCATCTGTTGTTTTAAGAACAAGTACAAGAAGCTTTCAAAAACATTTCTGCTATCAGAAACTTAGTGTCTGCAAAAGAAGCTCATTCGTCTCATTATTACCAAGGTCGCCTCATAGCAAGAGAAAGTTGTTCTTTCTGAATTTCCTGTTTACTTCATTTTTCCTTATTTCTATAATTAATATTTTATTACTGTTTTGATATGCCAAGCTTTTGGAATATCCTAGTAAGCACCAGTCAATATTATTGAAAGCTTTTAAGATTTAAGATACAAGTCTTCAAAATGTATGGTCCTATACTATAGTAATAGTTTTTTGATTGCGTGCTTAATTAACGTTTAGATTTTGATCATGTTTTTACAGTGTTTACAGAATTTAGAGGACCTAATTTGTGTTTTTCTCTTGAGTACTGCCAAAAATGTGATACGATTGAAAAATTTCCTTCTGCGCAATGCGAGCTTGCTGTATAATGTCACAACCAGTTGTAACAATCTATTATAATATTTGTGAAGTTTCGTATGCTTACTGTTGCTATTATTAGAGACCTGCAGCAGCTAAATTTAAGCTTTTTCCATACGAACTCCCTGAACGATTTTAAGATCACAAATTGTAAACATGGCTTTCAGAGCCAAGATTGAATGTTATTCCCTAGATAGCTGTTCCGCGGTAAAATGTTGTAAATATTCTTTATAGGTAAATGTACTGTATTTACAGGAAAGCAAACAGGAAGTGTCTTTATTTATAATTGGTTAAGTAACGCACTTTGAAACACATGTTTGTGCGTAACTAAGAGAAGGTAGCAGAAAATTATTTATTTCGCTTAAAAGTATGTATTTGAAACATTTATTCATTTATTTTTAAAGTAGTTACACAGTTCAAAATTTGTTGAATAGAAACTTGCCAATACTCAATCTTTTGCAGTTCCTATGACAGTTTGCAAATAAATGTGTAATTCAGATCTTGTTATGCTGCAAAAGTAGATGCACTTACTACGTGCAATCATTAAACATCCGTTCTTGATTTATAAATATTGTTGCGGCGACGCGCACAAAAGCTTTGGAGCAGAGAGATAATAGACGGATAATGTATCACGGAGATAAACTGCTTTCCTGAGCAGATAAACATAGCGCGGAGATAAAAGGCGTGCGAATCAGATAAAGTGTGGTAAAGTGCGGTAAATGGAACATTCTGTTATGTTCAATGTTTCAATGGGTAGGGTTCTGGAGTCCAACTAATCAGATGCCGCATCACACACAGCGTTGCCAGCTTGTTACCCCATTCCTTTTATATTTACCTCTCTCTCGCACACTCATACAACATGCAGATCTCCTTGGCGCAGAGGTAAGGGTAAGAAAATTAATTTTACAAACTTTTACAATGATGCAGTTGCCAAAATCAAAATTGGAAAAAGCATTTTCGCAAATTATGTATAATTTTAAGTACTATAATTATAATTATAGATTATGAATTACCTGTTATTGTAATCCAATGGAACTACCAGTTGCTCATCCATATCGGTGTCAATGTCACTCCCGTCAAGACACAATTCGTTACTGGCACTGTCTTCATCGTCTGAGCCTTGCAAATTTAGGATTATAATTTCCAAAATCATGTCACGTGCTATTTCTTTCTTAAAATCGTCTTCTTGAAACTTTTCTGCATACCTTACTTAGTTTCCCCATACCTGTTTTGTTCCCTTCTCAATTTCTTCGTAAACAAGTCGTTTAACGTCCGTCATTTTAAAAGTATTATTTCTGTTTGCAAACCGCCTTTTTATTTGAGCCCACACCAACTCAATTGGATTATATTGGCAGTGGTAGGTAAGGTGGGAGGCGTATTACCTCGTATCCTATTTCAATTGCAAGTTAATCCAGCTGATACAATTTTTCCGTGCTTTTATACAGAAGTACTCTTTGCAGTAACTCATTTTTAGTTTCTGTTTCCGAAATGTTTTGGAAGAACCTGTACACCTTACTAATAAATACTTTGAGCCTGACTTCACAATACCTGCCTTTTTGACTTGCCAATAATTCGCCGCAAGAAGCCATTGCACTATTTAACTCTTTCTCTACTGTTGTGTAAAGAACAACTGAATGATATTGATCTGAACTCCCCAGAGTAAAGAAACACTTCTTATCCAGCATTCATTCATAGACATAAGCATAGAGCCTTCCACAGGTTAACAGGAAATGAAGTGCTTGCTCTTTCTCGAATTTAACACCTTGACTTGTTCACAGTAATTCTTTCATCCGTCATGTTAGTAGTTAAAATTTCAGTTCTGAGTAATTAAATGTATATGTACATACATACACACCAAACACTTTGAACTCTCTAGAGTAAATAGAGATTACGAACCATTCATAAACAAAGATATAATGTGACCAGACACGTTCTGCCAGTGCAGCAGAAAATTTATTGTTTCCTCTCGCTCGAATTGGATTATTCAAAGTAATTCTTTATCACGCAATGTCAAACATTTTCGTTTCAGTTCTGAGTAATTACAAATATACGTACTCGCATACATGCGAACGAATAATGATATTCATATAGTGCCTGGGTCGCGATTTATTGCTATAATACAGGTAATAGTGGTTTGTTTATTTATTTGTATTAGAGAAACTATTTGAGCTAAAATATGAGGTTTTCATGGTTATATTAGATACATTACTCTCTACCTTCGACATGGATCAGTTTCGGCAAAATCTGAATTTTTGTGTTAGCGCGAGCAGTATTTCATACAGATTGATTAGGTTGGCGCTCGTCACATACCACTTAGCGGGAATGCAATATGACAACACCGCAGGACTCCAATTGGCAGTTCACCTAGTTGCGCTCAAGGACAAACACCTTCCCATTTGAAACACTTCATGTGATATCTTGATTGACAGAGAACAGTCGATTTATCGTTTTTATACAGAATATTCAAGAAATATCTCGTGATATCAGTAGTGGTATATATAAAAGGTGGCATGCCAGCGCAGAGTTGTAAAGACAATTGTAAACAGTAGTAGTGACGTGAGGTGTAATTGAAACTGTTTTTTGGAAGTGAACTCTTTGTTGTGGTCAACGACCTTAGAAAATTTTATTTGTGTGTTGCGTAATTCTGCTGGTGGAAAAAGTGTATTTCTAAGGAAATAAAGAACATTTTGAATTTCTGCAAATTGGACTTTTAATCCTACTAAACCACAGAGTCACAATATTTAAATTGTAAATTTTAAATAGCACAATGTTTTTGCAAATTTTAAGACAGCTATAAATCAGAAATAGGGTACTCGTCTGCCTTGTACCTCATACTATAGAAATTCATTAACTAGACGTTAGTAATTGAATAATTAGCTGCAAATTTTAAAAAAGAAACAATATTTCAAAGTTTTCGATTATCCTGTACCTGGTATTAGGGAAGGCGTTTTCGCTCATTTTTATAGTTTCACACATCAACAATAATAGCTTTCCAAACAACTACGCACAGTAGATAATTATGTGCCATTTATTGCTGAAAAAGCAAACAAAAAATTTGGTGTAGACGTACCGAAGGAAAAGTGTTTCATTTTTTATGTGATTTTACTGCTCTTCTTATTATATCCATTTTCATTTGACAGCCCATTTTTATATTCATGGAAACAGGTTAGTTCATACCTATTGATTCACTGATTTATGGGATTGGATGACTTTTAGTGGCAGACATCGATCTCCGATGCGGAAATTTACTAGTAGTATGCATCCGCATTGTGCTCCAGTTCCACATAAGCCACTGGACAGGGGTGTGAGAAAACATTGAAATTTAAGCGGAAGGGACGTTTCCAAGGCTATTCACCTGAAATTTGTAATTGATAAGAGCATTTCACAGAATATTTTTCTCCTTAAGCAAGAAAATCCAATGTTTGTGCTGAATGAAATATATATATATATATATATATATATATATATATATATATATATATATATATATATATATATATATATATATATATAATTTGCTTGATGAAATCCTTTAAAACGAGTTAAGCGATATTCTTATAAAATTAAACTTTTGTATGAACATTCATATTCATACAGCAATCCTAATAGAAGAACATAGCCTCATCAATTAACAAGCTGACCAAGCGAACTTTGTACCGCCAATAAAAGTTTTCTGGAAGTATTTATATAAATAAAATATGTTCGCATTGTTTACTTATTTATTCTGCAATTGGGGTGAAGTTGAAATACAACACAGTTAGAATTAGGCTAATTAATTTAAAGCCTTCTAATAAATAATGTTTTTGTCATTTTTGTGGTGCATAAATATATAAATATGAAGGTTTTCCGATGCACGAACACGCGACGTATAATTCTCCATTAGAGAAATAGAGAAACTCCAATTTGATTCCGCAAACTTCCAACGACAGCCCTTGCGATTTATTTATAGTCATCGCAAAGGCCAAACGCCCGGGAAATTCAAGACGCTTAAAATCAAAAGTTAAATCTGCTGGAATCTTCGGAATGCGCGGGATCAAGATATTCTCACCTTTGTACCTTCCCTTCACGATTGTTGACTCGGTGAAGTCATTTTCTATTTTGTTTACCTCAGTTTTTACATTAGTTTCGCATCCTCATATTTACATTTGTTTCACATTCTGATATTTACAGTTTGGACTAAAACAAATGAGGGAAAAAACAGCTTGTTTGACAATAAAACGAGATTACTAACAACACGAAATAACATCAGAAACAATTACCTTCGTTCAAAAAGGAATTTATATGCCTTATAGAACTTGGCTGATTTTCTATCAACAAGGAGCTTAGTATGCTCTGTTTTCACATAGTCAAAGGGATTCACATACTCCGAATGTGGCCGTACATAACACTGTATGAGCTAGTAACCACACACAAAACCAATGTCTGGCAGACGGAGTGATCACAATGTTCGGTTCAAGAAGAATGTGTGGGGTTCACCAGGCATATCGGGTCATACGGAATTGTTGTAAATAATCCATGACGCGTCCGTTCATCGGCGCCACAACCGGGCATTCATAAAATCTATGTTGTAGCGTATCCTCCCCATCACATTGCAGATACTTACAGATGTATTATTTTATCTTGACAGGAATCCTGCGCGGTAGGGATGAGTAGCAACTGTGGTGGGGATAGTGCACCTATCGCCAATATGCGTCACACGCGTAAGATTATGAGAGGGGAGGGTGGTGCATGGTGTCTAAAAACAAATTTCATTCTCGAAGCCAGTATTGCAGCTCTTATAAACTAAGTTGTAATTCTTACTATGGTAGTAATCTCCACGCTTTTGTTGGATCTTAAATAGTACACAGGCATTTGGAACAAAACCCTGTTCTCCTCCAGCAGGCATGTTAAACAATTGTTGGCCTTTCAATATCGCTGCAGAGTCCCTGTAACGTATTTCACTCCAGGCATATGGTCCTGTATATGCTGTATTTATATAAGTTTCATCCATATAAACTATATAAACTTCACTTCAATATCTCCGAATATTTCGTAAATACTTAAGCCTTTTTGCACGTATGGTGCGATGTTCGATTAAAACTTGTCTGTCACGCTTAGTGTTTTTTTTTTTTTTTTTTTTTTCAAATAATCCTAGCTTCAAAAGAACTCTTCTTAATGTTCAGACACTGCCTTAGAAATCAGTAGAATTTTTGGCTTCATAAGCAGTTTCTTCAAAGTTGGTCTTTGTTTTTCTGTGCTTTAAAACTTATTCATAGTTCGCCTAACTACTTCTGAATTAAAACATCCAAATTAGATTTTGTGCATGTTCTTAATCTTTGTTTACTGGGCATAGAGAAGAACGTTGCTGCACTAGCACCAATGGCTTTTCTTTCCCTAATGACTCTCCTAAACTGCTTTCAGACACAAGTGTTGCCTCAGATACCCTTCCCCAGTTTTTTATAGCTGACCCAGACCATTGTTCCTTTTTTATAAATCTATGGATATTGGTTATTACTTCTCGTGTTTTTAAATGTAGCACTTTATTACAAAATTTGCTGCTAGGAATCGTCATTTATAAATGCTCTCTTGGAACCAGGAGACAAGCACATTTTAAAACAAGCTGTAGTGTTACCGAGTAGCTCTGCACGTGTTTAGTTGCTCGCAACTGGTGCCCAACTGTCCTGCCGTCCCCTCCAGTTGCAAACGTTCTGAGGTGGACTCGTCCAGATATCACAGAGCATTGCACTGCACTTTTAAATATAAAAAAATACATCTGTACTCGAAGCTGAGAGCCGTATCCGATTAATCGACTGCGGGTGGCCAGGATGTCATGTACCACTATAAACCATAGAGATTGGAGTCTAGCCGACAGATGTTTCGATAAGATATTGGAGAACATAGCGGAATAGTGAGTGTCCGCTGTCCAATTCCTGGATATGCGCATAGCAGGAGCATTACAGAGAAGCTTAAACAGCTCATAGATTTTCTTCAAGGTATAGTCAGATGCGGTCAGAAGATAACTGCGGTCATGCACATAGCTGCGCATATACGAGGGCTGTTCAATAAAGAATGATCACATTTTTTTTTCACAACGTACCTTTACTCATCCTCATAATTTTGATGGTCCTTCTCAAAATAATCTCCCCTGAATGCGATGCACTTGTCCCAGCGTTTCTGCCAGTCTTCAAAGACATGCTGGAAACCATTTTTAAGTGATCCTTCAAAATTGCCTCCGCAGCTTTCACCACTGCTTCTGATGATAGATAATGCCTCCCACGAAGGTGTTTCTTCCAGTTAGGGAATAGACAAAAGTCACATGGGGCTAAAAGTGAACTATAGGGAGGGTGAGGGATACACTTCTCCTTAAGTTTTGCAAGATATTCAGAAACAACACAGCATGCGACCGCGCATTATCGTGGTGCAGTATGCAGCCTGCTTCATGGAAATGTGGTCTTTGCGCCTGATATGGACTTGCTATCTTTTCAGGACTCCCTGTAGTATTGTCCAGTTACTGATGTGTGTGCAGGTAAACATGCTTACAAACCATTCCATGAATATCAAAGAAAGAGATGACTATAACTTTCCCAGCAGAAGCAACAAATTTTGCTTTTTCTGGGGTTGGTGATGAAGGAGATTTCCACACTGAGCTTTGCTGTTTGCTCTCATGATCAAAATGATGTAGCCAAGTTTCATCAGCAGTGATTACGTATGAAAGAAGCTCCGGATCTTCCTCTAACATTAACGTTAACTACATGTTACCTCCATTGCAGCGGTAGGCGATACTAAACATGTCTGAACTTGCCTGGTTCTCACAGGCGGGAACCAGGAGTACCAACAATAAAACTGCTACGTCGTGTTTGTTTCACATTAAGCTGACAGGATATAAAAAGTCTGAATTTTAGTGCTAAAAATTATGGCCGTAAAAATTATGATATTTCTTTATTGAACAGCCCTCGTAGTCTAATGTTGTCGAAATCCGTCTAGCATCTAGTGGGGTTTCTAGTCCAACGACAGAAATCCAATATTTTAACCACTGGTTTTATTCATTAGCTTTTTCACAGTTAGTCTCGTTCTATTGCATAGTCCTGGTTGTTAATTTTACGCAGCACGATCACAGCTGATCCTACTTTTAATTTTAAATTGTGAGGTGGGAGTCCACACAATCATAATGAATTTATAAGCCCAGTGAAATATTTGACTATGTTATCCTGGTTTATATATGTGTCAACTAATTTGTACGAAAACAACTCCCCCGGAAGAGACAGACATTCTGGGACACAATTCTGACATACCAACAACACTATTTGCATTACCTGCGTCTCGCTGCTCATCGGTGCGAACAGCACGTTACGTAGTTCGTCGCACATGTGACTGTGTTCTGCGTCCTACTCAGGGCATCATCTCCTTGGCATAGGAAAAACGTTTCCTTGGGCTCACAGTCACAAAGGAATTCAATTAATTTTGTGTCAATTTAATCCACAAACACAAACTATAAAGAAAATATTCGCCAATATTTGAAAACAATTCCCTATAGTCTAATATTTATAGTGTTATAGTGCATTCAGAGATTAATTTTGTATGTAATCTTTGAAAGGGATACCATAAGGCTACATAAAAAATGTCAGTCTTGATAACAAACGGTAAACATTATTTAATAAATTATGGTACCTGAAATAATTTTGAAGACTTTGGCAGGGAGTGAAATATGCTTACACTTTGAAATGTTTTTGTTTGTCGAAAATAAAAGGTGTCTACGTTCCGTAGAAATTTGCTTGTGTATTTTTATATTTAGTTAATAACCTGGTCCATCATCACTTCTGGTTTTCTTTCTCATCCTTTAAACCCTCCTTGGACATACAAATATTTGAACACGAAAATTAGGAATTAATAATAATTCCTTTCTATAACATAAGTTACATTCTTAGATAATGCCATGTCCCTGTGTGAATGGATTTCTTATGACAATAAACTAATGACATTGATTAGACATACATCTAGAAATTGTATGGAGTACAGAACTCCACAGAATATTTACTTACTTTACTTAATTTTCAGACTGTATTATTAGAGTTTTAAAATGCTAATGGAAACTTGGAGTTACTTTGAAATCGATTAGTACTGCCCATAGTAAACTTTTAACACCCAGTAACCATTGGTCACACAAAAATAGCATCTCTTTTCAACAAGATGGAGTTGCAGTTTACTTTGAAAAGAATGTTTGTCATTAATCCTGATAAATATTTGTAGAAATTAACTTGCTGCTGAAGCCTCGATCACCAAAGCTAGGAAAGGGAAACCTGTAATACAGCAAGCGTCACATAAGCCTACCGGAACAGCCTGCATCCCGTTTACCGGCAACCTATCCGGCAGAATCAGCACAATTCTGGCCAAATACATCAGGACCATCCATAAGCCACCTACGAAGATTAAACAGCTTTTGAGACCAGTGAAAGAAAAACTGGATTCCCAAGTTCCGGGAGTGTACCGTATTCATTGTAAATTTGGGACACCGTATTTAGGACAAACCGGAAGGACCATCGCTACCAGAATAAACGAACATGAACGGAGTATTAGTTTAATGCAACCTGAGAAGTCTGGTTTGGCAGAGCATTGTTTTGAAAACGTCCATAGAGTCAAATTTCGGGAAACGATCATCTTGGCAGAATGCAACAGTTACTACTTTAGGATGGAGAGTAAGGGGGCTTCGGCCATTTCCTCAGAGAGGAGCACGCTTAATCGTGATGCTGGATTTCAGTTCAGCTCCTCTTGGAAACCGGTTTTAAATATGTAAATCAGTTGACTTATGAAGCACATATCAATACAGCTTGATAATCAAGTTAGGTAGTTACGTTTCTTTGACCCAATTAATTTTCTATACCTACGCCTTGGCATTTAGTTTACTGAAAAGTCTTTAATTCAGTAATGCGAATTTTGATAGTGTTTTGGCTTTGTTTATATTTGTGCTATATCCAGTGATTGATTTGTGGTTATAACATTTAGTAAATATCCTGATGATGGGAGAGATGTACACTCCCGAAACGACGATATCTAATCGTCTTTTCACCTGACTTGCTTCCAGAGAACAACTTGAGCATGTTCTTCGCCAGGAAAACTCAGGTCTTATTTTAACTTGTTAATTTTCCATAGATGCAAAAGGAATACGAACATTGGACTTTACGGGACGGTAAAATCCTTAAACAGCTGGTGGCTATGTAATAGCTTTAGAATATCGCTCCCTTTGCACCGCCAAGGGATAAACCATGAATAATGAAGTACTATTCAAGAAAATTATTGTATAAAACAGACAAAAATTGTATGTAACGTAAATTGTGTGTTTTGCAGTATAGCTCTAGTAAAATAACTTCTCAACTAATTTAATGTCACTGAAACTGAAGTGGAAATAAAGTGGTTGTAGATTTTATTCCCTTCTTTTTCACTATACTGTTTATGTGGGACTATTCTGAGTATTAACAATATACATTTCCATCTTTTCTTATATATCCCTTTGTATTGATAATTTTGTGACTTATATTGGTATGCTAACGTTGAAATTTTGATTGGAATATAGGTATAGTTCCTATGTTCAACTATTTACTTGTTAAATTATATCTATAGAGATATACTGAAATTTACTTCTGCTGTGTGCATTTTGTATGGATTTAATGTTGTACAGCATTTTGGTGCTTCTAAAGGAAGTCATTTGGGTACATTGCATTTTATTATTATACTGATCTCTTATTTCTGGAACCTAAAGACGCAAGGAAACAGCCATCACTTTGGCTCTCTTTTCGTCTTGAACAATAAACATGCCTAGAAGCCTTAGTGTTCATAACCCAGTATACATGGTAGTTTTGTTTCAAATCTCGTAGTAGTTATCACCCAGAAAATGAAGCTAGTCACAGTGAGGCAACAAATATTACACAACTAAAAATATTTGTAAGAGAATCTTCACTTAACTTAAGAAGTTGATGTTAAAATTTCCTTCTTTATAATATCGATTTCAAAAGCATATTTCTTCCATTGTCAGTCACTTCCAAACTCCGTTGTTAAGGAAATCTCGGTTACGAGGATTACGATGGTTACGGTTTCTTTTGTTATGTTACGCATTACCCACATCTGAAGACGAAACAAACTTAAAAACAGAATCAATTGTCGGTATGTCAAAACTCATTACGCGATGTTTATTTTTTTTAAATAAATGTTTTTCCCACACTATTAACTCTATGAGACCATTCAATAGTTTTAATAATTTAACTTCTGGATCTATTTAATGGTTAAATACCAAAAATGATCTGCCATGGCCAATTTATCAATTTGTTTATATTTAATATTACGAAAATGTTCTTTCTGGTTTCCAAACTACGTTTCGTTATTCCAATATAAACCTGATCGCAATCCAAACAATTAAATTGATAAATACCAGATTTTTTAATATTAGGAATTTTATCTTTTTTAGAAATCTATAATAAACGTTTACTACTATATTTATTTTGAGGAAATAAAGTTATACCAACTTCTTTTGAAGATGGAAGCAATATGCTTTTGAAATCGATATTATAAAGAAGGAGGAAGTATTAACATCAACTTCTTAAGCTAAGTGAAGATTCTATTACAAATATTTTTATTTTTGTAATACTCGTAGTAGTTTCTCAGTGCGTAAATGCAAAGATGAATGCTAGTCCTATTGTTTTATGTTCTATAATTATGTTTTATGTTATTGATTTTATATGCAATACATAGATTCGTTTTAGGCTACACTATCTTTAACCGCAGTGTTTACTTGGAACACAGTAATTGTTGGACAACCCGTCAAGATTTGACAGTTGTAGCCTAGATCTCCTAGACATCAAAGTACATCATCAAGATTTTAATTATGTGAGGGAGCTTATAAACTCTCTGGGGGTCACTCTATTTATGGCAGGAGCCCTAGTAGTCGAAATAACGTGATCGGAATAGCGTTTCTTGCAGTTACACGGATGTACCATTTACACATACTCCACGGTTCAGGGGGTAGCTGCCATGTAATATTAAAGATCATCCCAGGCTTGTCCACGTTGTTTTTGACTTCCATGGGCATGCAATGTTCTTCTTCCAGCAACATAAATGTCCTATGCACGATTATAATAAGTAATAACTTTATATAAATATATATAATCGTATATGTTACATCCATTTCTTTTTCCTCCATTCACTGTTTCCCACACTTTTTTTCCTTTCTGTAGGTCGGCGACCTCAATGCCCATCACCCCCTCTGGGGCTCAACTCGAGCTTGTGCGAGAGGTCGAGCCGTCTCCGACTTCCTGTACAGTAACAACCTGGTTCTACTGAACACCGGAGAACCTACGTTCCTTTGTGATGCATTCAAAACCTTCTGGCATCTGGATTTAGCAGTATCCTCACCACAGTTACCAGTGTCCCTCCAATGGAACGTCATCTCTGACCTGCACTCCAGTGGCCACTTCCCCTGTCTCATCAGTCTCTTCGCACACAACTTGTGTTCCACGCGCTTGCCTACCTGGCGTTTAAATCACGCCAACTGGGCCCTTTACAGCCAGTTGGTGGTATTTAGTTATGAAGAGCACGTCTCTGTTAACGAGTTCGTCGAACATCTTATTGAGCAGATACTTGCCGCCGCAGAACGGTCTATTTCTTGTTCGACTCCCAATCCTCGTTGACTCCTGTCCCATGGTGGACGGATGACTGCCGGCATGCAGTCTGTGAACGTAGGCATGTTCTCAGGGTTTTCCAACGCCACTCCACACTGCAGAACATGATTCAGTATAAGAAGATGCATGCCAGGTCCAGGCAAGTAATTAAGAACGCCAAAAGAAATCATGGAATGCTTTTGTGACGTCTTTTATTCGCCACCCCAAGGTTACAATAATATGTTTTAAGGTCCACTGAATCAGAAGAATAATATTTTTAAAAATGCGCCAATGTATGTAAGGAACACAACTGAAAACAGTTAAATGCTTTACTTATTTATTTAAGTTCAATATTATCCAACGATGTGACTTGAAACCACTAACCCATTAATATATTTTTATTGAAATATGAATGAGGAACACACTAGTCTCACAAACCGTTATGTTGTTTTTTGTGCAAAAGTAATTTTGTTGACTTGTTCTAGAAGTAATGAGAAGGATTGAATTGAAAGAAGTATAGTGTAAAAATGTAAATGTCAAAGCTTAGAATTTTCTTACACATTGATTTCAAATTTCGAATATTTTAGGAATTTTGAGGTGCTAAGGAATTTCATTCTTTCCTTTAAAATTTGACTACCAGTCACATGCATCTCTATGTATATAAGGAAATGTTAATGGAAAGAATAGTTCACTTCACTATCAATATAAACTAAACAGGAGAATTACCGTATTCTAAGGATGGTTTGATAAGAGTCAGTAGAAAAGGTCATAGCCAAGCGGGCGAACTCCGGAGTAACATATGCGATATACAATCGGGAATGTTTCAGTTCAATTCCCGGCCTTCCCCTACTACTTTTTATTTATTTTCCTGATCAGTTAGACGAATGCTGGGGTTATTTCTCATCAATCACGACTCCCAATATTTTCTAGACAGCCCAGCAGTATCATGGGCCTTCGAGTCTCGAATTAGTAGGGTCTTCTGCGCGTCTGTGTTACCTGACTGCCTGCAGCCCTAGTCTCCTGTTGCTCCTTGCTTCATTCCATCTTTCTCGTGACTGCTAGGTACAACAGAACTATGTATATCTCCGCAGTATTTGAGCCTGCGTTGTATAGCACCTAACTACAGCTAGGAAAGGTCGCGAAACATAAGTAAATTTTACTTTTAAAATATTAAGTTTTAGTGTAAATAAAATAAATTATTAAAAGGAGAGCTTATTTAATTTCTGCTACGTAAAAGCTTGCTGAAGCGTTATGTCCCCTAACTGTATAATTATCTCAACTATAATTATTGTGTTATAAAGTATTAGTTTTGCTCTCCATTTCCGTCAAAGTGCATTAAACGTATTAAATGGAAAAAGCTTACATCTTCTCTTTCTCTGAGTGTGCATCACTGCGTGCGTGCGTGCGTGCGTGTGTGTGTGTGTGTGTGTGTGTGTGTGTGTGTGTGTGTGTGTGTGTGTGTGTGTGTGTCTATGTGTATGTGATCACACATTTACTTTTCCTTAGACCTGAGTGGCTGAGAGACATTGAAACAAAAATCTTTCTAGAAGTGAAGCATTTCCACTTCCTCAGAAACACATTTCCGGGCGTTTCCAAGGAACCGGTTCGGAAGACAAAATAGGAATGGCAGCTGAGTGTATTTCACTTACATGTCTCCTCTCGCTTCCATTTGGAAAATTTCCGGTTCTGGCTTCTCCATTTGTAGCGCTTGGTCAGCGGATATAAGATCTATATGGTTTGTCAGAGAGGAAGCCAAGCCTTTGCCAATTATCTTTCAATATCTGAAGGCATTGGAAAAGGCTTATGTTGTTGGGTGTTGCCTTTCACGTAGACCTCTACATGAGTTATATACCAAAAGAGCTTAGGAGTTCCGTTTTACTTCTTTTGGACCTAATGAAGAGCTATAACCTCCTTCCCGTTATGAACCTGAGCTTCAAACCTTATTTTATGTTATATTGTAACGATGCCATTGCTACTACCTTGTTAATGCAATTTTTGAAGAGCATTTCAGCGTGCTACTCTAAAATAAGCATAACAAATGCGAAATATTAGTAAGAGTTTTCCTCCTCAAATAGCCTAATGCTTTCTATCGTATCTCGGTATATACTGCGTACATGATGACCTAACACAAGGCAAGCCAGAGGCATTTGCTATCATGGGGATATACTATATGTGGCCTATTATTCAAACTACGATTTTATTATCATAGGGAGTTTAAGAGGCTATAACCAAACTTCTTCAGAATAATATCGGAGTCTTAAATTAACTTAATGGAGAAGCTTGCGAAGATCTTTTATTTGACGGCTTTGGACTTTTGAATTTATTCCTCCTTCAATTCAGTATGCCCAACTTTTCTTCGGTCTTCCCTGGTTTATTGTACCTTTGGTATATAGTGTATGACTATTTTACGTATTCTGATATTTATTCATTCTTTTAACTAGCATTCCCCATTAAATTCTATTGTTACCAATGATATGATTTATTTCTTCTACTTTTAATTCTTTCCAGATATCTTAACACATTTTTGTCTTTGTAATGCATCCAGCTATTACTCTTCAAAACGTCATCTCTGATGTCTGTATTCTAATAATATTTCTTCATTTTTACTATTGCCATTGATTTGTACAACTTTTCTGCGGCGACTTAGGGCCTTAGTCTTTAATGTTCCTTTTAGTGTGCCTATTATATAGTTAAATTTTATTTTCTCAACTACCTCAGTTTCTCCCTAGTACGAGAAATTGCATCCTAAATACTTGAAGTGTGATACATGATCTATTATTACGTTGTCTATCACTGTATTTTATCTGTGTTCATTCCTGTAAAAGACATAGTTTTTTATTTATTTACTGATATTTTATTCTGTATTCAATAGCAGTTTTATATAAACAGTGAAGTATTTTCCCCGGGTCATCTTCTTTTCTGCAATTACTATCTGATTATCTTCGTATAACAGTTTTCAGTATAATTCCTGAAGCATTAATACTTCGATCAGCTTTGTTTGACTAAATTCTTATTTGAATGATTAGAGCCAGACTTAGAGATTCACTGCCATAGCTGGAATTTGAAACATGGATCTCCCGCTCTCCATGCGGTTGCTCTAACCAACTGAGCTACTATGGCCAACATGCCGACATGACGTTTCAATTATCTGATTAAGAGTAAATATACAGTCAGAACAAGATTTTCCTTTTCTGAATCCATTCTGCACTTCCATTATTAGATTTTCCATTATTATATTTAAATGGCATTTCAGATTAGATACATAAATTTTATAGCATGTATTTAAAATGCTTATGCCTCTATAATTTTTATATTCATGACGATCACCTTTCTTATATATTGGGTATATCTTTTGCTATTCTCCATTCCTCTGGAATATGGCCGAACTTCCAACATATATTTATTAAGTCTAATAGTTGGAATTTCAATGAAGTGGAGGAATAATTAATTAATTATTAATGTTATTTACTCCAGAAGTTTTCTTACTTTTGAGGTAAAAGAATTTTATTTCGTATTGCAATTTCGCTTTTAAACATTTGTTTTTATCATTATGCCCTGCTAAATTACCGTCAAATTTCTAGTTGTTCTTCTCTTAGGAACGTTAATGAAAACATATTAACTAAATTACCAACAGACACGTTCCTTTCTGATACAGAGGAGTGGTAACCTAATAAGTGGATTTTATACCTGAGAAATGAGGAATTATTTACCGGTCTGGATATGGAGAAGGCTACATATATAAGATTCCAATTTTTAGCACATTTTATTTGTTTCCGAAAATAGCATTTTCATCAGCAATTTTTATTACGATCTTAATTTTAACAATCTAATGACTTTCTCTAACACTTCAAATTATTGAGATATCTTCTACAAAACTTTATTATTTCCTCTAACTCATATGTTACAGTCTGTGCCCTTACATGCAATATCTAAAATGTCCACATCTGTATTTGAACGGGATGGTCCATGAATCCTAAACAACCAACTTTCAATTAAGTATGTGTGTATGTGTGTGTGTGTGTGTGTGTGTGTGTGTGTGTGTGTGTGTGTGTGTGTGTGTGTGTGTGTGTGTGTGTGTGTCTTGGGAGTATGTGTGAGCTCTGTATACCTTCTAAACGGAAAGATTAGGATATGCAAACCCTTGTCTTTAATTTTAGTATCCTCCAAGTTGCAATACCGTTTTCAAGAAAGGCTATCAACTAAACTACCATTTTTATGGTAAAATTTTGTCCATTGCAGTTTTATAAGAAAGTGTGTTTAAAAATTTTAGTTTAAGTAACCTGTATTTAAAATATCCCAATGCTTAATAAAATGGATATTTTGAAATTTTTAGAAGTAGGCTGATAAATTGTAATTAATTCAGAATTACATTTGTGTATCTGATAAATCATAACAGAAAGGCATGCTACGAAAAAACTAATAACTTCAAAACACAATTTATTTCAAATAATAGTTTTGCATGAAATGGTTTGGAAATACCTAAGTTATTCTTTTAACTGTTTAATCCTGTTCTCATTTTGAGAATGTTCCCCAATCGGTGTTTCTTGATTTTTCATGGGGAACAGTATGGAATTTCAAAAGATTTACTAAGCTCCTATATTGCTTTGTACCACTAACGAGATGTATAATTACAAATTTTAAACCATGCCTTAATTTGCATAAACCAATAGAAATAGAAGCCTCTTAATAATAATTCAATAAAGTATAAATAACAGGTGTAGTGTGTAAAGAAATTAATTTGAATCTAGTACATTGTTGCCATAAGCCCTGTCAACATTGAATTTCTGCGCTTTCTCTTCGGTTCCTTTGTCCATTTGCCCCTACAACAAAAGTTAAAATGATACTAGATCGCTGTTTTTGTAAATTAACATAAAGTATTAGTAAAATAGTTGTTGTAGGAATAATGATCATGATTCATATACAAAAATATTACAACAGGGATAGC
Organism: Mantis religiosa; assembly: GCA_030765055.1. Taxonomy (NCBI): domain Eukaryota; kingdom Metazoa; phylum Arthropoda; class Insecta; order Mantodea; family Mantidae; genus Mantis; species Mantis religiosa. The sequence goes on along the minus strand of CM060953.1, from coordinate 132,800,676 downwards.
AACGTGAAAGTAATACGTCGGTTTTATTTGTATTTGCTTCAAAACTGTTGGCACAAATGTCGTCATTTCGCTAGACACAGGATGCATAAGGAAGCCTGTGGGAAAGTGCATAAAGTTGATGACATAGAGAATTTTTACTTCACTACTTTAGAAACATCAGTTACAGCAAACATAGTGTGGCTTCACTCAATTTTCAGTTTTTATGCACTTCAACTTTAAATGAAGCTTTATTTCACCCTGTCTCTTCACTGACGTTAGATAGTTTAATTTCCCTTATCACCTCGGCTTTATGTAGTGTAACGGCAACATACATACATACACTGGCTGGCGAGTCGAGCATAAGGCATCTCTAAACTCTTCTAGTCTCTTGTTTCATAGAACCTTACCCCGCTGACACGTATTACTCCGCGTGCAGCTACCTTCCCCCCTCACCCTAGTTGGCTAATGCTTTCGCGCCATAGGCCATAGGCCATAGGCGGTGCCTTCCCGTCACATTTCTAACTGCAGTAAACGTCATAATTGCCAGGAAGATAGATAAAATTACAAAAATAAGAAAATGAAGGCATGCAAAAATAATGAAGTTGATAATGAAACTGAGCAAAATGAAACTGAGCAAAATGAAACTGAATGAATGAGTAATGAAACTGAAACAAGTTTATAATGAAAGGCCTTCGACCACTCGGATTTTTTAAAACCAGCATACATACCTTGCAAAAATGCTTGTCTTTCAGTCTTAAAAGTCGTGTCACGCCATACTTGTGTGTCCTTCATTCACCCAAATCTTGGCAAGTTAGTTCTACTTTGCGATTTGTATCCCGGTACAGTCTGACTGTACTTAAATAACGTATTCGCACACAGTAGTATCGCCCCTGGAGTGGTAAGTTTTCGTGTTGTCTCAATTTCATTTCACGATGTTCCTACGCATCTAACACACCTGTAGGTTCAGAGCACAGCTGTTCGACTTCTCTCACTGACAAAGACGGATTCTTCTCTGTGAGTGCATTAAACACATGCATCACAATTTTTTGTTTCGTCGCTTTGTAAAGATTTTCCCTTGAGATGCTTCAGCGAAAAACTGGCGGTAGACTCTGCCATTATACATATAATAAGTACACGCGCAATACACGATCAATAGAGTAATTTAGCTCTCGTACTCAGCACAATAAACCTTCGAATGACGATATATAACTAATCCAGTTCAAAAAAAGGTCAGTAATAAACATCATATAAACAAATATGTCATCACTACCGCTAAATCACGTGCTATCGTGCCATGTGCTTGAGATCAAAGAACCTCCTCTTTACTTAGTTGAAGAATTAACATCCGTTTCAGATAAATCAACTCCGTTGCGTAATATATTTAATTCAAACAGTTACGAATATATACATTTTACAATTCTCTTCCAACATATAAAGATATGTACACCATGTTAAATAATGAACTAATTTTACCGCACAACAGTCTATACTACAATAGCAGCCAATGAGAAGTGATAAGGTCTCGTGACCGTTATGAGATACGGGGCAAGCTTATGTGAAACAAAGTTTAGTAGTAGTACTTGCATACTCTTAACGTACTTACTGTTTGGATAACGCCGCTTTTCTTCGTACCAGAACTCACTTCTTATATACCCATAAGGAATTTCAACAGAATTCTATGGTATTCGAGAAGGACAGACTTTCAGACTATTCTTTTTATCTGGCGAAAGGGTTTCCTTGTTTATTCAGAGTGAGCCCTCTGCTGAACGCTGTTTACTCTGCACTGCCTATCGTCCACCTTCTGTTAAATTTGCATCACATCCATTGTGTAACAACAGTATATGATGAGAAATACTGTTTTCTGAGGAAGCTTTTATTACCCCTGACGGAATCCATATAACACAAAGGTATACAAAGTACAATTTCAGGATGTGGATTACAACAATTATTCGCAGAAAATGAAAAGTATACAATTACTAAAAGTAATTAAGTCATACTTATGTTTTAAAAATATTTTTTCAATTTTATTAAAACAAAAGGAAGAACAACTTATCCATGTAAAAAGTGAACTGGGGTGAAGCTATTTTCTTCAAAATCTTCCCCTGGCATATTTAAATATTACTTGAATAAAGTTGGAAAGGTTTTATTTATACAACTTTGGCTTATGATTAACAGACAGGAACAGATCCATAAATACTATGAGATAAAATATGAATGTCAAATGTTTGGTTGGAAACGTCTACCTACAAAGGTAAAGGTGGAGAAAGAAAAATGATCACACCACAATTCCTAATTTCCATTACCTTTAACCTATCACTTCCTCTTTTACAGTTACCCATAACCTCTTTGCCTTCCCGGAAGAAGAAAGACTATTAAAATAAACGAGAATCGCGAAGGAAGGCTGGAGATGGTTTTAACGACAAGATTGACTATGAGTTTTGTCGAGCCTCCCGCAATCACTGGGCTGTAATTTGATTGTCTGTTTACAAACGGGACAACTGCTAATTGGATTGCTGTGCAGATTAAGATTTTCCGGAACAAGGGGCCACGTCATGATGACAACAAAGTGAATAACGATATTGCGGTTAAGTGGAGCGAAACAATTAAATGAAATGATTCGTGGCTGCTCTTTCTTTGAAATATTCTTATGCAAACGCTTGGGAGAAATTAGAAGCATTTGTCACTAAATATAATATCATACTTTACTGCTGTCATTGCCACAAATAATTTTTGGAATTATTGTAGAAAAATACACATATTAACAAAGGCAACTCAGTTTTACAAATTGGGCATAGCAAATCTGGCGGCTACTTCTGTGAATTTGATAATAAGGGTTCTAATTGCATATACTAGTTGATTAACCGGGATTATTTTGTTATTTCCCGCAGTTTCATATGTAAATAACAATCGAAATGCCATCAACAACTCATTTTATATTTATCTTACTGCGTGTTCCGGCTCGAAGAATCATCCGTCTAGGTCCGTAGGGGTTCATTAATGTTACTGTGCCCTATGACAGCTATTATTATATTCCTTGCACGTGCATCATAGGTTATTTAACGCCATATAGACCTGTGGAAATGACTAAGACCCGTCCTGAACTCGCCCGCGCCGTGGCTCAGTGGTTAGACCGCTTGGTTCTCACCAAGGCGGTCCGGGTTCGATCCCAGGCAACCGCAAAGTGAGATTGTGATGGACAACACGGCACTGGGGCGGGTTTTCTCCGGGACCTCCGGTTTCCCCCACCATCTCATTCCACCGGTGCTCCATCTTCATCTCATTTATCATCAGTGTCACCGCCTGCGGTGCCGTATTTAGTAAAAGCGGGCGTTAAACACTACATATTTCATTTCCCGTCCTGAACAATTAGACGTCCAAGGTTCATTGGGAGTACTCTTTCTTTTCTGCAAGCGTCCGCAAGATTTGTTCGGCGTTGCCCTCTAAGAAACTTGAAAACATGAAGGAAAACATGAAAGATGTGATGGAAATGTAATGAGCGAAAACCGATAGAAAGCGATGATAGATCAGAAAAAAATGTTAGTACAGAAAACCCTCGGCGAGAGACGGAAGTAAACAAGAATTGCAACTTAGGGTTGCCGATTATGAGCCCAAAAATTATGCGGAGCAGCTTCAATCACAACATACACATAATGAATTAAGTCTGATGACTAAATAATCAATTATCTTCTAATATGACAGAATAAGGAAGTGGATTTAAGCTACACAAATAAAGTTTACACTATTTTTAGAACATATGGCCACATATGCAAATTTAGCTTTACAAGATATTGCTTCGCCTTTAATAGAACAACTTATATATTTCCATGCACTGCTTATACACAATAAGCAGAACAACTCTCCCCCCAACCCCCAAAAAGTGATATCGAGATTTCGTCAGATTTACACCGTTTAAGATTCACTAACTAAATGAATAATAAAGCATAACGAAATCAATACTTAATACTGAAGTTCAGAATCCACCAAGGATTTGAATACGAGCGTTTTCAAGGGCATTTCCCCATAAAAGCCTCTGTTTACATGGAAAATGCTTAATTATTTTTGATATATTCAAAAATTGACTTTAAATGCCATATGCTGGTATTTTCATGATTAATATAATATACATCTTAACCTCTTAGTGGCGAGTATTTTGTGAAGCCTGTTCCTCTGGAATGACATCAGTACGTTTTTGTAACCTAGAAACAGAAATAACAATTGTGTAAATCTAGATGTAGATCTTAAACAAGCAGCTGGTTTGTGGCCTGCATCACTTCGAAATAGTTTTTTGTTGAACTTTCGAGTAGTAATTTATACAGTGCTAAAGATGCATTCTTTTGTTTCTCATTGTGGCAACCAAGGAGTAGAATTCAGTGACAGTCTCCAAATGGTAACCTACCTTTTAAAGAATGACACTCAGTTCTGTCTTGTATATTTTGTCTTGTATCTACAATGAAATGTGTAATGAATTATCTTTGTAAACATTTGTCTCGATAATCATGGAGGAAATTGATATGTAAGCCTTTGTAGGAATGGTTTGCGGAAGAGATGGTACAGTAGGACACGATAACACATTTGTGCTTTCTGCTCTTTTTCACTGTGACATTTAATATCCAACCTATGACTCATCTGTTCAAGGTTAATTTCTTATTTTCACAGTGTGAAAAATTACTTCATTTATCACTCCTTAATATTGCAGAAATGTCTCTGCCTCACAAGCGATGTCTTATTTCCCTGGATATATTCTGATTAGAAATTTTCCTAATACTCTCTTGGTGTTTAGCCTCATTTGGTTTCTTTCTAAATAATAACTCTGCCATTTGTACAGCTTCGGGAAAATAATTAAAAAAAATCTTTTAGCTTTTATAGCCTTTCAATGGATCAAATGTGGCAAATATAGGAAAACGCTGTCTAAAAATCCTATTGGTCATAAAATAATCGAAAAGATGGTATAGAAGTTCCACTACAAAATCAAGTTGTCTGATACTGGCTGATTTAAATGCTTAAAAGTGCCTACATTAAACAATTTCGTTACCCTTCCGAAAATATAGTAATACTAATAAGCAGAATAAGGAATGCCTATTAATTTGTGAGCAGTATCCACCTCATTATTTTGAATGACAAGATTACATATTCTATCTCATTTTATATGAAAACTGTAACAACTTAACCAGATATACCTTTCTAAGCTTTTCTCACTAGTACAGAATTATGGTGAAATTTCTATTTTCCGCATTTTTAAGTTATTGATTTTGTTGTATAGTAAGGTGATGTTAATTGGATTAACTTTCAAGTTCCAGAGATATGATTTTATTAGGGTTTGAACGATTAAATTCTTTCTTATACAAAGGGATGATTATTCTAAAAGGAACATCTACTTCCATAAAATGCAGTTTGCAGACCTTAATAACCTGTGCTAATCTTTCTTTTACATAACAATTAATCCACATAGCATTATTTAACTGATTTTGAATATATACATATGTTGAAGAAGTAAAATATAGTCCAACAGGTTTGAAAACAATGTGTATATCCTCTAAATGTCATATTCAATATTTGTAAATCTGAAGGTAGACGCTTAGTTAACGATATGACTCTTGACTTTTTGAACCTTTACCTTCACAAGTTAGAACAAAAGTTTGTTTTCCAATATTAATAGTCTATCATTTTTTGTTAATTTAATCAGGACAAGCACAGTAAAAGTGAAATGTAAACGAAGTGGATTAAAATACATTTGTGTAAAAATATAACTTATAGAGGCTTCTATTATGTGTTTCAAATGGAGGAGTTCTGGAGTTGTGATGCCGTATCACAATCAGCGTTGCCAGCTTGTTACCCCACTCCTTTTACATTTCTCTCTCTCTCTCTCTCTCTCTCTCTCTCTCTCTCTCTCTCTCTCTCTCTCTCTCTCTCTCTCTCTCTCTCCTCTCTCTCTCTCTCTCTCTCTCTCTCTCTCTCTCTCTCTCTCTCTCTCTCTCTCTCTCTCTCTCTCTCTCTCTCTCTCTCTCTCTCTCTCTCTCTCTCTCGTCTCTCTCTCTCTCTCGCACACTCATTCAACATGCAGGTCTGCTTGGCACAGACGTAAGAGTAAGCAAATTATATTTTACAACTTCTACAATGATGCAGTTGCCAAAATAAAAATTGGAAAATAGCATTTTCGCAATTATGTATATTTTAAAATACTATAACTATTATTATAGTTTATGAATTACCTGTTTTTGTAATCCAATAGAACTGCCAGTGGCTCATCCATATCGCTGTCAGTCACATCCGTTAAAAGACAATTCATAATTGTTACTGTCTTCATCGTCTGAGTCTTACAAATTTATGATTATAGGTTCCAAAATCTCGTCACGTGCTATTTCTTTCTTAAAATCGTCTTCTTGAAGGTTTTCTGCATCCCCACGTAGTTTTCCCAGTCCTATTGTGTTTACCTTGTCAATTTCGTCGTGAATAAGTCGTTTAACGTCCGGTAGTTTAAAGTACTATTTCTGTTAGCAATCTCCCTTTTTATATTAGCCCACACCTACTTAATTGGATTATATTGGCAGTGGGAAGGTGGGAGGCGTATTACGTCGTGTCCCGTTTTAATTGCAAATTGATCTAGCTGATACACTCTTTCTGTGTTTTTAAACGGAATTACTCTTTGCAATAACCCATTTTAGTTTGCTTCTGAAAAATTTTTGAAGAACGTGTGCACCCTAAAAATAATACTTCGAGCCTGACTTCGCAATACCTGCCTCCTTCATTAGGCACTAAATTCACTGCAAGAAGCCATTGCCCTATTTAAATCTTAGTGTACTGTAGTGTAAGTCACAACTGAATGATATTGATGTGACCTATCCATAGTAAAGAAACTCTTCTTATCAAACATTCATTCATAAACATAAGCATACAGCATTCCACAGGCTAATGTAGCGTTTCCTCTTTCTCGAATTCAACACCTTGACTTATTCACAATAATTCTTTTATCCGTCATGTCAGTAGTTTAAATTTCAGTTCTGAGGAATTAAAAGTATGTGTACATACATACACACCAGCCACTTTGAACTCTATAGAGTAAATAGAGACTACGAACCATTCATAAACAAAAATATTCAGTTCTGAGTAATTACAAATATACGTACACCCATACATGCCAACCAATAATGATATGCATACAGTGCTTACGTCGCGATTTATTGTTATAATACAGGTAGAAGTGATTTATTTATTTGTATTAGAAAACTATTTTAGCTAAAAATATGGGGTTTTCATTCTTATGTTAGATACTTTACTGTCTATCTTCGACATGGATCAGTTTCGGCAAAATCTGAATTTTTGTCTTAGCGCGAATAGTATTTCAAACAGATTGACTAGTTTGGTGCCCGTCACACACCACTTAGCGGGAATGCAATACAACACCGCAGGACTCCGATTGGTTGCTCACCTAGAAGCGTTCAAGGACAAACACCTTTCCATTTGAAACACATAATAAGCGTCATAGGGCACTGAAGTGTTGCCAGTTTATTAATGCAGGCTTATAAAATGATTAGTCTACAAAATGAAAAAAAAATCAATATTTGTCGTTCTTGAAATATAGCCAAAGCTTTAACATTTCCTTCATGTGGTGTTTTTATTTGGCTGGTATTTTAAGAAACCTTAGGACACCCTGGTTTATGTTACAACTGTTTTATCTATGTTGCTCTTTCGCTGTTTCTAGCAATTCTTCAGTTTCAAAAAACTTATGGAAATTATTTTAGGTACCGGGCTTTAAAGCTCAAACCACTAGTGGAAATTAATTGTTCTTTCCGACTAGCCGTGTGAAGGCCAAAGTTTGAAAAGGGAGTCAGACGGAAAAATTCGATGCCATAGCCGAGATTTGAACCACGGATCTCCCGGTCTCCGTCCAGTTGCTCTTAACCATTGAGCTTCTACGGTAATGTACCAGCATGACATCAAATTCTCCATCGAACTGGTATTTTTTCCGGGAGACCACTAGGAGTTCTCATACACACATGAGATAACTGTCTTAATGGCGACTAACAGCACGTAGGTACTTTAAGTCCCGGTCTTTATAGTTCAAGCCACTGTTAGTACCTTTTGGTTCACTACAATTGTGATGCTATTGCAATGTATAAAGTTTTCGACTGAGTGTTTCATACAGATTCAGTTACTAAACCCAGTATGTTTTATTTACACAATTATAAATCCTATAATTTAAAACGAAATCAAAGCTAAGTACTAAAAAGCAATAACAGTGACATTTCAACTAAGCAAGTATTTGATAAAATAAACTATTTTTAAATAGATCATAAGGTGCACAAAATGTATAACTGTAATAAGGTAAGCAATTAATAAATAATTCTACCGCAATTTCAAACGTATAATGTGAAATTATAACTACTGTACTGTCTGTTGATTAGCAAAAATACGTATTTCCTCTGCTCAAGTGCAACTACTTGAAATAATTTAGAAAGTTTCCATAACCTGATATGAGCTCTACGCATACAGTTTGGGGGAAGCTCTGTAAACTGAAGCGATTACTTATAATATTGCCAATTATTTTGAAATGCCTTCCATATTGATTAGGGAATTATGAACAGTAGTTACTTAATTACCCTGGTGTTAAGCTTGGTCGTCCAGGTGCAGTACCTTTGTTTTCATAATAATGACTTGAATTCAAATTTTGATCGTGACTCACTTAATAATAGTGACCAAAATACTGTCGCGAACCCGACAATAGCGCGTCTTCAGCCAAGGCAGAGAAGAACTACTGCGTCAGCCGACGAGAGTTACTCGCGGTAGTAAAGACTTGGAACACTTCCACAAGTACCTGTAAGGTCAGCCATTCCACCTGAGGACTGACCACTCCGCCCTCACCTGGCTATTGAGTTTTAGGAACCTGGAAGGCCAGACAGCAGGGGGCAGGGGTATGACTTCACCTCTGAACATCGTAGAGGGAAGAGCCACGGCAACGTAGACGCCATGTTCTGGAGACTGTACCCAGAGGAGCACGGCCAACGCACAGGAGTGGAAGAGAAGGTGCGTGCCGCAGCTGTCCGAGTGATCACAGCAGTGCCTGAGGATGGCTGGGATAGCGCAGGCCTGAGATGTGAGCAGCTGGTGGAACAAGACTTGGGGCCAATCTTGAGGGAAGTGGAGGCAGGGACAAGATCAACCTGGAAGGACATCGCACCAAGGAGCACCACATACTAGTCGTACTGGGCCCAATGAGACTCGCTGAAGATCAGAGAGGGCGTGCTGTTCCGGGTATGGGAATCACCTGATGGGAAGATGCAAAGAGAACAGTAGGCACTTCCCCGAAGTAAGGTCCCGGAAGTCTTGGAGGAAATACACGCCGGTACTTCAGGAGGAAACCTGGGAGCAAACCGGACGATCGACAAACTTCGACAAACTACTGGCTGAGGTTCCGAGCAGATGCTAAGAGATGGTGCCGTCAATGTCACGCGTACGCGGCGAGTTTCGGCCCACAGGGTAGGAGCCGGGGTCGCATGCAGCAGTACAACGTCTGAGCGCCATTTGAAAGGATCGCCGTCGACAAAGCTGGGCCATTCCCAGTATCCGACCGAGGCAGCAAGTACCTGATGGTGGTCGTGGACTACTTCACCAAATCTCCGGAGGTGTATGCCATCCCGAACCACGAGGCAAAGACAATCACAGACTGCCTCGTGGAGGAAGCGTTCTGCCGATTTGGTGTGCCGTTAGAGCTCCACAGTGACCTGGGCACCAATTTTGAGTCCAACCTGATGAGGGAAACACTAGAAAGACTTTGGGTTAACAAAAGCCGCACAACACCCCTACACCCGCAGTCGGACTGCATGGTGGAGAGATACAGCAAGACCTTAGAAGAGCACTAGAGCAAGGTCTTGGCCAGCCATCAGCGAGACTGGGACGTCAAGGTGCCACATTTCTTGCTGGCCTACCGCTCGTGTACATACATCACTGGGATGACGCCAACCAGCTTAGTGTTCGGCCGAGAGTTACGGCACCCCTGTGATCTGGCTTTTGGAAGCCCCACGGACGCAAAACAGCCAGCAACCGAGTATGTGGAGAACCTAGTGGACCGTCTCCACAACATGAATGACATTCCTATTTTTTGCATAATTCCTTCTATCTCTGCCCACCAACTACTTGAGTTCTCTAATGTTTTTGCTATCTCAAGCATAATTTCATAATTTCCCCTTTTTCTTTAAGCAAACACATATACCAAAATTTTATTATTCTTTCCATTATTGTTCCATTTATTCTTGTCTTTTCTTATTCTACTAAAGCTACTTACCTAAGTGCTGACCTTGGTAAGCTTAGTTACCTTTTAATAAACCTTCTGTAGTTTTGGTACACAGTTTTGTTTACCTCTGTGCCCCGCCTCCAGTCTCCACTTCGTACATTTTGGATTCAACTAGTGCTTCGTACATTCTATCTATTTGGTTGTCATTTCTAGTTTATTTTTGCATATTCTTATTCCAATCATTGCCGCCCTTCCTTCTGCTTCAATTTTTCTCCTGTGTGCTACCTACTTTCCATTGTTATTCTACCTTACTCCTAAGTATTCAAACTTATTGACTACTTCTACCCTTTTGCCATTTAGTACCCACTTTTCATCTTTTTTTTAGTTTAACTCCCTTCGTGAAGACCATAACTTTCGACTTTCTTATTATTTTTATTCCCCACTCTTCATAACATTTTTAGATTTCATTTATTGCCTTCTGCAATCCTGCTATCGTTATAGATCTTACCATTAAGTCATCCAGAACTGTAACATACCTTACTGGTAAAATAGGATTACCTCTTTTGGATAAATAATAATAAATAATAATAATTGTGTTAAATATCATCAAAAACTTGGAAAACAAACAAGTGAAGGAAGAAAAACAATAAAATGGAAATAAAAGCTTTAACGTGATACTCCATGCTGAAGATGTAGCAATAATACAAGAAAATGAAGAAAGCCTTTAACGTTCCAAGTATCAAATTTATTTACTGGGAAAATAATCCAATCTAAATGAACAAAGAAAACGAAAATAATGGCACATCGCGGAAAGTATCCTGTCAGGTCAAAAATAAGCATTGAAAATAAACGCCTGGAACAGCCTTCGAATTTTGGCTATTTGGGCTGTGATGTATGCTTTGATTTATATATAGACATAGAAAGCAAAGTAAACAAATTTCAGGAAATATGTGGAACTACAGCGGGAATATTAGAACTCAAAGTAAGGAAAGAAACAAAGTTAAAATGTTATAAAACGATAGCAGTTCCAGTGATCATGTATGGCAGTGAGTCTTGGATATTTAAAGAAGGAGATAGAATGTTACAGGCAGCAGAAATGAGGTTCTCAAGAAGAGTTAAAGAATGTACTAGACGAGATTTAATAATAAATGAAATTATTCGAGAGGAACTATAATAAATAATAAATAACCCATGGTGCGACAGCCCTTAGAGGGCCTAGGCCTACCAACCCGACAGTCGGCCTCACTCCCACTTACACAACGCAGAGGTAGGCGATCATCCAACCGATACAGGGAGGAGATGTGGTCAGCATCTCGGCATCCCCTAGCCGGAATGTTGGTTTCCGTGAACAGCGCCGCTTACCTATCGTAAGCTCCTCACTTTCCCCACGATGCTGAGCAGACACCGGTCCTATACCCGGGACCGAAAATCCCCACCACATGGGTGGGATCGAACCCGGGCCGCTTTCCGTGGCCAGGGACCAAGCTGTCTTAGCCCGTTACGCCACGGCGCCGGACATTCGAGAGGAACTAGGCATGTATAAATTACAGGAAAAAATAGAAGAAAATATACATAGCTGGAAATAACATATTAATAGAACAGACGAAGAAAGAGTACAGGATTTAATAAAAAGGTACAATCCTCGTGGAACAAGAGATGTAGGATGCCTTAGATAAAGATGAAAATAGTTGATGAAATGCCTAATCCCTGAAGTAAAGAGGAAGCTAATTATCATCAGATGTTGTTAAGTTGTTATTTAAGGAACTCAATATTGGCGTTCTCAAGGTTTAGTGCCTCAAAGATCTCTATATATACTTCCGTAAGTGTTGTAGTGGCCCAAATCCTGGCGAGAAAATTACTGTTCCAAGGATCAGTGATTCGGTCCCTGACTTGTAGCTAATTTTTTCTTAGTCTATTTAATATGTAAATTCCAATATTGAGATATGGAATGATTCGTACCTATCTGCCCGATTAGTAGGTGCGTGAATGTGAAATCACTCTACACACACAAGGAATTTTGAGAAAGTGAATGACAGTCGTTCCATCGCCACTGTCAACTTTGCATTGAAAACGCAGGCCGCCATTTCGAGCGGTTCTTGTAAACCTGACGTAAAAGGTAGAATTTTGTTTTCATTTTATTTAAGTTAGTTCAACCTTTAAACCACTTCCCATTTAGATGTACAGCATGTGAAAGCATTAAGCAGGATTTAACCTTTGTTGGAAAGAATTGGAATTAATAGCACTACAAGGTGAAATTAAAGTTTTAAAATGCATACATTAATACAAGAACTAATTAAACTAGCAACCAAACGAACAAACAGACAAACAAAGCGAAACTATTAAAGAAGGTGAAGGAGACACTAACTCGTTCACCTTTCACTAAAAAGTTAATGTCATAACCATTGCGCCAAAGTGAGCGCTCCTAGACATGTGTTCATTTTCGTGTCTTGTGCGGTCAAGTGGTATCAACATTAGCAGTGGCGTAATGGAACTTTAGAAACTTTTAGCCGTAACTTCCACATTTGAACCAACAGACCATAAGTCTCCCATCTAAAATTACTTGTTTAACATATCTTCACTTGATGTGAAAATATTCTTGTTGTTCATTAGCACCTGCATTATTATGCTATTATTTGGTTATAATAATCAGGAATGTATAATAATAATGATAAAGGCAAATTCAGGCTATTGGACTCCAAACTGACTCGTTATTTACTAACTTACTTAAAAATCAGTTTCCTGAGGAATATTTAAAGGCACTGTGAAACATATATTTTCATGTGGTATTTATCTGGGGCAACTTTAATATATTCAAAGTACTAAATGGAAGAAAATAGCTTTATTTTACACCGATAATATCAATTTGTGACACATATTACACAGTCTTCTTTTACGAAAAAGGACCTTAAACTGTTATTTGGAGCTTAAGCAAATTACGAACATTTTGTGTAATAGAACACATATGCACCATTACTCCCAAAAATACCCATTTTACTACAAAATAATCTAGGAGACTGACTCAGTTTAAAAAGTAGTTTGATTAGCTGATTTTATAGTTAATAACCCTTCCCAGGGTCAAAGAGTGAATAATGTTAAAGACAACGTGTTTAACTTTCTGAATATCAAGCGGATTACCAGGCAGGGTACAACTGTTCCCTAACTTAAATTTGTATTCCTGCTTAATTTGTACACGAAATTTAAAGATCTTCTACTTAATTATTATAAAAATTAAACAATTTAAAGCACATTTCCTTACAAAATATAATTTAGCATCATGTGAGGAGGACTTGCATACAGTAACAGTGTTAGTTTGAGAATTTTCTGAACAAAGAACAAATACCAATCGCATTTCTTTATTTGTTTCCTGTCATTTTTCCTTGCACAAAGTTTGCACCCTCCAAATCTAGGAGCTGTTGCCACGGTTTCCTCAGATTCAGCTCCCAGTAGGTCCTTCATTGTATCAATAGTTCGGGATGGTAAACTATGTGCAAGTTTAACGTATGTCTTTATGTGCTCTTGTCCCAATTCCAGGAGAAATTTTCGTTTTCTGTCAGGAGACTTAACACTCTATTACTACTAGAAAACAGATATAGAACTAAAAATTATTCATTGTTGTAGTGGTAGACATACATTATTTACTTCACTACAGATGTGAAACTAAAAATTATTCATTGTTGTAGTAGGAAATATACATTCTTAATTGTTGAAACATCGCTGCTTCTCATTGTTGACAAAGTAAAACAACTTATTGTTAGTAAACTACTGCCTGCCCACCACAACAAGGTAAGCGGAGAATAGAGGGAAGAGGAGTTGAACTGTTTATCTGCTCTGGTAGCGGATACCTGTTTACTACGAAATCAGTGTATTAGAGTGTATTTGAGTCATCCATACTTTCAGATCTAATGCTTATTTCAGTAACTGCAGTGATAGGTATCAGTACAGGCGACTTATGTGAGAACCCTGTGTATTTTATATGAACCCAGCATCCGGAAGGAGAGTGTAAACACAGCAAAATGAGTATCTACGTTACACAGTTCTCTGCCTTGCATTCTTGTGCTGGGTAGACAGTAAATTTCATACAGCTCTGCATAGAAAGAAAGAAAAGCGTTTACGTACATTACCCTGATGAGTACAACTGCACTCCAGAAAATATTAAGCTAAATAGGAAAATTAGGACTTGTTTTTATATTAGACTACAAAAAACAATCAGAAAAGCCTATATGCCTAGGTAATTAAGGGATGAAATACATAGGTGAAGTCTAATGCACGTAAAAATAAAAACTAAAGACGACTGGGGTACACTTGTACCACACCTAGCATACCGAAGGTTAAAGGGTTGCTTCCAACCCATTCATTGTGTTAATATAATTTTGATTATTATAACAGTCGTTATCGTTTTCCATTAAATTAATACGGATTCGTTACTAATTTATACAATAGAATAATATTTAACTTTTGAAATGGCAGATTTCATCACGTGATTCGAGTTCTAAAAACATTAAAGATTATGTTTGTTACTCAAGCCCTCACTTCCTTGAAAGTAGTGTAGGAAGTGCACATTAAGCTGGGATAGTGAAAGCTCACAGAAATACATCTCCAGCTGATGTCATACATCCTTTCTCTTTGTCTTGTAGTTGTTCTTATGTTCCGGAAACTATGTGTAGTGAAGATGGAAATGCTCTCGAGGAATAATACATGAAAGGGGAAGAAGTAGTGGTGACACGGTCTCACTCACGTCCATTACAGCACGGACTCCGGAACCGGAAGTGACTGTCCGGCAGCTGACAGTGCGAGTGGACGATGCTCTTATGGTTGGCGATAATGACAGTGTGAGACATGGTATCTGAAAAGCAAAAGCCGTCGCCACAATAGTGTCACTTATGAAATGTGTAGACACTCTTGTTGAATAGAAAGTAGATACGTTGTATCCATAGCATTACCTTTGAATAGCACTTTGCAGCTTACGTCATTATAAAGGTAACAAATATTATGATGATTTTACTCAATATGAAGCAAGTAGAAGGGAATTCTTCACTATATGCTTTGTTTCGTTCTGCTAAAAGGCCATTAATGGGCTGGACTTTTCAGGCCCTGAAGTTTTGTATGTTCCTAATCGTACAATAAAAGTAAAGAGAAATTATACCAAATACAATAGTACTACTTTCCATTACTAAGCGAGGGGGCAAAACGGTATTGTGTCATCGCCAAGTGAGTAACTGGTATTGCATTTGTCAACTGTTTGCAGGATCAGGCGTCGTTAGTGGATTTTGCTGGGCGATGGATGTGCGCTTATTAGAGGCTTCTATCTGACGTTGGTAGGAGCTATTCAATCAGGACCTACTTCTAAATAGGTCCAAATAGTGGGTTTAGTTCTTGTGGATGGCCCAGCGGCCTCGAATACGTTAATTGACCCCGTCCATGCGTGCCTTGCTTATTAGGATTTGGTCGTCCTTCGGATACCTCATTTTGTCCTTCCCTCTGAAGTTCACCGTGGAAGCAAAAAGGAATGTCGTGGCTTACTTTTGCTGTACCGCTGCTGGTTTCCGGAAGGACCGCCATTCGTCCACGACTTTAGATTGAACTTTCACGTATTTTCAATAATCTCTATGGCATCTTTGGTCTTCTGAAGCTCTTAATAGGCTCTGAAGAAGCTCTTAACATCTGCTAACGTACACATTCAGTATGACCCTGCAGCTATTTCGGTAGAAAGGGATGCAAGGCATATAGATCTTCCGTGTAATTAGAAAGTGCTTGTGACTGTGTAAAAACAAAATATAGCTATTGCAGCTTGTTAATAAATCTGTAATTTACGAAAACTTTACGAATGATCATTATTTTGATATCGTTGCGTTTATCATCACCCATATGGTAATATTGATTACTGCACGTAATGCATTGTTTCAAGTCATCATTACTAGAAATTCTGGATGCGATATTACTTTAAGGACATCTTGAAATGTAGTTTCTGAAGGATGGAGCACCTCCCATGCCAGCCGAATGAGTTTGCAAACCAATGAGGTGCCAAGGAAGCCATATATGTTGGCCGCAGGGTTACCCTGGTTTAAACCACTGGAATACTATTTCTGAGGGCATACCAATGAACTAGTTTACAGAAATGTCATTGACAAAAAACCAACTCGTTGTTATAACAAAAAAAAAAAAAAAAAAAAAACGCACTGTATTGTGTATGACAAGTAACAGCATCATCGTAACGCCGCATAGTCGTATAGTTGTAAGAAGACATTTCCGACATCAAGTTTAAAGGAGAGAGCAGATACTGACATAAATACTTCGTATACAAAGTCAAAATTGCCCCTATTTTATACCTTCTGCTTATTGTAAGAGCTACAGGAAATTGGATAAGCGCTATATAATCATGTTTTCTTGTTCTGATATTTTACATAACACATTAATATTATACACATTTTAAACAATTAATAAGTTTAAAAAGCAAGGATAAGCATTTTATTCTCAATTAAACTTTCTTTTTTATATCATTTTCTTGTGAAATATATAAGCTGTAGATAATGCAAATAATATTTAGACCATGATTTTTAATTGGTGATGATGAGCAAATCTAGTGTTGCATTCCTCCATTTGTTATCAGTTTAGTGCCAATAACCTTTACATTCGATGTCTGGACTCCTTGACGCTTTCTTATTGTCCTCCAAAAGGTTTTGTTAAGGCAAAGCTATCATAAATATGGTGCATGTGCAACAAGTTTTTGAAACATTAAGCAATCTAAAAACATGAGTCTCTTCATAGCTATAGTTATTGTACTCTAGATTAAATAAATATGTATAAATGATGTGCAGTACACCTTCCTTGAACATCAAACAATTATCTGAAATAATAATAGACCTAAAATCCTGTATGTCAGAAAATACTCTTTATACAAACCGAAATTTAACATTCAAACACTAA
>CM060953.1:132763564-132772545 GCA_030765055.1 Mantis religiosa | reverse complement strand
AAGATTGACTATGAGTTTTGTCGAGCCTCCCGCAATCACTGGGCTGTAATTTGATTGTCTGTTTACAAACGGGACAACTGCTAATTGGATTGCTGTGCAGATTAAGATTTTCCGGAACAAGGGGCCACGTCATGAGGACAACAAAGTGAATAACGATATTGCGGTTAAGTGGAGCGAAGCAATTAAATGAAATGATTCGTGGCTGCTCTTTCTTTGAAATATTCTTATGCAAACGTTTGGGAGAAATTAGAAGCATTTGTCACTAAATATAAAATTATACTCTACTGCTGTCATTGCCACAAATAATTTTTGGAATTATTGTAGAAAAATACACATATTAAAAAGGAAGGGCAGTTTTACATTTTGGGCATAGCAACTCTGGCTGTTACTTCTGTGAATTTGATGATAAGGCTTCAAATTGCATATACTAGTTGATTAACGGGGCTATTTTGTTATTTCACGCAGTTTCATATGTAAATAGCTATCGAAGTGCCATCTACAATTCATCTCATGTTTATCTCACTGCTGTTCCAACTCGAAGAGTCATTTGTCTAGCTCCGTAGGGGTTCATTAATGTTACTGTGTCCTATGACAACTATTATTACATTCCTTTAGTTTAACTCTCTTATTGAAGACCATAATTTTCGAAGTATTTATGTTTATTTTTATTCCCCACTCTTCATAACATTTCTGGATTTTATTAATTGCCTTCTGCAATCCTACTATCGTTATAGATCCTACAATTCAGAACCCTAGCATACCTTACTGGTAAAATAGTTTTACTTCTTTTGGATAAAAAATAATAATACATAAAAATTGTGTTAAATATCATCAAAGTTTGGAAAAAACACTTGAAGGAAGAAATACAATTGAATGGAAATAAAAACTTAAATGTGATACTACATGCTGATGGTGTAGCAATAATACAAGAAAGTGAAGAACGCCTCCAACGTTCCATGTATAAAATGTATTTACTGGGAAAATAAATCTATATATATCCACAAATAAAACCAAAATAATGGCACATTAAGGGAAATATCTTGTATTATCATAAATAAACATTCAAAAAATGCCCGGAACAGCTTTTGAATTTCAGCTATTTGGGCAATGATGTAAGCCTTGATTTAGATAAAGACATAGAAAACAAAGTAAACAAATGTCATCAAATGTGTGGAACTATACCAGAAACATTAAAATACAAAGTAAGGAAGAAAGCAAAGTTAAAATGTTAGAAAACGATGGCAGTTTCAGTGCTCATGTGTGGATGCGAGTCCTAGATATTAAAATAAAGAGATAAAAGCAAGATACAGGCAGCAGAAATGAGGTTCTCAAGAAGAGTTAAAGAATGTACTAGGTGAAATGTAATAAGAAATGAAACTATTCGAGAGGAACTAGGCATATATAAATTACAAATAGAAATAGAAGAAAATATACAGAAGTGGAAATAACATGAATAGAGTAGACGAAGAAAGAGTACTGGTTTTAAAAAATCCTCGTGTAGGAAGGGATGTAGGACACCCTAGAAAAGATGGGAGTAGTTGATGAAGTGCGAATACCGAACAGGCAGAAATACCTAATCCCTGAAGTGAAGTACGAGAAGATAATTATCATCAGATGCTGATAAGTTGGTATTTGAAGCTGGGCGAAATTATTGCATTAGAATGTCTTTAAAACTGCTTCCTGAGTATAAAAATATCTATTCTTAGTAACTCGATATTGTCTTTCTCAAGATTTAATTTCTCATATATACCAAACTATTATGCATTTCAAATGGTAAGAGCTCTGGAGTCCAGCTAATCAGATGCCGTATCACACTCAGCGTTGCCAGCGTTTTACCCCACTCCTTTTATAAGTATTCCCCCCTCTCTCTCGCACACTCGTACAATGCGCAGGTCTGCTTGTGCATACGTAAGGTTAAGCCAATTATATTTTACAAATTTTTACAATGAGTTGCCAAAATCAAAATTCAGGAAAGCATTTTCGAAAACAGTAATTATAGTTTATGAATTTTCTGGTTTTCTAATCCAATGGAACTGCCAGTGGCTCATCCATATCGCTGTGAATGTCACTTCCGTTAAGAGACAATTCGTCATTGTCACTGTCTTCATGGACTGAGTCTTGCAAATTTATGATTATAGGTTCCAAAATCTCGTCACGTGCTATTTATTTCTTGAAATCGTCTTCTTGAAGGTTTCCTGCACGCCTCACGCAGTTTTCCCAGTCCTGTTGTGTTACCTTGTCAATTTCTTCGTGAACAAGTCGTTTAACGTTCGCCAGTTTAAAAGTATTATTTTTGTTTGCAATTCACTTTTTCTTTGAGCTCACACCAACTCAAGTGGATTATATTGACAGTGGTAGGTAAGGTGGGAGGCGTATTACCTCGTATCCTATTTCAATTGCAAGTTGATCCAGCTGATACACTTTTTCCGTTGTTTTAAACGGAAGTAGTGTTTGCAATAACTCATTTTTAGTTTCTGTTTCCGAAACATTTTTGAAGAAGGTGTACACCTTAAAAATAATTCTTTGATCCCAACTTCGCAATACCTGTCTTTTTGACTCCCCACTAAATTCACCGCAGAAAGCCATTGCACTATTTAACTCTCATTCTACTGTTGTAAAGAACAACTGAATGACATTGATCTGAATTCTCCAGAGTAAATAAACACCTCTTATCCAACATTCATTCATAAACATAAGCATACAGCATTCCAAAGGCTAACAGGAAATGAAGTGTTTGCTCTTTCTCAAATTTAATACTTGACTTATTCACAGTATTTCTTTTATCACGCCATGTAAGTAATTTAAATTTCAGTTCTGAGTAATTAAAAGTATATGTATATACATGCACACCAACCACTTTGAACTCTCTAGAGTAAATAGAGATTACGAACCATTTATAAACAAAGATATAATGTGACCAGACACGTTCTGCCAGGGCAGCAGGAAATTTGTTTCCTTTCGCTGGAATTGGATTATTCAAAGTAATTCTTTTATCACGTCATGTCAAACACTTGCGTTTCATTTCTGAGTAAATTACAAATATACGTACACGCATACATGCCAAATTCACACAGTGCTTACGTCGCGATTTATTGTTATAATACAGGTAATAGTGGTTTATTTATTTGTATTAGAAAAACAATTTGAATTAAAAATATGGGGTTTTCATGGTTATGTTAGATATATTACCCTCTACCTTCCACATGGATCAGTTTTGGTGAAATCTGAATTTTTGTCTTAGCATGAATAGTAGTTCATACAGATTGATTAGGTTGGCGCTCGTCACACACCACTTAGCGGGAATGCAATACGTCAACACCGCAGGGCTCCGATTGGTTGCTCACCTAGTAGCGCTCAAGGACAAACACCTTCCCATTTGAAGCTCTTAATAGTCATCTGCCAGAGCGACACTGAACAGCAACTAACTGCCTTCTTGCATTACTCTAAAGTCCTGTAGTGGCCCTAACCGTGGAGCGAAAATTACTGTTCCAAGAGATCAGTGTTTCGGTTCCTGACTTGTAGTTAATTTTTTTCTTCGTCTTTTTAGTATGTAAATTCTAGTAGGAAGAAATGGCATGATTCGTAGCTATCTGCCCGAATAATAGCAGCACCTGAAGTTACTCGACACACATGAGGAATTTTGGAGAGAGTACGAGAGTCGTTCCATCGCCACTGCCAACTTTGTATTCAAAATGCAGATGAACATTCTGAGCAGCTCCTATAAACCAAACCTAAAAGTTTTCATGTTCTTTCTGTTTTATGCAAGTTCGTTGAACCTTTAAACTGCCTCCCATTTAGACTTTCCGCATGTAAAGCATTAATCAGGATTCAACCTTTGTTGGAAAGAATTGTAATTAATACCACTACGAGGTCAAATTAAACCGTAAAATGCAAACACTTATACAAGAATTAAACGTTTATACAAAATAATAAAAAAGAAACCAAACGAACAAACTAAACTATGTGCAAAATGTGAAAGAGACTCGAACTTGTTCACCTTTCACTAAAAAGGTAATGTAATAACCATTGCGTCAGAGGTAGTGCTCCGAGATATGTCTTCAATTTCTTGTCTTGTACAGTCAAGTGGTATCATCTTTATCTTTGGCGTAATGGAACTTTAGAAATTTATAGCCATAACTTCTACATTTGAACCAACAGACCATAAGTATCCTATCTCAAATCACTTGTGTAACATATCTCCACTTGCACTTAAAATATTTTTGATGTTCATTAGTACCTCCATTATTATGCTATTATTTGATTATAATAATCTGGAATGCATAAAGTCATAATGATAAGGGTAAATTCAGGCTATTGGACTCAAAACTGATTCGTTATTTACTAACGTACTTAAAAATCAGTGTCCTGAGGAATATTTAAAGACACTGCGTAACATATTTTTTTCATATGGTATTTATCTGGGTCAACTTTAATATATTCAAAGTATTAAAGGGAAGTAAATAGCTTTACTTTTATCGGTAATATCAATTTGTGACACATATTGCACAGGCTTGTTTTACGAAAAAAGACCGTAAACTGTTATCTGGAGATTAAAAAAATTACGAACATTTTGTGTTATAGAACACAAAAAATACCCATTTTATTATAAAATAATTTGTTAGACTCATACAGTTTAAAAATTAGTTTGATTAGCTGATTTTATAGTTAATAGCCCTTCCCAGGGCAAAAGAGTGAATAATGTTAAAGACAAAGTGTTTATCTTTCTGAATATCAAGCGGATTACCAAGCAGGTTACAACTGTTCTCTAACTTAAATATATATATTCTTCCTTAATTTTTACAAGAAAATTAAAGATCTTCTACTTAATTATTTAAAAAATTGAACAATTTAAAGTACATTTTCGTACAAAATTTCATTTAGCACCATGTGAGGAGGACTTGCATACAGTAACAGTTTTCGTTTGAGAATTTTCTTTACAAAGGACAAATATAAATCGCATATCTTTATTGATTTCCTGTAATTTTTCCATGCACAAAGTTTGTACTTTCCGAATACAGGAGCTGTTGCCATGGATTCCTCAGATTTAGCTCCCAGTAACGCCCGCGCCATGACTCAGTGGTTAGACCGCTTGGCTCTCACCAAGGCGGCCCGGGTTCGATCCCAGGCGACCGCAAAGTGAGATTTGTGGTGGCGCTGGGGCGGGTTTTCTCCGGGACCTCCGGTTTCCCCCGCCATCTCATTCCACCGGTGCTCCATTTTCATCTCATGCATCATTAGTGTCACCGCCTGCGGTGCCGTATGTAGTAAAAGCGGGCGTTAAACACTACACATTTCATTTAGCTCCCAGTAGGTCCTTCGTTGTATCAATAGTTCGGAATGGTAAACTATTGGCAAGTTTGACGTATGTGTTTATGTGCTCTTGTCCCAATTCTAGGACAAAGTTTGCACCTTCCGAATCTAGGAGCTGTTGCCATGGTTTCCTCAGATTCAGCTCCCAGTAGGTCCTTCATTGTATCAATAGTTCGGGATGGTAAACTATTGGCAAGTCTGACGTATGTCTTTATGTGCTCTTGTCCCAATTCCAGGACAAAGTTTGCACCTTCCGAATCTAGGAGCTGTTGCAACGGTTTCCTCAGATTCAGCTCCCAGTAGGTCCTTCATTGTATCAATAGTTCGGGATGGTAAACTATTGGCAAGTTTGACGTATGTCTTTATGTGCTCTTGTCCCAATTCCAGGAGAAATTTTCCTTTTCTGTCAGGAGACTTAACACTCAATTATTACTACTCGAAAACAGATGTAAAACTAAAAATTATTCATTGTTGTAGTAGGAAAGATACATTCTTAATTGTTGACACATCGCTGCTTCTCATTGTTGACAAAGTAAAACAACTTTATTAGTAAGATACTGCCTGCCCACCACAAGAAGGCAAGCGAAGAATAGAGGGAAGAGGAGTTGAACTGTTTATCTGCTCTGGTAGCGGATATCTGTTTACTACGAACGCAGTGCATGAGAGTGTATTTGAGTCATCCATACTTCCAGATCTAATGCTTATTTCAGTAACTGCAGTGATAGGTATCAGTACGGGCGACTTATGTGAGAACCCTGTGAACCTAGCATCCGGAAGGAGAGTGTAAACACAGCAAAAGTGAGTATCTACATTGCACAGTTCTCTGCCTTGCCTTCTTGTGCTGGGGAGACAGTAAATTTCATGCATCTGTGCATAGAAAGAAAGAAAAACCTTTACGTACATTAACGAGCTGAGTACAACCACACTCCAGAAAATATTAAGTTAAATAGGAAAATTAGGACTTCTTTTTATATTAGACTACAACAAACAATCAGCAAAGTCTATTTGCCTATGTAATTAACGGATGAAACACATAGGTGAAGTCCAATGCACGTAAAAATAAAAACTAATAGTACGAATGAAGTACACTTGTACCCCGCCTTGCATACCAAAGATTAAAGGGTTTTTTCCAACTCATTCATAGTGTTAATATAATTTTGATTATTATACCAGTGTTTTAAGTCGTTATCGTTTTCCATTAAATTAATACGGATTCGTTGCTAATTTACATAATAAAATAATATTTAAGTTTTGAAATGGCAGATTTCGTCATGTGATTTGAGTTCTAAAAACTTTAAAGGTTATGTATGTTACTCAAGCCCTTACTTCCTTGAAAGTAGTGTAGGAAGTGCACATTAAACTGGGATAGTGAAAGCTCACAGAAATACATCTCTAGCTGATGTCATACATCCTTTCTCTTTGTCTTGTAGTTGTTCTTATGTTCCGGAAACTATGTGTAGTGAAGATGGAAATGCTCTCGAGGAATAATACATGAAAAGGGGAAGAAGCAGTGGTGACACGCTCTCACTCACGTCCATTACAGCACGGACTCCGGAACCGGAAGTGACTGTCCGGCAGCTGACAGTGCTAGTGGACGATGCTCTTATGGTTGACGATAATGACAGTGTGAGACATGGTATCTGAAAAGCAAAACCCGTCGCCACAATAGTGTCACTTATGAAATGTGGAGACACTCTTGGTGAATAGAAAGTAGATACGTTGTATCCATAGCATTACCTTTGAAAAGCACTTTGCAGCTTACGTCATTATAAATGTAACAAATATTAGGATGATTTTACTTAATATGAAGCAAGTAGAAGGGAATTCTTCACTATATGCTTTGTTTCGTTCTGCTAAAAGGCCATTTAGGGCTGGACTTTTCAGGCCCTGAAGTTTTGTAGGTTCCTAATCGTACAATAAAAGTAAAGAGAAATTATACCAAATACAATAGTACTACTTTCCATTACTAAGCGAGGGGGCAAAACGGTATTGTGTCATCGCCAAGTGAGTAACTGGCATTGCATTTGTCAACTGTTTGCAGGATCAGGCGTCGTTAGTGGATTTTGCTGGGCGATGGATGTGCGCTTATTAGAGGCTTCTATCTGACGTTGGTAGGAGCTATTCAATCAGGACCTACTTCTAAATAGGTCCAAATAGTGGGTTTAGTTCTTGGGGGTGGCCCAGCGACCTCGAATACGTTAATTGACCCCGTCCATGCGTGCCTTGCTTATTAGGATTTGGTCGTCCTTCGGATACCTCATTTTGTCCTTCCCTCTGAAGTTCACCGTGGAAGCAAAATGGAATGTCGTGGCTTACTTGTGCTATACCGCTGCTGGTTTCCGGAAGGACCGCCATTCGCCCACGACTTTAGATTGAACTTTCACGTATTTTCAATAATCTCTATGGCATCTTTGGTCTTCTGAAGCTCTTAATAGGCTCTGAAGAAGCTCTTAACATCTGCTAACGTACACATTCAGTATGACCCCGCAGCTATTTCGGTAGAAAGGGATCCAAGGCATATAGATCTTCCGTGTAATTAGAAAGTGCTTGTGACTGTGTAAAAACAAAATATAGCTATTGCAGCTTGTTAATAAATCTGTAATTTACGAAAACTTTACGAATGATCATTATTTTGATATCGTTGCGTTTATTATCATCCATATGGTAATGTTGATTACTGCACGTAATGCATTGTTTCAAGTCATCATTACTAGAAATTCTGGATGCGATATTACTTTAAGGACATCTTGAAATGTAGTTTATGAAGGATGCCATGCCAGCCGAATTGGTTTGCAAACCAATGAGGTGCCAAGGAAGCCATATATGTTGGCCGCAGGGTTACCCTGGTTTAAACCACTGGAATGCTATTTCTGAGGGCATACCAATGAACTAGTTTACAGAAATGTCATCGACAAACAACCAACTCGTTGTTATAACAAAAAAACAAAAAAACAAAAAACAAAAAAGAAACACTGTATTGTGTATGACAAGTAACAGCATCATGGTAACGCCGCATAGTCGTATAGTTGTAAGAAGACATTTCCGACATCAAGTTTAAAGGAGAGAGCAGATACTGACATACATACTTCGTATACAAAGTCAAAATTGCCCCTATTTTATACCTTCTGCTTATTGTAAGAGCTACAGGAAATTGGATAAGCGCTATATAATCATGTTTTCTTGTTCTGATATTTTACATAACACATTAATATTATACACATTTTAAACAATTAATAAGTTTAAAAAGCAAGGATAAGTATTTTATTCTCAATTAAACTTTCTTTTTTATATCATTTTCTTGTGAAATATATAAACTGTAGATAATGCAAATAATATTTAGACCATGATTTTTAATTGGTGATGATGAGCAAATCTAGTGTTGCATTCCTCCATTTGTTATCAGTTTAGTGCCAATAACCTTTACATTCGATGTCTGGACTCCTTGACGCTTTCTTATTGTCCTCCAAAAGGTTTTGTTAAGGCAAAGCTATCATAAATATGGTGCATGTGCAACAAGTTTTTGAAACATTAAGCAATCTAAAAACATGAGTCTCCTCATAGCTATAGTTATTGTACTCTAGATTAAATAAATATGTATAAATGATGTGCAGTACACCTTCCTTGAACATCAAACAATTATCTGAAATAATAATGGACCTAAAATCCTGTAT